>JAGIQG010000025.1:37181909-37618922 GCA_024679065.1 Sphyrna mokarran
TCACTTTATCAAAAAACTCAATGAGGTTAGTAAGGCATGACCTACCCTTCACGAAACCATGCTGACTATCCCCAATCAATTCATTTCTCTCTAAATAACTATAAATCCTATCCCTAATAATTCTCTCCAATACCTTGCCCACAACAGAAGTAAGACTCACTGGCCTATAATTCCCTGGAAGGTCTCTCTTCCCCTTCTTAAACAATGGGACCACATTCGCTATCCTCCAGTCCTCCGGAACCACACCCGTAACCAACGAGGACCTGAAGATCAGAGCCAGAGGCTCTGCAATCTCCTCTCTTGCCTCCCAGAGAATCCTAGGGTAAATCCCGTCCGGCCCAGGGGACTTATCCAACTTCAAACCCTCGAGAATTTCTAACACATCCTCCCTATCTACTACAATACTTCCCAATTTGCAACCCTGTACCTCAGTGCTCTCCATAGCTACATTTCCAGCACTCTGCGTGAATACCGAAGAGAAATATTTATTCAGTGCCTCACCAATCTCTTCAGGCTCCACGCACAACTTCCCACTGCTGTCTATGACTGGCCCTAATCTTGCCCTAACCAATCTTCTATTCTTAACATATCGAAAGAAAGCTTTAGGATTCTCCTTAATCCTATCAGCCAACATCTTCTCGTGTCCCCTCTTAGCTCTCCTCAATTCACTTTTTACCTCCTTCCTGGCTAATCTATAGCTATCCATTGCACTATCTGAGCCTTCAAGCCTCATCCTGACATAAGCCTCCTTTTTCTTCTTAACCAGCAAATCAACTTTTTTCGTACACCAAGGCTCTCTTACTCGTCCATTTCCTCCCTGCCTGACAGGGACATACTTATCAAGGACTCGCAGCAGCTGCTCCTTGAATAAGCACCACATTCCAGATGTTCCCAGTCCCTGTAGTTCCCTAGTCCAATCTATGCACCCTAATTCTCTCCTGATGGCCTCATAATTACCCTTCCCCCAGCTATAACTACTGCCCCCAGCTTCATGCCTATCCCTGTCCATCACTAAGGTGAACGTAACCGAATTGTGGTCACTATCACCAAAATGTTCACTAACTTCCAAGCCTAACACCTGGTCTGGCTCATTGCCCAGCACCAAATCCAATGTAGCCTCACCTCTAGTTGGCCTATCTACATACTGAGTCAAAAAACCTTCCTGCACACTCTGTACGAAAACTGACCCCTCTAACGAGCTAGAGCTATAGCTATTCCAATCAATATTAGCAAAGTTAAAGTCCCCCATCACAATTACCCTACTACTTTCACTCCTAATCAGAATTGACTCTGTCTTCTATCTGCCAGCCAATTCCTAATCCAATTAGCTAAATCACCCTCAATCCCATACATCTGCATTTTCTGCAGAAGCCTTCCATGGGCCACCTTATCGAACGCCTTACTAAAGTCCTGAGGCATAGGATGGAGAGTCCATTGTAGACTTTGACACTGTTCTCAAGGCCTTCAAAGTGTTTCTAAGCCCACTACAGAATTCTATCATCGAGCAATCAGTTCACTATGCAAGATCCAAGTAATGAATCATGCAATGATCCAACAGAATTCCACACTTCACAGAATTCCATTGACTGAGTAAGCCCACGTACACTGGGTCCACCAATACAATAGCCTGCCTAAGCAGGATAAAAAAGGTGGGAAACTCCACACCAGCAGCTATTTTGAGATGCTTACGCTGTGGTGTGCTGGACCAACATTGACACAAGGACTGTCCAGCTCTGGAATCCTTCCAAAATGGCAAAACTGAACCATCAAGACTTTCTGAAAATCCAACTATTTTGGTTGAGATAGAAGGAAGAAAGTATTGAAGAAACACATTCCATCCAAGAAATTAGAAACCAAGATAAAGATGAAATTCCAGAATCTGTTGGGGAAGTTGATACTCACAGTTCTGGCTACTGGTCAGTTACAATGCAAGTTAAAGGCTTTGATTCCATTAATTCAAATCGATACTGAAACTGGTGTTCATGTACGAACAGGTGCTATTGATTGTTTTTAGCCAATGATTCTTCATCCACAGGACATCAAGGGCTGAATTTTCCAGCCCTTCTCGATGGTGGGATTTTCCAGTCCCAACGATAGTGGCCCCTGGAATTAACCCCATTCCCATCTATTGATGTTCCTGAACTGAGAAATGTGCCTCGCTTCCAAAACAACATCCCAGAGTATAACTTTGAGCTAAAACCAGCAACTAGTTACCACTTGAGTCATCTTAAGTTTATTAAGGCTTCCTTCTGTTCAGCGTAATTTTCCTCAGGCGTTTTCAAATCGACAGCTCCTGACCTAGAAATTTGCTTTCTTAAAGTGTTCTCCCTCCAGCTGGTCTTGGTTATGATCATGACAGTCTTCCATCTGCTTCTTTTTTCTCCTCTCCATCTCACTTGACAATACCAGACAGGCTGATTCCTGGGATGGCATGCCTGTCATACGAGGAGAGGCCAACTTGGTTAGATTATATTCCCTGGAGTTTAGAAGAGTGCGAGGGGATCTCATAGAAACTTATAAAATTCTAACGGAGTTAGACAGGATAGATTCAGATACAATGTTCCCAATGGTGAGAGAGTCTAGAATTAGGGGTCATAGTTTGAGGATAGGATCTACCTTTTAGAACTGAGGTGAGGAGAAGATTCTTCACCCAGGTGGTGGTGAATCTGTAGATCACAGAATGTAGTTAAGGCCAAAACGTTGTCCGATATCAAGAAATTAGATACAGCTGTTAGGGCTAAAAGGATCAAGGAATACAGGAGAACATTGAATTTGATGATCAGCCATGATCAAAATGAATGGTGGAGCAGACTTGAAGGGCTGAATGGCCCACTCCTGCTTCTGGATTCTATGTTTCTACTATGACTGCAGTTGGTTTGCAAAACGAATACCACGCCAAGAGTGCACAGAGGGAGCATTTGTCAGAATGTCAATGTTCATGCAATATAATGCAAACAATGAATGTTTCTCAAGGGGAAGAATGCAGAGAATATTTGAAGATTGGCCAAATGTGGTACAATATTACAGAATCCATGGAGTTAAAACATCTGTCCTCACTGGTCACAAACATTGCTTTCCACAGCAAAATTGAGAAAAACGTTTCTCCACAGCACTATGCGCCAGGAAGATGCACTGCTACTGGTGCAGGAATGTGAAGGTCAAGAAGGACTTTGTGTTTTTGGATAATTTGAACTGCAATGTTGACTGTAAGATGTAAAGGACTAACTTCAACACAGAGGTGGTGGGGCAGGGACACAATGCTCAGTGTGACAATAAATAAACCTCTGCAAATCCTTTGCTAATGAGAATTAAAGAATTATGTTTATTTATTAGTATCATAAGTAGGGTTACATTAACAATGCCAATGAAGTTGCTATGAAAATCCACTCGTTGCCACACTCCAAAACCTGTTCAGGTACACTGAGGGAGGGTTTAACATGGCCAATGCACCTAGACAGCATATCTTTTGGACTGTGGATGGAAGCCGGAGGAAATTCACGCAGACACACAGGGCGAACGCACAAACTCCACAAAGTCTGTGACCCAAACCAGGAATCGAACCCAGGTCCTTAGCAGTGTGAGACAGCAGTGCTAACCACCGTGTCACTTTTCCTTTTGCCACGTGACATTACTTTGTTTGCCTCCAATATGTTGCTTCCTGAGCTTTAACACAGATCAGCCGTGGTAAATGTGTAAGGTTACAGAGATACAGTGGAGGAGAGAGCCTGGAAAGATATTCTGTCAGAGAGTCAATGCAGAGTCATTAGGCCAAATGACCTATGCTGTTCTGTAGGAACTCTTTGACTTTATGGTTCTATAATGATCAGATAAGCGTATTTTTATTATGTTGGTTGAAGGGTAAACATTTCAGTTTTTGCTCCCTTCTACAATTGTCTGGCTTTTTTAAAATATCAAACAACGTCCTCACTAAATTATTGCTTACTCCATCCTGAAGAATGCAGGAACTAGAGTAGATCAGTCAGCCTATTTGCAAATTCAGTTCAGCAATGCCTCAGTTGGTATCCCTGCATTGGAGGTTGTAGAATCACGTTCTGCTTCAGAGATTGAAGAATGTAATGCAGGGGTTGGCTGCTGGAGCTCTCGGCTTTTGGAATGAGATGTGAAATTCAGCTCCCATCAGTCCTCTCAGATGGAAATTAAAGATTTACTGGTGTTATTTTGAAAAGGGTGGGGGGAAAGCAGTGGGGCAAGGAACACAATCTCAGGAATTGAGAGCCGCAGCACGGAGGAGACATGGCCATGAATAGGGAGGATGACCAGGGAACCATGAAGGAGAAAGGGAGCATGCTACAGCTGCTGGACACCTGGCTAGAGAGCACTCCTGAATCCAACAAGCCCCAAAGATGAGCTTCCCCTCATATCTGGAAGATGATGTGATGTGGATCATGCAAATTAGCAACAGGAATGCCTCCAACTTAACACTGGCCTCACAAAGGGTCACCCAGCCTCAAAACGTTGGCTCTATTCTCTCTCCACAGACGCTGCCAGACCCGCTGAGATTTTGCAGCATTTTTTACTTTTGTTTGAGCTCTCTGATTAGAGATCTTGAATTAAGCTCTCAATGTTATCCAGGGTTATCTGGAGCAATGGCCACCCGCGTGAATTGAAAATGGTTACTTTGTGAGCTAAGCTTTCCCATTAATGCTTGTAAAGGTTTGACACCAGTGCAGTGATGGATCCCTGTTTTATAACTTTGTTCTGTCCAGCTCTTCAAACCTCATGTAACTTTCCCGTTCTCTTCAAATGAAAACCTACCCCCATCTACCTCTGAGCCCTACAAACTTCCAAGGTGGTGCCGGAGTGAGTTGACTTTTTGCAAGCTGTGTCCAGCATTCTCTCTAATTCCATCATTTACTGTCATTCTAAAACTTCATTCTAACTCTTTTAAACACTGACAATTACTCCCTAGCTATGACTGTAAAACTGCATTCTGCACTCTCTGTTTCTCTATGAACGGGGTGCTTGGTCTGTATAGCCCGCGAGAAACAACATTTTTCGTTGTATGCTAATGCATGTGACAATAATAAATCAAATACTTCTCCAACTCATCACCCCTCATACGGCAGAACTTTTCCATCCTGCCTGCCATGGGAATTGTTGCGAGCTCTTGTCCCACCTGCTAAGGTCCATAGGACTCGAGTGGGATTTTCTGGTCTTGGGAAAAACACTGATAGAAACTACCCCTCCCTCAAATTGAATCCAGTAAAATAGGAATCGGCAGACTTGTAAAGCCTGCTGTTGCTATGTTATCACCCATTTTACGCTATTACAAAGCCTCTCCCCCCCCCCCAACCCATCCAAGGCATTAAAGGGTTAATTAATTCACTCAGTTGCAATTGTGCACCTATTGGGAGATCTATAGTGTCAGCGCTAATATAATTTGATCCAGCTGATGCAAGCCAATTCAATGAACTCAATTTAAAGCATCATCTCTACTCAGCCTAGGCTGTGTGATGACCCCCAGGTGGTTTATTTTACAAGTGATCCGGGATTTATCTAGTGATCTTGATTAAGTGTACCCACCAGGGTACTGATCCCAGCATTCTTTCAATCCCTATCCCTACTCCTCACTCACCACCCTTGCCCCTGCAGTTTGTACCCAGCTGGTTTTACCCTTCCCACTTCTGATAAACCACACCCTCCGCTCCCCACCTCCCTCCCCAACGGTTTGCAACAATGCAATTAAATGCTAATTAAAATATACACAAATGCTCTGATAAGGCAGCTCACGGCTTGAAAGCCAAATAGCCGCTCATAAAAAGTGTCTTCCGCAGTGACAGCCCTCTTTGAGTTGTTTATTTGCCATCCCTGAGACGTGAGCTTGCCCTTTTACACAATGAAGCAGTTATTAAGTATGCTTTTAATCATTTTCCTGTGGGAGTGCTGTGTACCCTCCTCTGGGATCTGTGTAACATTAGAACTTCTGTCAGTGGTTAATTAGTACACAAGCCTGAGCCGATATTGGATTGTTTTATTGGGAATTTTACAAGGCAGGTGGTTTGAAAGTTATTTTCTTAATTTTGGATACCTTTCGCGTGATGATTGCTTGCACACCCCTTCACGCTGCCAGCCTGTTCATAAATGAAATACCAGTTATCCAAATAAGGGAAAGAAAAACAGTGGTCAATGGTGCTGACAATCATGGCAAAACTCTGAAAGATGCCAATATTTTTGGTAAAAAGGGTCAGCCAGTTCCAGTCACAGAGCAGCCTCTCAATTGTTAAAATGATTTATTAGTTCCTGTAATGTGTGTTATTGCGCATTCAATGGGTGGGATATTTAGGCTAATTCACCCCAACAGCAGAAAATCCCACCCAAGGTCAATGGACCTTTGCAAACTCCGTGTCCCAACCTCAGGGTGACACACTGGACTGAGGTAAACACACTAAGAAGTCTCAACACCAGGTTAAAGTTCAACAGGTTTATTTGGTAGCAAATGCCACTAGTTTTTGGGCTCTGCATGGGGAGTTCTCCTACTCACCTGATGAAGGGACAGAGCCCCCAAAGCTAGTAGTGTTTGCTATCAACCGGTTGAAC
Organism: Sphyrna mokarran; assembly: GCA_024679065.1. Taxonomy (NCBI): domain Eukaryota; kingdom Metazoa; phylum Chordata; class Chondrichthyes; order Carcharhiniformes; family Carcharhinidae; genus Sphyrna; species Sphyrna mokarran. Next base: position 37,188,468 of record JAGIQG010000025.1, read on the forward strand.
TTTATCCTGGTGTTAACAGACTTCCTACTGCGACACATTGGCACAGTGGTTTGCATTGCTACCTCACAGCATCAGGGGATCCAGGTTCAATTTCCAGCTTGGGTCACTGTCTGTGTGGAAGGTGCATGAACTCCCCATGCCTGGGTGGGTTCTCCAGCTGCTCCGGTTTCTTCCCACACTTCAAAGATGTGCAGGTTAAATGCATTGGCCATGTTAAACTGTCTTAGTGTCCTGGGATGTGGAGGTTAAAGGGATTAGCAAGGTAACTATGTGGGGTTATGGGGATAGGGCTTGGGTAGCATTATTGTCAATGCACACTTGATGGGCTGAATGGCCTCTTTCTGCACTGTCAAGATTCTATACTACAATTCCCATGAGACAGAAAAATTCCATCCCAAGGGATCTTGTTCCAGAGACCCTTGGCAATGGGGAATTCATTCTTTCCCATTGGAGTGACACCAAAAAAGAGATAACATTCTCAATTATTCATCACTTTTCCTGAATCTGACAAAAATTTTTCACATGAGGATACTGTCAATTTAACTGTCACTTTCAATTTTTGATGCACTCTCCAGGAGTTTGCGGTTATCTTTGCTATTGGGTGCCGGCTATCAACGTAATCTTTCCACTTGTTGCTGAAGACACTGATCCTGCAACACAGCGCCGGGTGCCAACTGTAACCAAGTCTTCCCACAATGGAGAACAGCAAGCCTTTCTACTGACGAAGTTTAATAAATAGAACAGGGCTGAATCACTCAAATGTCAGTAAACAGGCAGAAAAGACAAATCACTGATTATCAAAAAAAAGGACATGGATCTTTCATCCCTCGATCACAACTTGTACTTTCCAAAGCGAGAGTCTATGAGCCCCCTTCACCTTCTGAGGATCGTGAAGTGATGCTGAATCAGTCTGGGTTCTAGAATCAGAAACATACAGCGCAAAACGAGGCCATTTCGCTCTTCAAGTCTGCACCGACCACAGTAACCCCATGCATTTACCCTAGCTAGTCATCCTGACACTAAATGTCAATTTAGCATGGCCAATCCATCTAACCTGCACATCTTAAGTGTGGGAGAGAACTGGAGGAAACCCATGCAAGCATGGTGAGAATGTGCAAACTCCTCACAGACAACGACCCAGGCAGGAATTGAACTCGGGTCCCTGACACTCGGGCAGCAGTGTTAACCACAGTGCCTTACGTGATTGAGTGCTTTAGTCAATGTGTTGCATTGAGATGATGGCAAACCTGATGATTTTTTGCAGTTCCTGACTATCACTATGCAATGCCGCATGTGATCTACCTGAATTTTAAGATGTGTTGATAGCACGCTGCGAATTAAAAGGAGGGCTATATGGAATTGGAGAGATGAGGGCTTCTTGAGCTCCAGCTTACTAGAAAGCAAAAAAAAAAAACTGTATTTATCTAGCACCTTTCATCAGGATGCCAAAGCAGCACATTTGCATGGCACATATTTCCCATAAACGCAATGAGGAGATCATTTCAGTTTAGTGGCATTTCAGGGTCAAAATTTCAAATACCTGTTGGGTTAGGACCTGGTGAGGGCACGATTTTAAGATTGTAGTCATGATATTGTAGGATCTTGATACGAGAGGCAGCACTCCGATGCAAACGAGCAAATTTTAGTTACAAATATTAAAAAGAAAACAGTGTGGTGTGGAACCAGGTAGGTTGATAGGTCAACAGCAAGCACAGGGTGTGGATCCAGCTGTGAAATCTTTCCTCTGTTCAATAACTCCCTCAACTTACAGGTCTCCAATTTTGTCCCTTTTAGCACTTGGGGACAAATATCAGCCATGCACGGGATTGGGGTGGCACACTAGTTAGCACTGCTGCCTCAATGCCAGGGACCCTTGTTCAATTCTGGCCCCAGCTGACTGTGCAAACTCTACACATTCTCCCCGCGTCTTGGTAGGTTTCCTCCCACAGTCCAAAGATGTGCTGGTTAGGTGGGTTGGTCATATCAAATTGTCCCTTTGTGTCAGAATAATTCTCAGTGTAACCATGTAAGGTTACAGAGACAGGTGGAATTGTTGTCGGTGCAGAGTCGATGGGCTAAATGGCCTCCTTTTGTACTATAACATCCGATGATTATTCTGTTGTGAATCTCTGCAGCTTTATATCTCTTATATAATGTATTAGTATCACAAGGCAGCTTACATTAACACTGCAATGAAGTTACTGTAAAAATCCCCTAATCACCTCCTGTTTGAACATAGAACATTACAGCACAGAACAGGCCCTTCGGCCTTCGATGTTGCGCCGACCAGTTAGGAAAAAGCAATGACCCTCTAACCTAAACCATTCTTATAATGATTATAATGGTCGGTGCAACATCGAAGGCCGAAGGGCCTGTTCTGCGCTGTAATGTTCTATGTTCTATTCCCTTTTCATCCATAAACTTATCTACTAACCTCTTAAATGCCACCAAACTTGGCGCATCTACAACTGCCGCAGGCAGGGCATTCCATACTTTTACCACCTTCTGGGTAAAGAACCTACCTCTGACATCCGTCCTATAACTACCACCCCTTAATTTAAAGCTATGTCCCCGCGTGCTAGCTTTCTCCATCCTAGGAAAAAGGCTATCACTGTCCACCCTATCTAAACCTCAAATCATCTTATATGCTTCAATAAGATCCCCTCTTAGCCGCCTCCTTTCTAACGAAAACAACCTCAAATCCTTCAACCTCTCTTCATAGGACCTGCCCTCCATACCAGGCAACATCATGGTAAACCTCCTCTGTACCCTCTCCAATGCCTCCACATCTTTCTTATAATGCAGGGACCAGAACTGCACACAATACTCCAAGTGCGGCCGCAATAGAGTTTTGTACAGTTGCAACATGACGTTGCGGCTCCGAAATTCAATCCCCCTACCAATAAAAGCTAAGACTCCATATGCCTTCTTAACAACCTTATTGACTTGATTGCCAACTTTCAGGGGTCTATGCACACATGCACCAAGATCCCTCTGTTCTTCAACACTATTAAGAGTTCTACCATTAGCCCTATACCCTACACATTTGTTAATCCTGCCAAAGTGAATTACCACACACTGGTTACACTCAGGGAGAAAGTAGCATGGTAAAGGCATCTAAACAGCAAGTCTTTCAGACTGTGGGAGGAAACTGGAGCGCCTGGAGGAAACACACGCAGACGGAGAAAGAACATGCAGACTCCGCACAGACAGACAGTGACCCAAGCTGGGAATCGAACCCAGGTCCTTGGTGCTGTGAAGCTACAACACTAACCACTGTGCCACCATGTTGCTTTGTGAACAGTGTCTCATTTGTATTGTTGGTCCTGAGGAATATTCTATGTCCACAGCATTGCTATTTTGTTTTGATAAAGAGAGCGATCAAGATTGAATAGGTCAGGACTTTATTTCCTGAAGCAGGGAAGAACGAGGAGAGATTTGATAGAGGTATAAGATTTTGATGGGTATAGATAGAATGAATACAAGCAGGCTTTTTCCACTGAGGCTAGGGGAGCGAAAAAAAAAAATCAGGGTGAAAGGAGAAAAGTTTAAAGGGAATATTAGAGGGAGGCTTCTTCACCCAGAGAGTGGTGGGAGAGTGGAATGAGCTGCTGAATAGTGATAAATGCAGGGTCACTTAATATTTAAAAAAATTTGGACAGGTTCACGGATGAGAGGGACGTAGAGAGACATAGTCCAGGTGCAGGTCAGTGGGACTAGGCAAAAAAAAAAAATGGCTCAGCACAGACTGTTTCTGAGCTATAATTTTCTATAAGTAAGGTGGACAATCCGTCTTGTGTAAAACATTTCAAATAACACATCTCAGCTCATTCTGTTCATAAGAGAGAATGTTTTCCCTGCTAATAAAAGCCTGTAAGTTATCATTGCTGCAATAATACATCCAGTTCCATACCTCATTACACATTCTTCCAGTAGTAATCTCCTTGGTGAGCCAGCTGAAGGTTAATAACGCAATGAGTTCTGACTGAACTGATTTCTCTTTATCTGTGTTTGCCTTCATCATTATTCTTCAATACCAAACATCAATCAAGTTGAATGCGTTGTTCCGTACCATTATATCCACCTCTGCTGTCCAGAAATCCTAAAGGCAAAACATTTCTTTAAAGCTTAAAAAAAGTAACCATCACAAGCTGTGATTCCATTTCCCCAATATCCATAATTACAATACTTTCTTCAAACAAAAGAAAAGGCTTGTTGCAAATCACAAATATAATCTTAAGGGATTAATAAAACAGTTCTAATTTTCCATGGATGAAAAACCCCATAGGCAAGTTGTAATTTTCACTCAGATTTCAGGCAAAGCATTACTCTGCATTATAGTAGATAGCAAAGGATTCTGCTATGACAGTCTGTGTTCCCATGGCTTATTCCTAGCCTGTGGGACACCATGAGCATTTTTATAAAGTCTCTATAGTGCAGAACAAAGAACACCACAGTAGAGGAAACAGGCCCTTCAGCCTCACAAGCCCACACCACCCATTTGAACATTGAGTGCCTCATTCCAATCCTCCTACCTATGACTTTTGTCTATGCCTCTTGAATTCTACAAAGTGGTGCAAATTTAGAGAATTATATATTCACCAGATTAAGGGAGGTCTAATTTAAGGACAATTTGTTAACACCAATCGGCCTAAAAGCACATTTTTGGGGTGTGGGAGGAAACCGATACACCTGGGTAGCTAAGCTTGAATCTTTGTGGACTGTTAGAACTGGACAGCACCACTTTCTTTTCTTAAAAAAGAAATTGTGTTCATAGAATCCCTACAATACAGAAAGAGGCCATTCAGCCCATCAAGTTTGCACTGACCACAATACCACCATGGCCCAAACTGCATAACCACATGCATTTCCCCTGCTAATCCCTCTGACAAAATGGGGAGAATTTAGCATGGTCAATCCACCTAACCCACGTATCTTTGAACTATAGGGAGAAACCAGAGTACCCAGAGGAAACCCACACAGACACAGGGAGAGTATGCAAACTCTACACTGACAGTGACTAAAGCTGGGAATTGAGGACTGGCACTGAGGTACCAATGCTAACCCCACTGTCACCATGCCACCTTAAACTTCTTCCATCCAGATTATATTTACCAGTGTGGTTTATCTGTGTGCTCAATCTTGACTCAGTTTTGTCTTGCATTTTGTGGTAACTGCTTGCAGGATAAGCAGATTATGAGTTACCGTTTGTAAGAGGCCTGACAACACCAATTTTAAATCCAACCGATTTATTTGATAGTAAACTTGCAAGCTTTCAGCCTTTGTCAGGCGAATGAGGTGTTCTGGTCTGCAATAGCACACATCTCAGCACAGACAGACCAGAACACCTCATTCACCTGACGAAGGCTACAAAGGCAAAAGCTTGCAAGTTTACTATCAAATAAATCGGTTGGATTTAAAATTGGTGTTGTCAGACCTCTTACTGAGTTTACCCTAGTCTAACACCAGCATCTCTACATCATTGATTGTTTGACCATTGTTCTGATGTTATGGGTAATCTGTGTAGATGGTTTGATGGGGCTGGCTGTTACTGGGCCTTGGTTAATATGGAGGCATTTACAGGGTTTGTGAACTATCTTCAAACCAGATCTGGAGTTGGCTCCACTGAAAGGGTTTCTGGAAACGCTATGCTTGAACTCAGTTTCAGACTTGTTTCAATATTAATGTCGCTTGGAGTGTGATTCACAGACTGGCTGTTGTTCCATGAACATTTAAAAAACATTTTTTTTTCCCCCCATTCTGCAGCTGTTCCAAGAGCAAACACAACCATAACTCTGGGGAGAATGGTTTTGAACATTCTGCTTAGTGTGATGCAGCACTGTGGTTAACTGATCAGGAAGGCTTCTGGTTCAAGGCTCAGTTTCCTACCACAAAGATGTGCAGATCAAGTGGATCAATCATGCTAAATTGCCCCTTAGTGTTCCAAGATGCATAGGCTCAGGGAATTAGCAGGATAAATATATGGAGTTATGGAGATAGGGCCTGGGTAGATGCTCTGTCAGGCTACATGGCAGAGTTCCATGCATACTCCACAGGCTGAATGGCCTCATTCTGCACTGTAGGTTTATGATTCATTTTGTCTCAGCATTTTTTGGCATTGCCAAATCTCCCACTACCAACATCTCGGGTTACCACTCAAGAAACTTAGCAAGACCAGCCACATAAATACTGTGTATTTCCCAGTGGTGAAGATAACCCTTCCAGAAGATCCCATTGACCAGAAAAATTCAGCCTGTGACTACAAGAAAAGACCAGAGACTGAGCATTCTGAAATAATTCACATTCTGCTTCTCCAAACCCCGTTCACCATCTACAAACCAAGATGGTGATGGATACTCTGCACTTAACCAGAAGGATGTGAACAAAACAAGGTGGATTTTAACCCTCTGCCTACTCCTGACAGATTTTTAATAAACAAGATGGAGTCCTATCTACATCTGCCTCCAAAGTAGAGAATGACTCTGCTTCCACCAGTTTTGAAAAAAGTTTGAAACACTCACAGTTCTGAGAGAACAAAAGCTTTCCCAAATCTCTATCTTACACAGATGATCTTTCATTCCAAAACATCAGCCCCAACATTCTAGACTCTTCCACAAGAGCAAACATCCTCTCCATTGGTGACCCTGCAGAAGGAACTCTTCAGTTGTAGGTAACATAATTTAATCCAATTTATAAACTAAAGAGAAAGGTTCAATTAAAAAAAAACTCTGTGACTCCAACACTTGCAGTTTCACCATTCCAAGCTTCCCACAATTGCCAACAGATACTTATTTATACTGAATCAGCTGGTCAGCTGACCACCACATCATTTTGTCATTGGTTACATAGTTTCCTGAGTCAGCTGACCCTCACAGCTTGTCACCATTTGTCACACTACAATAGAACATAGAACATTACAGCGCAGAACAGGCCCTTCGGCCTTCGATGTTGCGCCGAACAATTATGAAAAAAAAACAATGACCCTCCAAACTAAACCATTCCCTTCTCTTCCATAAACTTATTAACTAACCTCTTAAATGCCACCAAACTTGGCGCATCTACAACTGCCGCAGGCAGGGCATTCCACTCCCTAACTACTCTCTGGGTAAAGAAGCTACCTCTGATATCCGTCCTATAACTATTACCCCTTAATTTAAAGCTGTGTCCCCTCGTGCTAGCTTTCTCCATCCTAGGAAAAAGGCTATCACTGTCCACCCTATCTAAACCTATAATCATCTTATATGCTTCAATAAGATCCCCTCTTAGCCGCCTCCTTTCTAACGAAAACAACCTCAAATCCCTCAGCCTCTCCTCCTAAGACCTGCCCTCCATACCAGGCAACATCCTGGTAAACCTCCTCTGTACCCTCTCCAATGCCTCCACATCTTTCTTATAATGTGGGGACCAGAACTGCACACAATACTGCAAGTGCGGCCGCACTAGAGTTTTGTACAGTTGCAACATGACGTTGCGGCTCCGAAATTCAATCCCCCAGCAATAAAAGCTAAGACTCCGTATGACTTCTTAACAACCTTATCGACTTGACTGCCAACTTTCAGGGATCTATGCACAAATACACCAAGATCCCTCTGTTCATCAACACTATTAAGAATCCTACCATTAGCCCTATATGCTACACATTTATTATTCCTGCCAAAGTGCATTACCTCACACTTTTCCACATTAAACTCCATAGATCCAATGTTATTATTGGTTATACTCTAACATCCATATCCACCTTGTCAAGATGCCTTATGATCTTAAAGGTTTCAATCAAATTGCCTCTTACACTTCTAAACTCCAGTGAATACAAGCCTGAACCATTGAATTTTTCCTCACAAGAAAACTCACCTATTCTAGGTATTAATTTAGTAAACTGTCTCTAAATTGCTTTTAGATACATCCTTAAATAAGGAGATCAATACTGCACACAATACACCAGACATGGTCTCACCCATGTCCCATACAACAGAAGCATATCCTCCTTACCTTTCTATTCAATTCCCTTCACTGCACCAATTGCTTTTTTTGAGTCCAAGTTGAGATCGACCAACAGCTTCTTTTGGATGGTTAGGTTATTGTTTATGCCACATGCCAACCTATCCCACAACATTTTATTAAGAGACAGTTCCAATCTATAATGTTCAGCTAGTTTCCACAACCTAATCCAGAACTCAGAGGCAGAATTCCCAGAAGTTCTCCAAACCATTTTGAAGCAATATCTCTGGAGAATTACTGGCGGTTTTGGGTTGTAGCACTTTTTCAACAGGTCTGCTAGCTCATTAAATGTTTTTGAGTCAGCGGCATCCAAATAGGTTAGGCTTCTTATCACAATGAAAGTTGGGGCTCCACATACTGTTAACAAGACCACCTTTTGCTTTTTGTCTCCATTAGTATTGTTAGCACGGGAGAAAAAACTCATATGTCGAATGTATTTAGGTCCAGTCTTCCTCACTGATGTGATAGGGCTTGAGTTTCCTGAAAAGAGGCATAATGGCTTTTTCTTATTGGAGAAGACTCTTGACATTTGGAGGTTGGCCAGAGGATAAGATGGAGGAAAAATAATTTTCCTCCTCGTTGCCAATATAACAATTCATCCAAACGCCAGTTCCCCATCATTATTATGCACAATAGAAAGGACCTCTCCCATGGCCTACAGTCAGGTAATTTTTACCTCAGGACCTACAACATTGGTTCAGGTAAAGTGACAGGCCTAAATCACCCCCCCAACCCCCTTTGATTGCTTCCCATTGGGCAAACTTCCAATTTACTCAATAAGGCAGCCTGTACTCCTTGAAGTCCAGGAGCAATCTATTGATGATCACCTGGCCTTTGTGGTCATCATAACATTATATATATTAACAATTTGCCAGGAACCTAGTGTTAGTGACTAAAACTGGATGTAGGTTTTGCACACCTTTGTTTCTTACTATTTAGCAGCACAAAATATCATTGAGTTACTTGAACTTACTTGATATTTTTGTCTGTTTCTTCAGCACCACTTGTAGGTCTCCCTCCAAGCCCCACAACATCCTGGTTTGGAATTGCATTGGCCTTTCTTCACTACTGCATGGAAAATCTAGAACTCCCTTCCAAACAGAATTGTGGATCTATTGCATGAGATGCACAGCAGTGATTCAGGAAGTTGGCTCACTACCACCTCCTCCAGGCTAATTAGAGATGGACAACAAATGTTGGGCTAGTCAGCACCATTCACATTCCAGAAAAGAATAACTTTTAAAAAGTTCTGATTTGATTTCAAGGAGTGCAGAAAGAGGCCCTTTGGCCCATCGAGTCTGCACCGACCACAATCCCACCAAGGCCCTACCTCCATATCCTATTTATTTACCCACTAATCCTTCTAACCTACACATCTCAAGATACCAGGGGTAATTTTAGCATGACCAATCAACTTAACCTGCACATCTTTGGACTAAGGAAGGAAACCGGAGCAAACCCACACAGAGAGTGTGCAAACTCCACACAAACAGTGACCAAAGACAGGAATTGAACCCAGGCCTCTGGAGCTGAGAAGCAGCAGCGCTTAACCACTGTACTACCGTTGCTGGCTTTTGATTTGATTTATTATTGTCACATGTATTAACATGCAGTGAAAAGTATTATTTCTTGAGCGCTATACACAGCATACCATTCATAGGGAAGGAAAGAGGGTGCCAAATGTAGTGTTATAGTCATAACTAGGGTGCAGAGAAAGATCAACTTAGTGCAAGGTAGGTCCTTTCAAAAGTCCGATGGAAGCAGGGAAGAAACTATTCTTGAGTTTGATATGTGACTTCAGACTTTTTAAATAAAAGTGTTGTTAAAAGTTTGATTAATCCATCATAAAATGTTCTCTGCCTCTTTATTCATTTCTCCTTATTCTTCTACCTTATCAAGTTTAAGCTTAAGCTTATTTATTGATGTCACAAATAGGCTTACATTAACAATGCAATGCAGTTACTGTGAAAATCCCGAGTTGCCACACTCTGGCACCTGTTTGGGTGCACGGAGGGAAAATTTAGCATGGTCAATGCAGCTAACCAGCATGTCTTTAAGACTGCAAAGGAAACTGGAGCACCCGGAGGAAACCCATGCAGACACGGGGAGAACATATAGACTCCGCACTGTGATCGAAGCTGGGCTTATTGTGGGTTTAATTCATATATTGAAATAAGAAGGTGAGTGCCCATTGGAAACAAGTACAGGATTAAATATTTGTTGGTCACCAAATGTAATTTAATTGTCAGGCAGTATTTGAATTGATGTACCATGGTAACAATTTCTTAACTGCTTCAAAACAAAACTGCTCACTTTAGGTGCCCAGAGCACAATAATACTTCAAATGTCAGCAACAACAAGTAATTTATGTCTGACCTTGGCACTAAATAGACAAATGGCTCCGGGGAACTGTCTTCTTACAAAGGGGTGTGCCACAACTGTTGCCATAGCAATGCAACCTGCGCAACACTTTCCAGCTGATGCTTAAAACAAACTCTGAGTCTTTTGATTTAATGATATCACTTGGTAGTGGCAAGTGCTTAAACAGCGCGGTTCAGGGCGCAGATAAATTCTTCACAGCTTGAAGAAGAGTGGAATAAATGGTTGACTCAAAATGGCCAGTGCTATTGTTTTTTCTAAACACTCATTAGAGAGTCCTTGGTACTAAACTGTAGTCAAAAAACGAGGGCTTTTCGAGTTTTATGCTAGTCATGGTGTTTTCAATCTGAATGAGGAGATTTGTGGCAATGGATCGAATTTTTTTTGTCACTGAGGAGGGAAACAGAAGCCAGGTTTTACTTTGGGACCAGGGGCTTGCTTCCCCAGGTAACCAATTAAAGTCATAATTCTAATGTTGACGTGTCCTTAATTGATGGGAAGACTGACCAATTAGAACCACGGGCATGAGAACGGGATGGGTTTGTTGAAACGTGGGACAGATTTAAACTCCCCTCAAGTTACAGGGAGAGATTGAATAGGTTAGGACTTTATTCCCTGGAGTGTAGAAGAATGAGGGGAGATTTAATAGAGGTGTATAAGATTTTGATGGGTATAGATAGAGTAAATGCAAGCAGGCTTTTTCCACTGAGGCTTGGGGAGAAAAAAACCCAGAGGGCATGGGTTAAGGGTGAAAGGAGAAAAGTTTAAAGAGAATTTTGGGGGGGGGGGGGGGGCTTCTTCACACGAGAGTGATGGGAGTGAGGAATGAGCTGCCAGATAAAATGATAAATGTGGGGTCACTTTTAACATTGAAGAAAAACTTGGATGGGTTTATGGATGAGAGGGGTGTGGAGGGATATGGTCCAAGTGCAGGTCAGTGGGACTAGGCAAAAAATAGTTTCTTTCAGACAAGAAGGGCCAAAAGACCTTTTTCTGAGCTGTAATTCTCTATGGTTCTATGGTTTAATTGCCCACTCTGAGGTTACTGGTTGATGTGGAGATGCCCATGTTGGACTGGGGTAAACACAGTAAGAAATCTCACAACACCAGGGTAAAGTCCAACAGGTTTATTTGGTAGCAAAAGCCACTAGCTTTCCAAATAAATCTGTTGGACTTTAACCTAGTATTGTGAGACTTCTTACTGGATTGACAAAGTAGACATGAACAGGATGTTTCCTCTTGTGGGGAAACCAAGAACAAGAGCTTATAGTATTAAGATAAAAGGATGGCAGATTTAAAACAGGGATGAGGAGAAATATTTCTCACAAAGATTGGTGAATCTGTGGAAATTGTTGCCCAGAGCATGGTGAGTGCCAGGACTTCGAGTAAATTTAAGAGGTGGACAGGTTTTTAATCAATAAGGGTCTGAAGGTCTGTGGTGAATGGGCAGGAAGGATGTATTGTATTGAATGGTGGAGCAGATTCAAGGAGCAGAATTGCCGACTCCTGTTTCTAGTTCTTATGTCCTTTCCTCGTAAGAAAATCCCTCCATACTCGATTTCAACCTACTGAACGTTCTCTGGAACTATCTCCAATGTCAGTCTATCTTTTCTTCGATAAGGGGACTAAAACTGTTCGCGAAATGATACATTTCCCATTAAAGCCACACGGGCAAAACAGTCCTCAATTACACTGGACGTGGGGGTGCTGTCTCCTGCAACGATGTCTGCATTGAACTCAGTGCATTGATGTGTCTATATGATGATGATTTATGGAATGGAGGAATAAAAAATACGGGTATGTGTTACAGCACAATTTGTCCAATTGGTCAGAGGGCTGAATGTTAACTTCTGCAGTCAATGGCTAGGATTTGCTGGCCCCCTTGCAGCAGGTGTTCCTGTGCCGGATGTGGTGAATCATCGACCAGTGGCGCGATCTCCCAAATTCCATGAGATTTTGAGTGGCTCACCCAATTTAGCACCAGGGCACCTGTTGTGATTGGTCGACTGCGAAAGGACTGGAAGATCCCATTAGCACAAGGAAACAAAAAGCCCCAGCCTAATACTAATGCATATAATACATCCGAGCCGAGTGTGTCAAAGTCAAAGTTTATTTATTAGTCACAAGTAGGCTTACATTAACGCTGCAGTGAAGTTACGGCACGGTAGCACAGTGGTTAGCATTGCTGCCTCACAGTTTCATGGATCTGATTTCGATTCCCGGCTTGGGTCACTGTCTGTGTGGAGTTTGATGCGGAGATGCCGATGGGGTAAACACAATAAGAAGTCTCATAACACCAGGTTAAAGTCCAACAGGTTTATTTGGTAGCAAACACAACTAACTTTTGGAATACTGTTCCTTCGTCAGGTGAGTGGAGAGTTCTCCAAATACTACCAAATAAACCTATTGGACTTTAACCTGCTGTTGTGAGACTTCTTACAATGTGGAGTTTGCACATTCTCCCCGTGTCTGTGTGGGCTTCCTCTGGGTGCTCAGATTTCTTCCCACAGTTCAAAGATGTGAGGATTAGATTGGTTGGCCATGTCAAATTGTCCCTATTGTCCTGAGATGTGCTATTTAGATGAATAAGTGGGATAAATGTGTGGGGTTGTGGGAATGAGGCTGGGGTGGGATTGTTGTTGTTGCACATTTGATGGGCTGAATGCACTGTAGGGATTCTATGATTTCTACTGTGAAAATCCTCTAGTTGCCACACTCCGGTGCCTGTCTGAGGACACTGATGGAGTATTTAGCCAATGCACCTAACCAGCTCGTCTTACAGAGTGTGGAAGGAAACGGGAGCACCTGGAGGAAACCCACGCAGACACGGGGAGAACGTACAGTCTCACACAGACAGTAACCCAAGCTGGGAATCAAACCCAGGTGCCTGCTGCTATGAGGCAGCAGTGCCAACCACTGTGCCCTTGTGCCACCCCACATGGCTCTGTGAAGGTGCATCTTATTAAAAAATGCTCAGCGGTTCTGATCATCTACACACAGATTCTACTACAGTTATTCGTCCTTTGAATTGCATTACCTTCTTGCAGCGAACTTTCAAATACTTTACCTCTACTTGACCTTCCTCTTCAGGTTTTCATCGTTCTGAAAGCAGGATTGTCTCACAAATTAATCTGACTTACTGCCCCTCAGGTCTCATGGGAAGCTCTTCAATTTTCTTTGCTTCAGCAAGATGCAAGACTGTAACACAAACTTGATGTCTGCCGTATCTTCGCTTCGCACCCTCTGCTCATCCTTCCCAGGAGATTTTAAAATTTGCGCAAAGTGCAAAGGTTGGTGTCAGCTAACACAGTAAATTGGGTATGTCGCCCATGATACAGAGTGCGACCGAACAAGATGAAAGATTAATATTCCCAAACCCAAAATGTGTTCACTGTAAAGTCAGGTACATTCCACGCCAATCTCGCTGACAGTGAAAACGGGCAGAGATTGCAAACATGCTAATCATACATGCCAACCATTAGCGCTTACTGACAGAACTCAGCGTGTTTTGACTACCCCTTCCCTCACAGCTACTGTTACACGAGACCGATTGTTAATGGGAGGGATCCCTCCTGCTCCGTGCTGCAGGTGGGAATACTGCTGAGAACAGGAGGCCTGATAGTGCACACTATCTGACACACACCAGTCATATCATTGCTGAGCGGAACCAGATGGGGGAATGCAAGAAAGGGGAAACGAACAGCACAAAAGTGAGAGGGAAAGATGCACAGTGGGAGGCAGAGTTATGGAGTGGAAGAGGAAGGGACTATGAGATAGAGGAGCAGAATTAGGCCATTGGGTCTGTTCCACCATTCAATTGCGGCTGATATATTTCTGAACCTTATTCTCCCCCTTTTTCCCTGAAGTCTTTGACCCCCCCTTATCAATCAGGAACCTATCTGTCTCTGTGTTGAATACACTCAGTGGCCTGGCCTTCACAATCTTCTGTGGCAATGAGTTCCACAGATGCGTTATTCTCTGGTTGAAGAAGTTCCTCCTCACCTCGGTTCTAAAGGTCATCCCTTTACTCTGAGACAATGTGATTGGATCCTCGTCTTTCCAACTAATGGAAACATCTTCTCCACGTGCAGTATATCCAGGCCTTTCAGTATTCTGGGAGGTGCCAGGACAAATTAGCTCACTTGATTGGCACTTCATCCACAAACATTCACTCCCTCTACCACTGATGAACAGCGGCAGCAGTGTGTGCCATCTAATAGATGCATGAATTCAGCAAGGTCCCTTGGCAGCACATTCCAAACATACGATTGCCATCACCGAGGATAAGGACAGCAGATACATGGGAACACCAGCAGTTTGAGGTTCCCCTCTAAGCCACTCACCATCCTGCCTTGGAAATATATTACTTCACTGTTACTGGATCAAAATCCTTGAATTATGGGTACATCTTGGGTGGCACGGTGGCACAGTGGTTAGCACTGCTGCTTTATAGCCCCAGGGTCCTGGGTTCGATTCCCAGCTCGGGTCACTGTCTGTGTGGAGTTTGCACATTCTCCTCATGTCTGCGTGGGTTTCCTCTGGGCACTCCCGTTTCCTCCCACAGTCCAAAGATGTGCGGGTTGGGTGGATTGGCCATGCTGAGAAATTGCCCCTTAGCGTCCAGGGATGCGTAAGTTAGAGGGATTAGTGGGCATTATAGGTAGGGGATAGGCCTGGGTGGGATTGTGTTTGATGCAGACTCGATGGGCCTCTTTTTGCACCGTAGAGTTTTGTGATCTTCATGACGTGGACTATAGCAGTTCAATAAGGCAGTTCGCCATCACCTTCTCAAGGGCAATTATAGATGGGTACGTGCCATGCCCACATTCAATGAAAGAATTTTCTTTTAAATTTAATATTGAAACACAAACAGGTTAGCTACCATCTTAAGGAAAGGGGCTGAATAGCCTACTTATGTTCCGATTTCATGACTTCATACGAACCAGGAGAGTGAGAAAGAAGATTCTCTAACACTTGTAAAGAGTTTGCTTTGCTCATCAGCATCAGGAAGACAAATGCTGTGATTCATAAGGTTGCCATTCTGCCATCTATCAGCATTGACAACTTGACATGGGAGGTTATTGATAGCTTCACTCGTCCCGGCTCCACAATCACAAGTAATCCATCACTCGATGCCGTAATGCGAACATGCATCGCAAAAACTGCAGGGAATGTAGAACAACAGCCTGACAGAACACCAAACACCAAGCCCTGTGTTCTTAATGTCCTCCTCTACGATAATGAGACCTAGCCAAGATATGCGTGGCGGGGAAAAGGCAGAACACTCTCCATCTTTGCTGTATCAGAACAACCTTCATTGCTATGCGGTGGGATGTGTGCTGGCCTGGCCATGCTCAACAAATGCCAGCTATACAGCGAAAGACCTTCTGCAGATGAACCGGTTGCTGGGTCCAGATCTCCTGGCCGTACGTAGCTCCGCTATGGGAGATGGTGGAGAAATAAGAATGAGTCAGCAACAGCCATGACCTCCACAGGCTGACAGATTGGAGAGGCATTGAAAGAGGTAAGCAGGAATGAAAAGCACTGCTACCCTAAAACTATACACAGTTCTTGATCCCCTTATCTGAGTAAAGATCATTGGAGTCAGTTCAGAGGAGGTTCACTAGATTGATTCCGGAGATGAGGGGATTGTCGTATGGAGAAAGATTGAACTGTTTTGCTCTATACTCTTTAGAAAAATAAAGGAAGATCAAATTGAGGTATATACGATGGTAAAAAATCAAGACAAGGCAGAGTGGATGCATCTTCTTGTGGGGCATATTAGAACGAGAGGTCATAACCTTAGGATAAGACGCAGCAAATTTAAAACAGAGTTGAGCATAAACTGTTTCTCCCAAAGGGTTGCGAATGTGTGGAATTCGTTACCCCAATGTGTGGTGGATGCTGGGACAGTGAGTAAATTTAAGGAAGGGTTAGACAGATTTTTAATTGGTAATGGGTTGAAAGGGTATGGGGAGAAGGCAAGAAAATGGGAATTAGGGGCATATTTTGATTTGATTTATTATTGTCATATGTATTAACACACAGTGAAAAGTATTGTTTCTTGCACACTGTACAGAAAAAATATACCATTCATAGAGAAGTAAATGAGAGAGAGAGAGCAAGATGTAGTATTACAGTTGGAGCTAGGGTGTAGAGAAAGATTAACTTAATGCAAGGTAAGTTCATTTAGGGAAGAAACTGTTCTTGAGTCGGTTGGTGCGTGACCTCAGACTTTTGTATCTTTGTTCGGAAGGAAGAAGGTGGAAGAGAGAATGTCTGGGGTGTGTGGGGTCCCTAATTATGCTGGCTGCTTTGCTGAGGCAGTGGGAAGTGTAGACAGAATCAATGGACAGGAGGTTGGTTTGCATGTTGAATCGGGCTACATTTATGACCTTTTGTAGTTTCTTGCAGTCTTGGGCAGAGCAGGAGCCATATCAAGCTGTGATACAACCAGAGAGAATGTTTTTTTATGGGGCATCTGTAAAAGTTGGTGAGAGCCATAGCTGACATGCCAAATTTCCTTAGTCCTCTGAGAAAGTAGAGGCATTGGTGAGTTTTCTTAACTACAGTGTCAGTATCGGGGGACCAGGACAGGTTGCTGATGAACTGGATACCTAAGAACTTGAAACTCTCAATCCTTTATACTTCATCCCATTGATATAGATGGGTGCATGTTCTCCTTTACGATTCCTGAAGTCAATGACAATTTTCTTCGTTTTGTTGACATTGAGAGAGTGATTATTGTTGCCGCACCAGTTCACCAGATTCTCTGTCTCACTCCTGTACTTTGTCTCGTCATTGTTTGAAATTGAACCCACTACGATGGTGTTGTCAGCAAATTTGTAGATCGAATTGGAGGGGAATTTGACCACACAGTCATAGGTGTATAAGGAGTATAGTCGGGGGCTGAGAACACAGCTTTGTGGGCTACTGGTGTTGAGGATGATGGTGGAGGAGGTGTTACTGCCTGTCCTTACTGATTGTGGTCTGTGGGTTAGGAAGATCAGCATCTAGTCACAGAGGGAGGTGCCAAGGCCCAGGACACGGAGCTTGGAGATGAGTCTTGTGGGAATAATAGTGTTGAAGACTGAGCTTGGATCCTAGTCTCTCCCACCAATGGAAACATCTTCTCCATGCGCGCTCAATTCAGGAAATACCCTCTCCATGGGCACTCATGTCAGCCACAATCGAATGGTGGAGAGGACTCAATGGGCAGAATGGCTCCTATATCTTATGAACTTATGAAAAGAGAACCCAAAGAACCCAAGGGCAGGGTCTTGCTGTCCTTGTCTTTCCAGAAGATAACGATCGTGGGTTTGGAATATACTGCCAAGGATCCGTAGTGAATCCCTGCAATGCTTGTGTGAATGTTTGTAGATGAGGTGCCATTCAAGCCAGCTGCTATGTCCTGGCACATCCCAGAATACTGAAAGGCCTGGATAGAGTGCGTGTGGAGAAGGTGTTTCCATTCGTGGGAGAGACTAGGATCCAAGGCCACAGCCTCAGAGTAAAGGGGCAATCCTTTAGAACCAAGATGAGGAAGAATTCAGGCCAAGGGTGGGGGAATTCATTGCCTGTGGAGGTCAGGTCATTGAATGTATTTAAGACAGAGATAGATAGGTTCTTGATTGGAAAGGGGATCAAAGGCTCCAGGGGAAAAGGTGGGCGAATAGTGTTGAGAAACTTATCAGCCATGATTAAATGGTGGAACAGACTGAATGGAACATTTAGCAAATGCAGAAATCACCACCAATGCACAGTGGGATTCATGAGCCATCACTAACTTGTTATTTGATGGCACGGGGGAACCGGTTATTGGCTTGACCTCTTCCCCAGATTTATTTAATTCCATAACTTAGTTATGGAACAAGTCTCTGTATCATTAGACCTGTTTTTTGGGCTAGCGACCTTGTAACAAAACTACGATTCGACCATTCTATCTGTCCCAATCACCTTGTCGGAGGAATTTCATTAAACCTATATTCAATGTCTCAAGTGACAGGTAAGATTAAGCAGGAAAAATGCACAGAGCTACTTCAACATTCCAGCTGCTGTTAAGTTGAGTGACTGTGTTGTACAGCAGTGGTCTGTGAGATTTCATTGGACTGCAGTCAATAAAGGGAAACGTACACTTTGAAAGAAGATAACCAAAGGCACCCATCACTGAGGTGATTACTTTTTATTTGTATTGAGCACTGTTGATGCATTTATTTTGCCAATTAGTGTTCCGTGAATATTTATGAGGTAGAAGGAAAAGGTATGAAGACAGAAATGTTGAATTACGCAGGCAAGCAAAGCAGATCACCCCGCATCCCACCAGTCCCCCAAAAAACCCGACATGATGTCAAAAATGGGCCGGCATGGTGGCACAGCGGTTAGCACGGCTACCTCGCACCATCAGAGATCTGGGTTCGATTCCTGGCTTTGGTCACTGTCTGTGTGGAGTTTGCAGATTCTCCCTGTGTTTGCGTGGGTTTCCTCCGGGTGGTCCAGTTTTCTCCCACAGTCTGAAAGATGTGCAGGTTAGGTGGATTGGCCATGCTAAATTGCCCTTAGTGTCAGGGGGAATGACCTGGGATAAATACATTGGGTTATGGGGATAGGGCCTGGGGAGGGTGATTGTGGTCGGTGCAGACTCGATGGGCCAAATGGCTTCCTCCTGCGCTGTAGGATTCTACCAAAAACTACGAGTGGGATTTTCCAGCTGCAGTCACCTCAAGACGGGAAAACTCCCACCTGAGGCCTACGGATCACTACATGGTCATGTCCAGTCTGCTATGATTCCCATGATGAGCAGGGTGGGAAAAACACACCCTTCGTTTTTTTCATTTTGGAATAGCAAACTGTAATAGTATATAACCAATGGATCTACAGAATTCATTGCCACAGTAGACTATGGAGGCCAGGTCGTAAAGTGCATTGAAGACAAAGATAGATAGTTAAACACAAAATACTGTGGATACTGGAATCTGAAACAAAAATAGAAAAATGCTAGAAAATCTCAGCAGGTCTGACAGCAACTGTGGAGAGAGAATAAAGCCATTGTTTTGAATCTAGATGATCCTCTGTCAGAGATAGGTTCTTGATTGCTAAAGAGCTCAAAGATTATAGGGAAAAAGGAGGAGAATAGGGTTGAGAAATTTCTCAGCCATGATTGAATGGCAGAGCAGACTCGATGGCCAAATAGCCTAATTCTACTGCCTGTATCTTCTGGTCGAATGATATTGACAGAGGAGTCTGTATTGAACTTCATGTTCTGCAGATGGTGAAGAAATGGAGGTCAGTACTTTGATCAATTTCTCTGACAGCAGGGGAGGAATCTGCTGATAATTCTGGATCATTTTGCAACTATTTTAAGCAACTAACTGATGCGATAAGATCCTACTAATTCACCACTCAAGATGGACATAGACTAAACTGACTTGGCGCAATTATCTCAACAAGGACCTCATTAACACTATCACCACTCAGGCGAACCAGTAAACATTAAATCAAACAGAGCTGCAGATGTTTGCAGTGTTATGTCAGGCCAAGAGTCAATTAGAACACTTAAGGAAAAGCAAGACAAGAATCATTGGTTATGATCTTTCACAACAGAAGTCTCTATGCAACATTAAGAGCGATTTTACCATTTTGATTCTAAGTGCTGTATCTGGGCACAATTCAGATCCGACTTGTAAATCTGTTCTCAGACACTCCTATACACACTTAGCATGAAAAAATGTCACAAGTCTTTTGCACTGTGGATAAGCCTGAAATGTTGCACCAAGGATCGGAGCCTCCAACTGCACATGCGCAGTGAGAAAAAATCTTGAAAAAACATTCCCCATCACATCGTTCCCAGACTGCAAAAAGAGGATGAAGTGATGGTCCCCACAAAGATTGCCCCATTCTCCACAACATAACTCTCCACTCAACCACCCACCACTTTCTCACTACCCAGACTGATCGCAACCCCCTGCCCCCTTCCGCCCCCACCTCACTGATCACCCGCAGAGTGGCAGCAGATCACACCACCCTGTCCACCTCCCCCCACCCCCCGCTCCCGTTAACAGGAGCTCTCCTCCCCCCGCTCTCCTCCTCTCCACTAGAGAATGATCAGGCCACCTCCCCTCCCCTTGCCCCGACGGAGGGCGATCGGTCTTCCCTTCTCTATCCCCCCCACCAGAGGATGCATAGAATGATTTGACCCACCTCTCCCCCACCTCCCCCTAACCCCCCACCACTGATCTGAGTCAGGGAGTCACTGGAAGCTCTGAGCTTACCTCTTCAGAAGCCTTTGCCGATAATGGATGGGCAAAAACGATGGCAAAGGGAGAAGTGTGGGTAAGATTGGGCACCCAGCTCATTATGCATGTAAATGCATTTAAATTGACGTCGTTTCAGACACTCTTCTGATCGTGGCCATTTTCAGGCCTTGGTAAAGAGGGAATCTGCGCAGACGTAGGCGGAGATCACGGTATTCACATCACGCCGGACTTTATCGAGTTTGTGCGCCTGAAAACAGACGCAACGTAATGGTAAAATCAGACCCAATGTGTTCTAATTCGCAGACAGACAGTGCACTTACTGTGGGTTTGTCATTGTGTTTTGCCTTTAATCTGATCTCCAGCTGTAACATCAATTTTTACAGACCATGGCCGGAACTTTCCTGACCCGCCAGCCATGGCGCTTGTAGCAGATTGGGGGCAAACCATACAAAGGTCCATTGACCTAGGATAGGATTTTCCGGCCTTTCAGCAAGCTTGGAGGGAAAAATCCTGCCCCAAATGTTTGTGTTTTGCATGAAGGAATTGTGTGCTTTCTGATCACACACAGCATGTATTTCAAATAAATAATTTCAGCAGCAAGCGTTTGTGAGTTTAAAAATAAAGGAAGTGATTTATTCTCACAAACGTATCCTGAAATAAATGTAATGCCTCACTCATTCCTGCACTCACTCACTATGACACACAAAAGGATAAGAGAAATGTGAAGGTAATGTACTTTCCAGCTTATAAGTATTTCAGTTTGTGACTTCCTATCTCAGACATTGCAGGCTTACAATTTATTGTTTGGTTTTGCTACATTATAGTTGAAGTGAGGGTCTTACAAAGTGATGGATTTTCAGCAAGCTAAGATGTTTCCTGAAACCTAATTTCTCGAGGGGTGGTTTTCAGGTGAACTTGAGGTTGGGACAGGTTGGGTGAGTTCTCTCTGTTGGGATCTTCCAATTTCAATTTATTGCCCTTAATTACCTTGATGACTTACAATTACTTTGAGGTTGTGGCTTTCTGACCTATTGAACTATTGGGCCGAGGGTTTACGGGCCTGCACACAAATTTGTTGACTTTTCGAGAAAATGGCTATCCCTCACTTTATGAATTTTCACAATTTCAAAGTCATTTCCAAATAAGAGGGAATATTTATGTTGTTTCCAACATCCCATGTTGTGGTTTAATACCTTTGAAAATGGCTGGAATTCTCTTGCCCATTCACACCCAGCAAGAACGGAGAATTTGGCGTTTAAAAAAAGCATCAGTCATTGCAGAGGGACTGGAGAATCTCAGCCACGGCAAAGTTGGAGGATTCTGGCCTATGTATTTGTTTTTGAATGTCTGACTCAATCAATAGTACCCTTTTGATGGGTGACAGGGAACAGCAGTGATTCACATCAGAATGAGATGCTCTTTGTTCCCTCTTTAGTCAAGGGAATGGTTTTAATGTTTGGAGTTTATTTATTTGTGTCACAAGTAGGCTTGCATTAACACTGCAATGAAGATACTGTGAAAATCTCCTAGTCCTAGGGATTTGATAATTCTATGGGATTTTAGTCGCCACACTCCAGTGGCTGTTCGGATATACTGAGAGAGTATTTAGCATGGCCATTGCACCTAACCAGCAGGTCTTTGGACTGTGGGAGGGAATGAGAGCATCTGGAGGGAACCCACACAGACACGGGGAGAATGGGCACAAAGACAATCACCTTAATCCAGAATCAAACCCGGCTCACTGCTGCTATGAGGCAGCAGTGCTAACCACTGTGCCACTGTGTTACCCATAAGTCAAGTGAGCATACCAGCCATATTTTTCAGCCTTTGTTTCCACATTAAAATATAAAATCAGTTTGAAGTTCAGAATTGGACATTCCAGCACTGGGCATGACACAGTATAGTACTTATCCTTCTTTCCTCAAATTATACACGGCTGCTGACTAAATTGATATAGACAGAGGTTCAACAAGCATTATGATAATATAAATTAAGAGGAATAGATTTACAAAAGTCAGTATGTGACAATAATCTAATTATTTTGTCACCTGTCATCGTATTAAAATTAAAATGCCCAGTTCCGTAGAAACAAAATGCTGAATGAAAGTTTGATTATTTTAAAATGTTCATGCATATTTATTCTCTAGGGCAGTATGGTGGCACAGTGATTAGCACTGTTGCCTCACAGCGCCAGGGACCCCGATTCAATTCTGGCGTTGGGTCACTGTTTGTGTGGAGTTTGCACATTCTCTCCGTGTCAGTGTGCGTTTCCTCCGGGTGCTCCGGTTTCCTCCAAAAATGTGCAGGTTAGGTGGATTGGTCATAATAAATTGTCCCTTAGTGTCCAATGATGTGTAGATTAGGGGAATTAGTGGGATAAGTATGTGTAGTTGTGGGTATATTCCTGTTAATGAAGGAAGACACTCTTTAGTACAAAACAATTGTATCCTAGCAAACATTCACTTGATAGTGTTGCACGAGTGGAAATCATTTCAGGCAGTGGATAGCAATACCTTGCAGAAAGTCACCCTCGGGAGGAAACAAAGATTCCTTCGAGGTGTTGCAATCATTTCTATCATCCTGTTTCACAGAATGAAAAGCCAGTGAAGTCAGGCAATGCAGGAAGGAGAGGGAAAAAAAAGAATCATCAGCTAGCCTTTAAACTTTTTCCTTCATTAAACTCAGGACTAAATGTAGCATACTCTACTGCGCACTCCATCTGCAACTCAACTATCTGGTAAAGTACATTAGTGACATTATGGAGCACTTGAGAATAATTGACAGATGCCCAACACATTAGTGTAATGGAGGGAAAAATACTCATCGCAAAAAAGCTTTCTTGCTGCAAAGTCTATTACTGAGCAAGGTCACAAGCAAATAGTGCTTTTTTTTTTGTTTATACCAAACCCACAAAGAACACAAAGCATTCATTTCCCAAAGAAAGCTGCATATTTATCAAGCGAAATCCAATTTCTGGTCACTTTCATTCAATTGAATGTGGACGTTAGAACAAGCAGGCTTTATTATCATTTCCATAATAAAATATTTGCCTGGAGATGTGCTTGGCTGGGGATAGAGTATAAAAAACAACAAATACTAATCACTCTCACCAGCAATCATTTCAAGGAAGCTGTTGGAGAATGCAATCTAATTGCTTTCTGTTTCTCAGAATAATATCAATGCAGTGTTTACACAAAGAGAAATCGTATCTCAAGGTTCAGCACAGATCCTGCAAAGCAGAGTTGTTTCTTGTAAAAAAAATACATTTGAAATACAAATGCAATTTTCAATGTTGCCCCCCCCGCACCATGCCCCCCTCCGTGTAGGCGGCAGAGGTGGCACAGCGGTTAGCACTGGTACCCCACAGCACCAGGGACCCAGGTTCAATTCCAGATTTGGGTGACTGTGTGGAGTTGGCACATTCTCCCTGTGTCTGTGTGGGATTCCTCCCACACATCAAAGACATGTGGCTTAGATAGATTGCTCACGCTGAATTGTTCCTTAGTGATCCAAGATGTGTAGGTTGGGGGAATGAACAGGGTAAATACATGGGGTTAAGGGTCGCCAAATGGCCTCCTACTGCACTGTAGGGATTCTAAGATACTCTCATGAAATATTGTTTGTTATTGCCAACAATTCATATATTAGTTTTTGCTCTTGATAGGGCCTGATCATTTTAATGAACATTACAATTTTGCTTCAGAGATACAGTTATCATAAAACTTTTTATGATGTCAGATTTCTAGCATCAGCTGTGTTGGGTTTCGAACCCGGGTCTCTGGGCTGTTACTGCAGGTTTCTGGAATGCGAGCCAAGCAGCAATACCACTATGCCAATTCGTTCGTTCCAAAACACTGGATTTTAGCTCCTACCAGTTAATGCATAGCTTCCACTTTTACAAGTATTTAAAAGACAGGTTTGCAAACTCAGAACACCAACACATACATGGGATCACTTCAACCTCATTCCTTGTTGAAGTAAGATGATGCTTATATTCCAGACCAACGAGGGTTCAGCTTTCTGTCCAAGCTCTGAAATGTTGGCTCTATTCTCTCTCCGCAGATGCTGTCAGACATGCTGAGTTTCTCCAGCATTTTTTGTTTTGGTTCCAATTCCCTCCCAGTTTAGGTTACCCAATTAGTTTTCCCGTCTCTCTGCTGGGAAATGCTTTAATCCACATTCCGACTCCAATCCAGTAGCACTAATACGTAAGGAAGTAAATAATTAACCATAATCCACAAAGGACCGTAGCTGGATTCATTAGAGAGACAGCGGGTTGTATATGCCTTGACTAGCAACTCTCTGCTTGTGTGGGGCAATGTGGGGAGTCAGGCCACCAGGAACTACAACTACTACAGGGCTTGATCACACACACACCATTGGAAGTTGTCTGCACTATATTCTAGCCAGCTGACTAACCTGTTATCCAACATGTACTAATACATTAATTAGGTGGTAGAAAAGAGTGACACGGTGCACGATGGTTAGCACTGCTGCCTTGCAGCACCAGGGATATGGGTCCAATTCTGGCCTTGGGTTACTTTCTGTGTGGAGTCTGCATGCTCTCCCCATGTCTGTGTGGATTTCCTCTAGGTACTCCGGTTTCCTCCCACACACCAAAGAAGGATTGTCCACGCTAAATTGCTCAGAGCAA
Organism: Sphyrna mokarran; assembly: GCA_024679065.1. Lineage (NCBI taxonomy): Eukaryota > Metazoa > Chordata > Chondrichthyes > Carcharhiniformes > Carcharhinidae > Sphyrna > Sphyrna mokarran. The sequence goes on from JAGIQG010000025.1 coordinate 37,213,752, forward strand.
TTAGCAGGGTAAATATGTGGGGTTATATATTTACCCTACATATATAGGGTATATATCGGGGATCGGGCTTGGGTGGGATTGTGGTCGGTGTAGCTTCGATAGGCCGCATAGCCTCCTTCTGCACTGTACAGGTTCTACTAAAAGGAAATTTTAAAGTCACCAAGCTTGGAATAGTTGGTACTCCACTTTATCATCAATCTCATCAACAATGGATAAAGGCAGATGCTGGAATCTGAAACCAAAAGAGAAAATGCTGGAAAATCTCAGCAGGTCCAGCAGCATCTTTAAGGAGAGAAAAGAGATGATCAAAGGGTCACCTGGACTCGAAACGTAAACTCATCAACACTCCTGGTTGTTCATTTGTTCCAAAACACCGGATTTTAGTTTCTATCAGTTCGTGCATAGCTTCCACTATTGTAAGTATTTAAAAGACACGTTTGCAAACTCAAAACGCCAACATATATATGGGGTCACCTCAACCTCACCCCCTGACATCCTGCTCCCCCCTCCCCCCCGACACTCTTCCCCCATATCCCAGTCAATAATCTGTACAGTAGATCACTCCACTTGTGCAATTGAACATAACATTCTCAGAGTTTAAACCTCATCATCAGAGCGTGGCCTCTTGTGGAGTAGAATTTGTTTGAAAATTTAAATGCTGCAAACTTCTTAGACTTGAAATGGGGAAGAGAAAAGAAAAAAGCCATGAGAAAAGAACAGAGGTGTGAGACTAATTGGATAACTGTTTTAAGTAGCCAGCGCAGGTACAATCAACTGAACTACCCCTCTGTGTGCTGGATGACTCTGTGATTCGATTACGTGATATGTACCAAAATAGCCCCGGTGTTTCAATTTGTATTCCCCTGTTGATGTCTGTTTTCAAAGCAAGTCTTCAAACCTAAGGTGCTTCAAATTAAAATGGAGCGTTGGATCCATTGTACTCCGTTCCTTTTCAAGTTCATGTTGCGTATTTCTCATGTGATTGCTGCATTTAATGAGAAAAATAGGCACATTCATGAAATTTGCGCTTTTCACTTAAACTCACGTCGGCATCTTTCACTATGATTACGAAAATAAGCTCCTTAAGTTATTAAATATTCTGTGGCCAATGATAACGAGTTGGGAATTGTGAAACGGAGATTATTTCCGCTGGAACTGCTCAGGGGGAGATTTACAGGAGATTTAAGGAGTTTTGAAGCAGAGATTTGAAAGAGTTTTTTTAAAAAAAATAACGAGGTAAATAGTGACAGATGTTTTGCTGTGTTCGGAGAAGTAGTGAAGAAAGGCTCTCAAGTTAAGAGATTGAGTTGAGGAGTTAAGAGAAATTACTTTACAAATGTTGCGGGATGGGGAGGTAGTGACTGAAGCATCTTTGATAGAAAGATCTATACGTATCTGGGGTGATACAGTGGTTAGTACCGTTCCCTCCCAGTACCAGTTCCAACCTTGGGTCACTGTCTGTACAGAGTTTGCATGTTCTCCCTGTGTCTGCATGGGTTTCCTCCTGGTGCTCCAGTTTCCTCTCACAGTCCAAAGATGCGTGGGTTAAGTTGATTGAGCCTTAATGTCAGAGGAACTAACTCAATGCATGGGGTTATGGAGATAGAGCCTGGCTGGGATTGTGAGTGCAGACTTGATGGGCTGAATGGCTTCTTTCTGCACTGTAGTATTCTATAGTTCTATGATTCTGTGTCCCACTGTGCCACCCTAAGGAAGAGCTGTGGAAAAACATAGCAGCGTAGTGTGATCTGCTACAGATTGCTTTAATAAAGATTCAACGACTCAATGGAATTCCTTGTATACGGAAACTGCCAACAGATCAATAAGAGAGAAATATGCACCGTAGGACACTCTAAAGCTATGACATTTGAAAACCACTATCATTTCATGTCACAGTAACATCTGCACAGTTTGATACCTTTCATTGATAAGGTTCAGGCTGTAGCAAGTAGCAAACAACAAGTAGCAACCAACATTGCCTGACAGAGGCAGCTAAATAGTTAAAACAGAACTACATTGTTTGATTTTGAGCCGTGTTCAGTAGATTTTATGTGCTCAGTGTTGTTCCCTGTGCATTTTTGATTGGTTCTACAAAAACTGAAGATGTGTAGAAATAAGAGATGAATGAATTGATCAAAACACTGACACTTTGCTGTGCTGTTCAACTCATAGAACATGGGTTAGACTTTGCCACATTCCCAAAGCTTTTCATGATTTAAAGAAAAGGCATTTGAAAAGCCATGCACAAAGATAATTGCAGAAGTGTAGAAAAATTATTTGCTGTCGGTGAGTATGAAGGGAACATGTTGAGATCCCCATGACCTCCTTTCTTTCTATTCCTCACCTCGATTATGCACCAGAATTTTACAGAGCAAAAGAAATCACTAAATGAGTAATCACTAAGTGATTATAAGGTAAAACAATAAATTATTAACTCATGTTGAATTCCGGCCTTGGGTGAATGTGTATGTGGAGTTGCACGTTCTCCCTGTGTCTGTGTGGGTTTCCTCCAAGGGCTCCAGTTTCCTCCCACATTGCAAAGATGTGCAGGGTTAGATGGATTGGCCATAGTAAATTGTCCCTTAATGTCCCAAGATATGTAGTTAGGGGGATTAGCAGAGTAAATATGTGGGGTTATGGGGATAGTAGTTGGTGTACCTAGATGGGCTGAATGACATCCTCCTGCACTGTAGGGATTCAATGATACTCTCGTGAGATATTGTTTATTATTTCCGGTAAGTTATATGTTAGCTTTTCCTCTGGTTATGGCACGATCATTTTAAAGCACATTACAATTTTCATTCAGAGACATACTTAACATAAGGCTTTTTATGACATTAGAGTTTTAACTCCAGATTTTTACCATCAGTTGTGGTGGGATTCGAACCTGGGTCCCCAGAACATTATTGCAGGTCTCTGGAATGTGAGCCTACTGACAGTGAACTGTTAACCCAGGTTCAATTCCGGCCTCGGGTGTCTGATTGTGGGGAGTTTGCACATTTTTCCCATGTCTACTTGGGTTTCTTCCGGGTGCTTAGGTTTCCTCCCTTGGTCCAGAGATGTGCAGATTAGATGGATTAGCCATGCTAAATTTACTGTTTGTGTGTGTGTGTGTGTGTGTGTGTGTGCGTGTGCGTGTGCGTGTGTATGTATGTGTATATGTGTGTGCGAGTGTATGTATGAGTGTGTATGTGTGTGTGTGTGCATATGTATATATGCATGTGTAAGTGTGTGTATATATGTGTGTATGTATATATATATACATATACATATATGTGTGCATGTGTGTGTGTGCGTGTGCGTGTGTGTCCTATGATGGACTGAGTATATTCTGCCAAGTGCCCAACGCCAATCAGGATAGCTCCTCCGACTCCCCACGACCTTGAATTGGAGCAAAAGGTAAAGTTGAAGTGAAGTGAAGAGGATAAACTGTTATTTGTGTTGAGTTATTCTTCACCTTCACCCAGAGGACATTGCATCACCATGGGTATGAGAGCAAGAGTTTCCAGCTCTTCCCACCTCCAAGAGGGAACTTCCAGTCCCTCTAAAGGCATTCTCTTATGGCAGGTTTGCTGGCGATGAGACTGGCAAGCCAGGCAGAATGGCATAAAGATTGGCAGGATTGGAAAATCCTTCTGGCAACCAATGGCAAACTGCCTCCATTGCTGGAAAACATGCCGGACAGAAAGGGTGGAAAATCCCTCTCCAAAATTTAGTAACAATTGAATATCCACTGACTACAAATTTCCAACACCTTTTATAACCTCAGGATGCCCCAAAGTACTTTATAGTCTACCAACTTCCAATATAGGAAACATGGCAGCCAGGTAATGCAAAACTGTAACAAGATCTTGGTTACATCACTAGGTCTCTTCTCCCAGATGTCAAAGGGTGGATAGGCCATGGTTTCATTACCAGTGAGTGGCAGGCATGATGATATTACCAGGTTACACAGGAGACAATGTTGGAGAGGCAGCCACTATAAGAACATTTCTTAGATTCAATGTCCCAGGACCTGATCCAAATCTGGTAAAGCCACTCCAAGGACTTAATTGCCAAGAAACAAGACTCAAAAGTTGAGGGGGTAATGCTGCATGGGTCATCATGGTTCAAAATCCGAGAACTCTCCACCTACTAGTACAGTTTGAAATCTTTACCACACAGAACTCAGTTGTGTGAGGAAGCAGCTCACCACCAACTCCGTAAAGACAGCAAGGATTGGACAACTAATGCTGACTTTGGACAACTAAGCTGACTTTGCCCAGTTGGCTTTGACTTCACCTGACAAAAGAGCAGTGCAATTGGGATTTTCTTAGTGATTAAAAACTGGATGGCATGGACAAGTTCAGCCGAAGGGCCGTGTTTCCACACTGTAAACCTCTATGACTCAATGACTATGACCAGTAGGAAGACATCAGAAACTATTGATTGATGACCTATCAACTCAACTCATTAATATCCGGGCACCTATTTTAAATGTTTCCATCCAATGTTTGCATTAAAATTTTGTTGAAGAAAATATTTAAATCTTGCTCCTCCATCTGTCAAATTGCCCTCGTTCATTAATGACTGCCATCCTCATATATCCAAGCAATTCTACTTGAACACTGCCGCAGCTGAACTGCCGGAAATGTTCCTGGTTCTTACGAAGCAAGATCCTTGGCGGACCAACAGCTTCCCTCCCTCACACAAAAGCCTTGGCACCCTTAATGCAGCTCCCTCTCCTGAGAAATCCTAACGGCAAGAATAGCATCTATTACATCTCGATCACTAAAAATGACACTGTCAGTCCATCACCTCAGACCTCCAACCTTGCATTGTTACTAATGCTGTTCATTGAATTTAAATGCAAATCAACGAGAAATATAAATAATGGACCCCAGTCAATTCTTTGATAGACTGCCAGCTTTATATCAAATAAAGAACAATTTTATACCCTGCTGCTTGTAACCACATCAAGAATTTTAAGCTCAATGGGATCAAATATTCAGATGTAAGCAATCTTGTGTCATTAATTCTGTTATGTGCATGAGTGACAAGTCCTTTTTAAATTAGACTGTCATTGTCTAAGCTCAAAAAGCCTTGTAACATTTGCAGCCATCCTTTCAAGAGGCCAAGCTGATCATTAGGGTGGCACGGTGGCACAGTGGTTAGCACTGCTGCCTCACAGCGCAAGGGACCTGGGTTCAATTCCCGACTTGAGTCACTGTCTGTGTGGAGCCTGCATCTTCTCCCTGTGTCTGCATGGGTTTCTTCCAGGTGCTCTGGTTTCCTCCCACAGTCCAAAGATGTTGCAGGTTAGATGGATTGGCCATGCTAAATTGCCGCTTAGTGTCAGGGGGACTAGATAGGGTAAATGCATGGGGTTATGAAGATAGTGCCTAGGTGGGATTGTGATCAGTGCCAACTCGATGGGCTGAATGGTCTCCTTCTGTACTATATAATTCTATGATACCTTGAAGAATTGATCCAGATCCTTCCGGAACCATATAGTTTCTACAACGGTGAGAAAGAAAGGAATCAACATGCACATAAAATGTTGGTCCAAGTCCCTCTCCTGATTTTGAATGCTGGATTGTCACGAATCACATTGATGTTACCTATGAGGGAGTCTTAATGTGACACACCAGTTCATGTTGGATTGTATTACTGCTTTTTTTAAAGGGTGTGAGGAGTTCAGTGAAACCTACTCTGCGAATTATCAGTCCAGTCGTTGTGTATCAATTACTAAATGCTGTTTATCAAATTACAAAACATATGAATAGCAAGACTGTGGATGGAATTTTCCCATCCCGCCTGCCACAAGAATTGTAACAGGTGGGATATGAACAATGCAAAGGTCTGTTGATTTGGGCACGGCCAAAAGAATCCCACCTTATAACACACATAAACATTAGAGTAATGCACACGGACAAGTTTTATCTGGAAATTATCCTTTGTTCCAAACTATGTCTCCAATACCTTGGATTTGATTTGCTTTATTATCGTCACATGTATTGAGATAAAGTGAGAAGTATTGTTTCTTGCACATCACGTGGTCAAAGCAAACCATTCATAGAGAAGGAAAGAAGAGAGTGCAGAATGTAGTGTTACAGTCATAGCTAGGGTGTAGAGAAAGATCAGCTTAATGCGAGGTAAGCCCATTTAAAAGTCTGGAAGCAGAGGAGAAGAAGCTGTTCTTGAGTCGATACCTGAACTCACTAAGACTTCCCTATTCCCCAAATAACATTCATTTTAGACAAATCTATAAATTAAATCCAGATTAGAATTACCACACAATATCAGGAGGATGATCCAGTCTGGGAAGCATCTTTTCCTGGTTCAGTGAAGATAGATAAGCTGCCTTTATGAAGACTTCTGCATCCTTAGCTGCAAGATTTTAAAAAGAACCTCTGGTGGTTACTGTTGCCTCACAGCACCAGGGTCATTGTGTGAGTCTGGCTTGGGTCATTGTGTGGAGTCTGCATGTATCTACGTGGGTTTCCTCTGAGCGATCTGGTTTCTTCCCACAGTCTAAAAGGCGCGCTGGCCATGCTAAATTCTCCCTCTGTGGACCCAAAGAGTGTGGCCAGTAGGGGGATTTTCACAGTAACTTCCTTGTAGTGGTAACGTAAGCTACTTACGACACTAATAAATAAACTTAAACTGATCATTGCAGGCTTGCTGTTAGATGTTATCCGGCTTTCTTGGGAGGTGTTTGACTGGCTGCCCTACTTCTGCATGAGTTGACAATTAGACCCTGGCTGTATTTGATTCTGCTCAATGTATATCGCGACATCTGTCTCTTGTACACCCCTGACTCTCGAAAATTAGATCTGTATACCTCCCCATTTCTCTCAGTCATATTGGTAAACTGCTTCCTGATGATCGGAGCATTTACATCTGATCCTATCTGGATGTCAGCTCATCTCTTTACTTCATCTAACGACGGAGAAGAGCTCTGAAAACTTGATTTCAAATAAACCTGTTGGAGTTTAACCTGGTGTACTGTAACCTCTCATCTTACCCACCCCAGCACTTCCACATCAATGACATTACTAGATCATTTTATCAATCCCTTTGAGTGGCTGCTGGCAGATTTTCTCTTGTTGCTGGGGTAGATTCTACAACTCTCACCAATCTTTACCGATGCACCATAGAAAGCTTGGTACGGCTGCTGCTCTGCCCAAAAAATTACAAAAGGTAGCCCAATCTATCATGCAAAGTAACCCAGGCTCCCTTCCATTGACTCTGTCTACATTTCCCACTGCCTCAGCAATGCAGCCAGCATAATTAAGGACCCCGACGCACTTTGGACATTCTATCTTCTTCTGTCAGGAAAAAGATACAACAGTCTGAGGTCATGTACCAACCAACTCAAGAACAGCTCCTTCTCTGCTGTTGTCAGACTTTTGAATGAACCTACCTTGTATTAAATTGATCCTTCTCTAGACTCCAGCTATGACTGTATCATTGCGTTCCTTTCCCTCCTTATGATACTTTGTCTATATAGAGTGCAAAAGGAAAAAAGTACTTTTCATTTATAATATATGTGACAATAATAAATCAAATCAAAATTACTTCCCGTCATTCTGATTGTTAATTCCGGGTCTTGCGGTTATCAGTAAAATCCATGACTGAATCCGTGTTGACTCTTGATGAAGGATAGCACTGATAATTATTTTGTATTAATTAATGTTAAATAATGTTAATTGTTTTGGCTCTATTCTGCCCTCTGACTTTGCGGCTCACTCCATGGTCAATTAACTTTCCTGGGTGTATGCCAGCAAGATTCCAAAAGCTGTTGCTTATTTGGCCAGAGTGTTTGCTGTCTTTCGCAGTGAGGGGAGTGAAGGTAAAAGGGCAGGTCTTACACTTCCTGCGATGGCATGGGAAGGTGTCACAGAAAGGAAACAAGGTCTTCGGGGTGATAGTGGAGGGTCACAGAGTGCCGAAGAGGGAATGATCCCTTTGGAATGCCAACAGGGGTAGGGAGGGGGGAGATGCGTTTGGTGGTGGCACTGCGTTGAAGGTGGCTGAAGGTGGAGGCTGTTAGCGGTGTGGGAGGAGTGAAGGCCGAAGTGCAGGAAATGAGTCAGACACGGATGAGTGTCCTGTCAATCATATTGTGGGGGGATCCTCAGTTGAGGGAAAAGGAAGTCAAGTTAGAAACATCGTCATGGAAGGGAACATTTGGGACAGAATTTTATGTTCCTCCAGCAGTGAGTTTATGGTTGCAGGAGAGGGTTATAGATTTCCTTGGAAGACCTTCCAATTCCACTCCCAGCACCTTGATCTCTCGGCACATTTAAAGGGAGGACAAGGGACCCATCCATTCCCCAGTTGAGCTCTTTAATGGCCAATCAATAATCACTTAAGGGCCATTTCACACCCAGTCTCAATCTTTGAGATAATGGGAGGAGTTTAGAGGCAGGAAGAAAATCCAAAAGGTTCCCTGCTCTGTCCTCAGAGAAAGGGGTGGGGGAATGCCCTCATTAACAGCCTTCTTCCAACTTCAACGCCCCCAAGAAATGTCTGACCCCTGCAGGTCCTCTGTCCTGCCTCAGCCTCTCTATGAACACCCCCAACCAGCCGGGCCTCACCCTCTTCCCTACTCTGTGATCCCCTCACTCACCTGAACCTGAACTCCCAGGACTATTCTCTGGGGATTGCTTGCAGTCCCAGTCCTGGCCATTGCAACTTCTGGCACTGTTGGGATTGACCAAGTGAGAGGTGGCAGTCCCATCTTCTGTCACCAAATGCTCCTCAGATGCTAAAGGGCTACAAGGCTGGCAGTGCTGGCGGGGATGGGTTCGCCATTGCCTCCTCGGATGGCAGGAAGGAAAACGTCATAAGCTGAAAAATCCTGATCCAGACAATGGGCGGAATTTTACCGGCACTTCCACCCAAGGTTCATACGATTCCACCCAAGGCCAATGGGAGAATGCTGTTCTCCGAGCCTCGCCCACCCCCGGAATCCAAACGGGAATGCTGGTAAAATTTCGGCCTTTGTTTCGGATAAAATTCCGGCCTTTGTTTCAGGCAAAATAATTGTTCACAAATCAACAAGACAATGAATAACAGTAAAACAAGTACTTACAATAGGAATGATCGAACATTTGAGGAGTATTACAATAAATATTTTCGATCCCTGTAATAACTAATTCTTCTTTTGAATCGATATATTCTGTGCATCTGGATTCTTTCTGGTCTGACCTTGATCTTTAAGTCTTCGAAATGATTCTCGATTTGAATGATTCAGATTGCTTTAAATGTCAATGAAACAGTTGCCAGGGTTTTAGACTGAAATTTCTGGCAACTCAGTTCAACAAGTGAGTTGGCAGTCAGGCACATGACCAATCACACTCCATTGTCTGCTTGAGTTATGTAGCTTGGCTCCTCTGTCAAGTCTGCAACCTTGGAGACATGATGTGGAGATGCTGGCGTTGGGCTGGAGTAAGAAGTCTCACGACACCAGGCTAAAGTCCAACAGGTTTAATTGGTAGCACAAGCTTTCAGAGTGTCGCTCCTTCCACTGGAGAACTGGCCAGCTATTCACAGTATACATTTGGATGAGGGAATCAAATGTAATATCACCAAGACTGCTGATAACATGGAACTTGGTGGAAGCGTGAGTGGTGAGAAGGATACTAAGAGGCTTCAAGGTATTTTTGACAAGTTGAGCGAGTGGGAAAATACATGGCAAGTACAGCATAAGGTGGATAAAAATGAAGTTATCCACTTCGGATAGAGAAAATTAATAGCACAGTATTATTTAAATGATGTAAGATTAGGTAATGCTGACGTACAAAGGGATCTGGGTGTGCTAGTACACGAGTCACTGAAAGTAATTATGTAGGCACAACAGGTTTTGGATTTTCAACATTGGGGTAAAATGGGGGTCAGAAGCCTATAATTTGGGGGAAACAGTTATTGGATAGTGATTTTCTCTGAGTTGGCCAATTAGAGGCCAAAGGCCATCCCATTAAGAACAGCAGATGAGTTCACAAAGCTGGAGAACCAATAGGAAGCCAACGAGCACAGTGAGAGCGACAACCTGCCTTTTGGGGTGAGTAAGGGGTAGAATGCCTCATGATGGAGTCAACCTCTCTCCAAATTTTAAACTTTAGAATACAAAGTGCTGTTATCATTTGACCCATCATTGTGGAGGAGGATCCAGAATCTGACTGAAAACTTCCAATGGGTTTTCACAATGGGCGTTAATTGGACTTCAACTCCTTGGAGACGGTCCAGAGGAGGTTTTTCAAGAATGATCCCAGAAATGAAAGGTTTGACGTATGAGGAATGTCTGAGGAATCTATGTCTGTACTCATTGGAGTTAAGAAGGATAAGAGGGGGCATCTCATTGAAACTTACAGAATATTGAAAGATGTGGATAGAGTGGACATGGAGAAGATGTTTCCATTAGTGGGAGAGATCTGAGGACACAACCTCACAGTAAAAGGACAACCTTTCGAACCAAGGTGAGGTGGAATAATTTCATCCAGAGGGTGGTCAATCTATGGGATTCATTTCCGTAGCAAGCTGTAGAGGCCAGATCATTGATTGTATTTAACACAGAGATAGACAGGTTCTTGATTGGTAAGGAAATCAAAGGTTACAGGGAAAAGGCAGGAGAATGGGGAAATTTATCAGCCATGATTGAATAGTGGAGCAAACACGATGGGCTAATTCTGTTCCGACTCTCACTAACTTTTACAGATGCACCATAGAAAGCATTCTTTCTGGTTGTATCAAAGCTTGGTATGCCCAAGACCGCAAAAAACTACAAAAGATTGTGAACGTAGCCCAATCCATCAAGCAAACCAGTCTCCCATCCATTGACTCTGTCTACACTCCCCATTGCCTTGGTAAAGCAGTCAGCATAATTAAGGACCCCATGCACCTTGGGCATTCTGTCTTCTGCCTTCTTCCTTCAGGAAAAAAATACAAAGTCTGAGGTCATGTATCAGCTGACTCAAGAACAGCTTCTTCCCTGCTGGTGTCAGACTTTTGAATGGACCTACTTTGCATTAAATTGATTTTTCTCTACACTCTAACTATGATTGCAACACTACATTCTGCACTGTCTCGTTTCCTTCTGTACGAATGGTATGTTTTTCTGTAAAAGCGTGCAAGAAACACTACTTTTCACTGTATGTTAATGTGACAGTAATAAATCAAATCAAATCAAATATCTTATGGTCTTAAGGCTAAGTGACTACCCAGTGCTTGCGAATGAGTAGTAGGCCTTCTATCTCTGATCCTTGGGATACAATGGGAGATGTAACTGGGGGACTCACGGATTGGTCAGAGGCACAAATTTCTCTGCCAACCCCACTCCGTACTTGTCCCCAAATGGCTTTAAAGATCCTGCCAATGGTTTCTATAATCTTTTGAATTTTAGATGTTCAATAACTTCATTCTATCATTATGGCTGTGGATCAATGGATCTTTTTATATATTCCTGGCTTCTTGCACTGTAAAACACAAGGCAATGAAGGTGTTGACATAGTGGTATTGAGCAACCCAGAGACCCTGGATGAGATATGCTGACCCGGGTTCAAATCCTACCATGGCAGATGGTGAAACTTAAATCAAATAAAATTCTGGAATTAAAAGTCTAATAATGACCATATTGATTGTCAGAAAACCCATCTGGTTCACTAATGTCCTTTAGGGAAGGAAATTTGCTGTTCTTACCTGATCTGGCCTACTTGTGAGTCCAGAGCCACAACAATGTGCTTGACTCTCAAATGCTCTGATATGAGGTTATTTTCATTAGAGAGAAGGTTACGCGGTGACCTAATTGAGGCGTATAAGATGATCAAGGGATTGGATAGGGTGGATAGTGAGAGCCTTTTTCCTCGGATGGTGATGACCAACACAAGGGGACATAACTTTAAATTAAGAGGTGGTAGTTATAGGACGGATGTCAGAGGCAGGTTCTTCACACAGAGGATGGTGAGGGCGTGGAATGCCCTGCCTGCAGCAGTTGTGGACTCGCCTATTTTGGGGGCATTCAAATGTTCGGTGGATAGGCGTATGGATGATATTGGAATAGTTTAGGTTAGAGGGTCCACTGGCCAGCGCAATATCGAGGGCCGAAGGGCCTGTACTGCGCTGTAATGTTCTATGTTCTATGGAGTTAAAAGAAAGTTTATTTATTAGTCACAAGTCGGCTTACCTTAAATCTAATGAAGTTACAGTGAAAATCCCCTAGCTGCCACACTCCGATGCCTTTTCAGGTACACTGAGGTAGAATTTAGCGTGGCCAATGCATCTAGTGAACACATTTTTTGTAAGGAAACTGGAGCACCCAGAGGAAACTCACGCCAACACAGGGAGAACGTGCAAACTCCACACAGACAGTAACCCAAGCCAGGAATCAAATCCAGTTCTCTGGCGCTGTAAGACACCAATGCTAATCACTGTGCCACTGAGCTGTCCCAAAGATGGGTAATAAATGCTGTCCAACCAGCGATGCCCATATCCCATGAATGAATTTAAAAATTCACATTATCTTAATCTGCGGCATCTGAAGTGTAATCTGTAGCTTCTGGTCATCATAAGCTTTCAAAGAAAACAAAGTTATCATGGTATCATGGTTAATGTCTTCAGATTACCTATGAGGACATTTATCAATTTTAGTTTATATTAAATTACCAAATATATCTGCAGAGAGAAAGCTTCACCCAACTGCTCATGAAATCTTGAGAAAGTTGCTTGTACTTCAGGCATTAACCATATCCAAGTTCATTTTTATCGTGCTGTAACTTAGCGCTGATACAAAGCTTCTTAAAATCTCCACTGAAATAAATAATTCATATAGCCATTGAGCAGATATAAGTTGAGGAACCTGCTGTGTACACTGTGAGGGGACAGCCAGCAAGAATGGTTAGAATGTGGAACTTGCTACCCGCAAGGAGAGGTTGAAGAAAGCATTATCGATAAATGTAAGGGGCAGCAAGATAGGTAAGTAAGGGACAATGGAATGAAAGGTTAGGCTATGTTCAACGAAGAAGAGTTGGAGAAGGCGTCAGAATCCCAAAATCAGGATCATAAGCAGATGAAGAAGCCCAAACTGTTTGGGAAACAATGAACCGGACAGTGATTATTTATTCCCTGAATTGGCCAACCAGAGTTAAGACATTAAGCAGCCCCTCATTGCCTTACCCAATACTGCTGCCCTGCCAAAGCTGGAAAACCTCTGTTGACCCTTCAGCTTTTAGGGACTGCCTATTGCCCCAAATTGGACGGGGAACCATGCCAATTAAAATTCCAACCAATTAACTTTCCCCCCTGAGAACTGATTCAGGATCCAAAAACAGCCCCTGTTCCTCATTCCTGCCTCAAATAAGATCATAAGGACACAAGAACTCACAGCAGGAGTAGGCAACTCAGCCCCTCGAACCTGTTCCGCCATTCAGTACAATCCTGGGCTGATCTCATCTCAGCCTTACCTCCACTTTCCTGTCCATAACCCTTCAACCCATTAATAATTAAACTTATTCAGTACGTGAACTCAGTCCTTTGGCTACCATCAGAGTTCTGTTGGGTAACAACAATCTAAAGGCACTCAGTCAATTCTTAACACAAATAGCGCTGGACACCATGCATCCAATACAAGGCCTTTAATTGTGCAAAAGGAGAACTCTCCACGGCTAACACAAGGATGATCAGAGGCTACAGAAAAAGGGCTCAGCAGTTATAGCCAATTATAGCAAATCAGGGACAAGAGATTTTTCACATCTTTCATTGATGTACATATCCACCAATCATAGCAAAGCTTTTTGCCCTTTCTTATCTAATAGAAAACCAATCCTTCATTAGCATAAGATGTCCCCATATCTTGCTATTTGGTAATCACCATGGCAACTTGTTTCTTTTTTCATCCTCACCTAGAATGCAATGTTTTGGAACAAGGTTTTAGATATACTCGCTTATCCTGGGTACATCACTGAGGGCTTACACAAGGCCTGACTGAAGGCCATGTTTGGCTAATAATCAATTTCCATTACTTGATAGAGTTTTTTTTTGACAGTTATGGAACCTTAATTTCCACAATTGTTGTGACCTAATTTCCACACTGCAACATTGATATGGTCACATTTGAATTCTGTCTGTGAGAATAAGACAGTATGGCAGAAAAAAGGACAGATGCTCCCTTGAAAAGTTTGATGCGTTCAGGATATTGAATACAAATTGCTACTTACACAACTCAGAGAAAATTATCTTCCTAATTACTATTGACTAAATTGAAATTGCCAATTGCAGCCTTTAATGTTGTTCACTTTATCATGAGGTAATTTTCGCTCCATCCCTTGACTTCTCCTATTCTGCTCTGTTAGAAAATTGCTTTAGTTTTTTAACCACTGTCAACCACTGTGGACCAAAACTAATGAAAAGTTATGGAATTGGCGGGCGGGATTTTATGGCCTTGCTCAACTCGAGACCAGAAAGCTCCGCCTGAGGTCAAAGGACATTTTCAATGTGTTACAACATGTTTGAGCCTCTCGTTGCTCTAAAGTAAAGGTGACACAAGTTCTACTTCTTCATACAATATCTTTGTTTCTTTGTCCAACTCCACACACAATTCTCCACCAACAAAACAGTGCTACCAGCGGACACTTTATATCCCAGCGACTTCTCCTAAATAATTGACATCAAATTAAGACTTAATTGGAAGGTCTGTTAGCCGATTCCTAACACAGCACAGAGATATTTCCCCTTTAAAACATAATGCCAAATTCCCCAAAGAGGAATACCTCACCATGTAATTTGCTGAAAGTGCATAAGAAGGTCAACTGTCCTTCATTAATGTTTAGTGGTTAACTAAAAAAAACCTGACATTTACTTTAAATGAAACTGAACAATTCATTTATTTAATTAACAGTGAATTTTAACCAAACAAGTAACATACTGAAAAGAAAAGATTCTACTGGAATGGGGCTGTTCAAATAAAATGCAATTCTCATTCATTGACCAAAAATATAACAATAGAATTCTAACACTCTCAAAAAAAACATGTTTTGTCTCTTCAGAAAACTTTTTGAGTACCTTTGTGGATTCTCTCTTTCTATGAGTTCTTTTAAATTTGGTACCTTTCGATGGTTAGAAGGAAGGGTGGAAAGCTTCTCTCGTTCTCTCGACCTGAGAGGTAGCAGTGACTAACTCACTGTTTTCCAGTTCACACTCATTTTTATACCTGTGATGACCTGTCAATTTTCCTACAATAGGATTGGTGTAATTTTTTAACACCATCAAATTCAAATCTCATAGGTTCTTGGTAGCTGAATGCTTGCTTTAAACTGCTTGGGCAAAATTTAAACATTCAAATACCTGAAGCCTGTTACGAAGGGAATCCTGCTGCCTTGATTTGGATACAAAGACCAGTCTGGAACTTTGGATGCAATTTAAACCTCCAAGTACTAAAACAAAATCAGATTTTAAAGGGATCATGCAATGTTTTGTTCTTCTAGCTTTTTTTTTTACATTCTGTACATCTGTATAAACTCAACTTCTCAACAATTCCATGGCAGGTGGGGCAGTAGAATTCCGCCAAGTGGGTGTGAAAGGCATTGAAGTGTCCAAATGTACATGATCATATTGAATGGCAGAGCAGACTTGATGGGCTGAGTGGCCCATTCCTGTTCCGAAGTCTTTAATCTGTCTGAACCTCAAGGAGCTTTCAGCTCCCACTGAGCCTAATGTGTGAATGCAGTCAGTGTAGGATTGAGCTGCGCTGACAACAAGCTTCCAAAATGTCCATCTTCCTCTGAAAAGATATGAAGCATTGAAGCATTAACTCTACCTTATCTCTCCACAGGTGCTGTTGGGCTTGTTAAGTTTCAAAGGTCTCAAATAAAGAAAAGGCAAAATAAAAAGCCTCTGAACAATTACAAAGAAAATTTAAAAGGTTAAAAGGATAATGGAGTGTTAGCCTTTTATTCAAGCAGGCAGCAATAGAAGAGAGTGGAAGTTACGGTAAAATTTTATATAGCCCCAGACCGGAATTCTCTAATGTCATTCACCGTTGTCAGTGAGAGTGGAGAATTTGATGCTCAACCAAATCTCCATTCAGTGCAGCGGGATCGGAAAATCCCAGCCGCGGGTGAGGTCAGAGAATCCTTTCGTCAATATGGTGGCTTAGTGTTTAGCACTGCTACCTCACAGTGCCAGGGACCCAGGTTCAAATCCCAGCTGGGTAATGGTCTGTGTGGAGTTTGCACATTCTCCCCATGTCTGCGTGAGTTTCCTCCAGATTCATCAGTTTCCTCCCACAGACTAAAGATGTGCAGGCTAGGTGGATTGGCTATGCTAAATTGCCCCTTAATGTCGGGGGTATTAATACTATAAATGCATGGGTTCGGGTCTGGGTGGGATTATTGTCAGTGCAAAGTCAATGGGCCAAATGGCCTTCTTCTGCACTGCAGGGATTCTATGATTCTATCCCAGCCATAGGCGAGATCAGAAAATGTTGACCCTGATTGGGCTCATCTGGGATACAGATTCAACCTGTACCTGAGAAAAGTATCTTAGTGTATCTGAGAAAAGATATATTGATGTTAGATTGGATGAATCACAGGTTCACCAGATTAATACCAAGCGGTAAGGAAGTTCGCACCTGGAGTACTGTGTGCAGTTTTGGTCTCCTTATTTGCAAAAGGATATGTTGGCCTTGGAGGGAGTGCAGAGAAGGTTCACTAGGCTGATACCGGAGATGAGGGGTTTAGCCTTTGAGGAGAGATTAAATAGACTGGGTCTGTACTCGTTGGAGTTTAGAAGGCTGAGGGGGGATCTTGTAGAAACGTATAAGATAATGGAGGGGATAGATAGGGTGGAGGTAGACAGATTCTTCCTGCTTAGAAAGGATAGCAGAACTAGTAGGGCACAGCCTCAAAATAAGGGAGGGGGGCAAGTTTAGAATGGAGTTGAAGAGGAATTTTTCACTCAAAGGGTGGTGACTCGTTGGAGTTCTCTGCCCAAGTGGTGAAGGCTAGCTCACTGAATATATTTAAGTCATGGGTAGATCGGTTTCTGATAGACAAGGGAATTAAGGGTTATGGGAGAAAGCGGGAAAGTGGAACTGATTCATTTCAGATCAGCCATGATCTTATTGAATGGCGGGACAGGCTCGAAGGGCTAGATGGCCTACTCCTGCTCCTATTTCTTATATTCTTGTGTTCTTATAAGGGTTTAAAATGAAGTAAAAGGGACATAAACTAGTCTTGTATTGATTTGAATACTGAAGGTTGAGACGTTGAGATATTTAAATGATTAAGAGATAGCATAAGTAGAGAAAAATGATTTTGTTGGGTGGGGATGAATTCAGGACAACATGAACAGAAAATTGGAGTTAAGTTGTAGAAGGATAATGTATGAAATTGCACTGAATTGACAGAACAGAAACAGGCCTCTTGGTTCTCTGGGGCATTTAACATCACTCTTCTCTTTTTGAATTCAATTCCTCTAGTAATAAACCCCAGTGCCTCAATTGCATTTTTATGGCTTTGTTAACCCATAGGCTGCTTATAATGATTTGTGAATCTGTAGCCTTACATCCCTTTGCAGCTCCAGCTTATATTGACTGTCATCCTCCAATGAATAAGTGGCAACATTATTCCTTCCATTAAATTGCACCATCTCATATGATCAATTTGAAATTCATTTGTCAATTGTGTACACATTCTGGAAGTTGCAAGTTTCTTCTTACACTTTGTTGCAATCTTCCTCGCAATGAAATATATAGGCAAACCAGCCTCCCATTCGGTGACAAGTGGTGTACCTCAGGGGTCTGTTTTGGGGCCCCTGCTGTTTGTAATTTTTATAAATGATCTGGATGAGGGTATTGAAGGATGGATTAGTAAATTTGCAGATGACACTAAAGTCGGTGGAGTGGTAGATAGTGAAGAGGGGTGTTATAGTTTGCAGAGGGACTTGGACAAGTTGCAGAGCTGGGCCGAGAGGTGGCAAATGGAGTTTAATGTGGAAAAGTGTGAGGTAATGCACTATGGCAGAAATAATAAATGTGTAGAGTATAGGGCAAATGGTAGGATTCTTAGTAGTCTAGATGAACAGAGGGATCTTGGTGTGTATGTGCATAGATCCCTGAAAGTAGGCAGTCAGGTCGAGAAGGTTGTTAGGAAGGCATATGGAGTCTTGGCTTTTATTGGTAGAGGGATTGAATTTCGGAGCCGCAACGTCATGTTGCAACTGTACAAAACTCTAGTGCGGCCGCACTTGGAGTATTGTGTGCAGTTCTGGTCCCCGCATTATAAGAAAGATGTGGAGGCATTGGAGAGGGTACAGAGGAGGTTTACCAGGATGTTGCCTGGTATGGAGGGCAGGTCTTATGAAGAGAGGCTGAGGGATTTGAGGTTGTTTTCGTTAGAAAGGAGGCGGCTAAGAGGGGACCTAATCGAAACACATAAGATGATTAGAGGTTTAGATAGGGTGGACAGTGATAGCCTTTTTCCTAGGATGGAAAAAGCTAGCACGAGGGGACACAGCTTTAAATTAAAGGGTGATAGTTATAGGACGGATATCAGAGGTAGGTTCTTTACCCAAAGGGTGGTTCGGGAGTGGAATGCCCTGCCTGCAGCGGTTGTAGATGCGCCAAGTTTGGTGGCGTTTAAGAGGTTAGTTGATAAGTATATGGAAGAGAAGGGAATGGTTTAGTTTGGAGGGGCATTGCTTTTTATATTGGTCGGCGCAACATCGAAGGCCGAAGGGCCTGTTCTGTGCTGTAATGTTCTATGTTCTATGTTCATTCATCGACTCTGTCTACCCTTCCCGCTGCCTTGGCAAAGCAGCCAGCATAATTAAGGACGCCACACACCTTGGACGTTCTCTCTTCCACCTTCTTCTGTCGGGCAAAAGATACAAAAGTCTGAGGTCACGTACCCACCGACTCAAGAAGAGTTTCTTCCCTTCAGCCATCACACTTTTGGATGTACCTAAATTGCATTAAGTTGATCTTTCTCTACACCTTAGCTATGACTGTAACACTACACTCTGCACTTTCTCCTTTCCTTGTCTATGAATGGTATGCTTTGTCAGTAAAGCGAACAAGGAACAACACTTTTCACTGTATGTTAATAAATTATTGAGAATAATAAATCAAATCAAATCAGAAATACCCCACAAATTGGAGTTGTCTCAGGGAAAGGTTACGGTTTTTATGATCCCAGAGTCCAAACAGTTTTTGTGAATGGTGATAAACAGTGGTCCCGGCAGTGACTCCTTTGCAACACTGCTCCTCATCTTCTGAGTGCCTTGAACCCTTTAATGATGCACTTCAGAGATTTCATGAGCGAACACAAAAGGACTTATTTAGCGAAGAGCTTATTTAGTCAAGAGGAGCAGTATGTTTGCAGCTCGCTCCAAATGCCTCTGCCGAGGAGAACTCCTCCCCCTGGGTGTTACTCACTCTGAGCCCCGACTGGTCACCAAGTCCAGGTGTCTGTTACTCTGTGTGCATCCATCATTCCTTTCATTTTTGATTCTTTGTGCATTCACTCGGAGAAGGGGCACCCTATCCCACAGACTCTGGGAAATGGATTCCATAATATTCACTCCACTGTAAATTATGGAGTGACCAATCTCTAAGAGCATTGAATGGCAGAGCAGAGGCGAAGGACTGAGTTGCTACCTCTATTCTTGATTTGTATATTCACATTAACTGTGTATCTTATTTTCTGTGAAGAACTTTGTGACAAAGCAAGATGCATTCAGAGACAACTATACTATAGGTAGTTGTCTCATTAGCGTGATCCTGGGACTTATCAGAAGCACACAGTAGCCTTGAGAACGTGTTCTGTGCTTTGACTTGGTTGAAAAATTGAAGGGTAAGGTGCGAGAGTCACCATTGGAAAACCATAAGCTATTTACCCTAATTTCAGCCCTCTCTGCCCAAAATAAAATCAAACTCTTGGGGATCGATTTTCCGATCAATTCCAAACCGTGCCCAGAGCCAAATGGTTTGCAATCATCCCGGCCTCTTTCTGCTAGTGCCAACTGCACCACAAACCAGAAAGGATGGCGTGGTAGAACGGTGGTTAGCACTGCTGCTTCACAGCTCCAGGGACCTGCGTTCGATTCCCGGCTGGGTTAGGTTAAATGGTCATGCTAAAAATTGTCCTTAGTGTCCTGAGATGCTTAGATTAGAGGGATTAGTGAGTAAATATGTAAGGATAGGGGGGTAGAGTCTGGGGTGGGATTGTGGTTGATGCAGACTTGATGGGCCGAATGGCCTCTTTCTGCATTGTAGTGTTTCTATGAATCTATGGTGCGATTAGCATGAGATTAACTGGATCGCAATCTCATTGGCCAGTTTGGCACATGATTACCATCCCCCCATGCCCCACCTCTCCCACCCCCACCTTACACAATGTTCCCATCTTTCCTGTGGGAATCACGTGGGTACAAATCACTATCAGTCTCCACGTGTGGAGACCAGGTGTGGTGGCCCCTCTGGGGAACTCAAAGGTCATCGAAGCCCTTGAGTTGTCGGAGGAGTGAGGTGCATATCCAGACAGTGTTTACTGGACACCCCCTGGCAGTGCCAGTGTGCCAGGGTAGCACCAACGGGATGGCGTCTGAGTGGGGGTGGGGTTTGTGTAGAGGGGCAAAGACAGGAAAGGGTGAGCGGGGCTATGACAGGACAGGCAATCTGAGGGAGCTATGTCAGAAAGCCTATCCGGTGGGGGATAAAAAAGGAGCTCTTGCAGTTGTGCAGGGCGGGGGGTATGAAAAGGGTCATGATGGGGAGGACACGTTAGGGATCAGGTAGCGAGAGACATATCGGGAGTCAGGCCAGGGGGACCCATCGCCCCGATGTCGGTGACCTGTGCTATGAGACGGTGGCAGTCCTGAGGAGGGAGTTATGTTGATTTCTGTGGACAGATGTCTCCCAGTGCATTGCGAGACTTTGCAAAGCAGCACCTGAGTACTCTGCAGACAGGCTCACTGGCGAGTGTAGACCCTCACTCCCAGTGCGCGATTCTCTAAAAGCTGCCTGAGTGTGGGACTGTGATCCAGAGATGGACCAGCGCAGACTGCTAAGATCCTCTTGCAGTTCTGACTGTTCTTTTGGATGGGAATATTCCACCCCTGGCCTCTATTAGCCTTATTCAAACATCTCTCACTCGGGATTCTGACGGCTAACCGCTAAGGATTCCCTCTTCACACTGAAGTTGATATGAGGATCCTGAAGCAAGTGCGTGTTAAATTTAAAATGTGAATGCTCCTGAGTTTGACTTTTGGAAAAGAGACTAAAAGGAGACACATTTGGACTCTCTAAGCATGTCTGAGTCTAATAAATCAGCACAAGTAGACATGCCTCGACTAGCACAAGGAAGCCAGTCCCACGTCTCCACCTTGTATGTCAATGTTTAATATTATTTTACTAAACTGTCGAAGCCTGTCAAATAGGTACACATAAATTTGTCACTTGTCTGTAGACTGAAAGTGTGAGTGATCTCAAGCAGAGTCCTTGTACCTTTCGGATCCTCTTCAATAGGTCCATAAAGCACATCATTCCTATCATTTTTGATTCTTTGTGCGTTCACTCCGAGAAGAGGCAGTCTATCCCACAGACTCCGAAAAATGGATCCAACAATATTGACTTCGCTGTAAATTTATGCAGTGAGCAATCAGCGAGAGGTGTAACTCCTAAGCCTTTCTTCCCTGTTATCTGCAGGACACAGAGTTAATGCATGAAAAATGGCAAAATGAGGCAGAAAAAAATCGAATTACATTCACGTCAATCTCGATACCAGTTGCTGAGAAATTCAGAGCAGCTGTGCAATTATCAATCTTGAAGTGGGTCAATTATTCCTACGGAGCTCGTTTACTCCCTAAATTGCCACTGAGATTAACCCATCCATTCCCACAGAGTCTGCATGTTAAAACAAACCTCTATATTTGTGGTGAAAACAAAGTAAAGATGTTTTATTGTCATTGACTCAAAATGCATTTGTTTGGTTGAGTTTCTCTCATTTTAAGTTTCAGGTTTTCCCCGGACTCATTTGTAAATAAGGTTCGTGATGTTCCATTGTACGAACTCTGCTTTTTACATTGATGTTCTAAAGCGCATTTAAAATAAACTTAAAAAAAAGTAGGAATTCATTGGTAGTATTCAATGTGTGCAAGTGATAGCTGTATGGTATTTTCATGGAATCCTGGAGTGCAGAAGAAGTGTCTCTTTATGACCCTGTTTGTGATCAGAACTCCCACCCACCTGACAAAGGAATAGCCAGTTCTGAAAGCTAGTGGTGTTTACTACAAATAAACCTGTTGGACTTTAATCTGGCGTTGTGAGACTTCTTACTGTGTTTACCCCAGTCCAATGCCAGCAGCTCCACATCATGTAGAAGACAATTGCGCCCATCAAGCCTGTACTGACTACAATCCCACCCAGGCCCTATTCCACATAACCCATGCATTCATCCTAGCTGGTTCCCCTGACGCTAAGGGGCAATTTTGCTTGGCCAATCCATCTAACCCACACATCCTTTGATTCTGGCAGGAAACCGGAGCACCCAGAGGAAACCCATGCAGATACGGGGAGAATATGCAAACTCTGCATGGTGACTCAAGCCCAGAATCGAATCCAGGTTCCTGGCGTAGTGAGGTAACAGTGCTAACCACTGTGCCACCATGCTGCACCTCATTACACTATTAATCCAAAAACTCAGGTAATCTTCTGGAGACCCGAGTTCAAATCCCACCATAGCAGATGGTGGAATTTGAATTCAACAAAAAATTTCCAGAATTAAGAATCTACTGATGACCATAAAACCCCATTGTCAGAATAACCAATCTGGTTCCCTAATGTCGTTTAGGGAAGGGAATCTGCCATCCTTACCTGGTCTGGCCTACATGTGATGGCAGTGCCTCAACAACGTGGTTGACTCCCAACCGCCCTCTGAAATGGCCTAGCAAATCACTCAGTTCAAGGGCGACTCGGGATGGGTAATAAATGCTGGCCGGCCAGCAATCCCCATGTCCCATGAATAAATAACGAAAAAATTCAATGTTGGTAATAACAGATCAACCTTTAAATTCTTTAAGCAGACTATGAAACATTACATAGTAAAAATTGCAATCACAAAATGTAACTCCATAAATAATGAACATCTGAAACTGAGGCTCTACCTACCCTCCATACATTTTTCATTTTGATTTCTATTCTTCCTTTGTTTATGCTCTGCATTCTCTGGATAACTCACACTGACATGTATCTTGGGTTATGTCTGCTGAGATACACGCATCTACTGACATTTACCATTCAGATTCAAGGTCTGATGCTCGAATTAGGAATATTTTAAATTTGTGTTCTAGAAGAAATGATAGGATTAGAACATAGAACGTAGAACATTACAGTGCAGTACAGGCCCTTTGACCCTCGATGTTGCGCCGACCAATGGAACCAATCTTATGACCCTCTAACCTAAACTATTCCGATGTTATCCATATGCCTATCCACCGACCATTTGAATGCCCTTAAACTTGGCGAGTCCACAACTGCTGCAGGCAGGGCATTCCAGCCCCTTACTACCCTCTGAGTAAAGAATCCACCTCTAATATCCATCCTATAACTATCACCCCTTAATTTAAAGCTATGTCCCCTCTTGTTAGCCATCTCCATCCGAAGAAAAAGGCTCTCACTGTCCACCTTATCTAATCTTCTGATCATCTTATATGTCTCAATTAGATCACCTCTTAGCCTTCTTCTCTCTAATGAAAGTAACCTCAAGTCCCTCAGCCTTTCCTCATAAGACCTACCCACCATACCAGGCAACATCCTGGATTAGGCTTTAACTTCTCCACACAATCTATCCTCGGCTGATAGTTTAAGTTTACTTATTAGTGTCACAAGTAGGCTTATATTAACACTGCAATGAAGTGACTGTGAAAATCACTCCGGCGCCTGTTTAGGTATCCTGGCCGCAGCTCTACCACTTCGTCCACCATGGAATCGGTGAGGGTGAGAGACCACCCAACGGAAATCTTCATTGATCTCAGGCAGGAATTCCCAGTCTCACCAGAGCGAGGGCATAAAATGCCACTCAATGACAGAGAATTTAGCATGGCCGATGCACCTAACCAGCACGTCTTTCGGACTGTGGGAGGAAACTGGAGCATCCAGAGGATACCCACGCAGACACGGGGAGAACGTGCACACTCCGCACTGCCAGTGACCCAAGCCGGGAATCGAACCCGCATCTCTGGTGCTGTGAGACAGCAGTGTCACCGTGCTGCTGAGACAGATTCAGAGTGAAATGACTTCAGGGAATGTCAATCCAGTTTGTACAGACCTGCCCTCAGAACACAAAACTGCCTTTGGCTGGGGGCAAAATTAGCATCCAGCTCATCAAAGTGTTGGAATTGGAAGTATTCCCAGTGGCAAAGGTGGGTGGTGGAGTCACATTGGAATACGATTGGGGCTGAGACACATCTCCACATCTGAGACACATATCTGGCCAAGAGTACCAATAGTTTCATATAGCATCACTCATGCCAGACTGGAACTTCAAAGGTCACCAAACTATAATGGTGCAGAAGGAGGCCATTTGGCCCATCATGTCTGACCCAGCTTTCCAAACAAGCATCATGGCTTAGTATCATTCCCCAGCCTTTCCCCGCATATTGTTTCTAGTAATCATCCAATGGTCTCTTGAATGACTCAATTGAACCTACTTCCATCACATTCCCAGGTAGAGCATTCCAGATCCCAACCACTCATTGTGTGAAAAACAATTTTGCACTTGAAGTGAAAAGAATTTTATTTCCCACTCCCAATAACCCACACTTTGATCAGCACAAAAATCACAATGCTACAATATGAGGTTTCACCCAGAATATTGGCTCATCACACTGGCCAAATGTTTACTATTGAAATAAGATGACAGGTTATTTTCCCCTCTTTCTCCCTCTCCATTACATTCCTGAGGAGGGTACCAAACTGCTCTAATTTTTATTGCCTCCTGATCGTGAATTGCGAATCATTGTTTAATAACACAGTCCAAAGGGAACAGAGTTACTTCAGATCATTAATGGATGCTGTTAGCCGATAGCTTGATTAGCAAGGAGGCAGGTTGCTGACCACACTAGTTTACCCCCAAACAGAAGAATTGATCAAGGAAATAAATAAATAAATAATTTCTGGAAGAATCTCACTATTTAACAGACCTTAACATCATCGGACATGCCCTTGAGCTATGCCCATTTCTAAGGGCAAAGGTCAGGCATAACAGCGTAGAGACTTATTATGTAAACCTATCCTTTCTGGATTTCTCAGCTTTTCTCAGAGTAAGCTGAGACAGGGCCCATCTCTATAGTAAGTGTAGACTCGCCCATTGTAGATTTGTGAATGAGGCAGTAAAAGCATTTCATTGAATTATCAAATCCCTACAGTGCAGAAGGAGCCAATCAACCCTGCACCAGTAATAATCCCTTACAGGCCCTATCGCTGTAACCCCACATATTTACCCCACTAGCCTGCCTGACACTAAGGAACATTTTAGCATGGCCAATCCACCTAAACCACACATCTTCGGCATGTGGGAGGGAACCGGAACACCCCAAGGAAACATATACAGACACAGGAAGAAAGTACAAGCTCTGCACAGACAGTGACTGGAGGCTGGAATCAAACCCAGCTCTCTGGCACTGCGAGGCAGCAGTGCTAACCACTGTGCCACCATGCTGTCCCTTTGCTGCCCCTTTGTCTCTTTTCTCAACAGTACGTTGCTAACTCAGGTAGAGCAAACAGTCAAAGAAACTAACGTAAATCTTTGGTTGGGGACTTCTATAGACTAGATGTTTTATAGGAAGCCTATGGGAAGCCTATATATCATATAGGCTGAGATGGGCTAAAATTTAAATAAATAAGGAGCATTTAACTTGTCTTGTTCACCTCTACTCCCATCTCCAAGATGATCCAAGGTTGAAGTCCACTTGACTGATGGGGGTAGACATGCATGTAGTTCGAAACTGCTTTCAAAACTGACCGCTTTCACAAGAGTCAAGTCCTACCTAAGGGGCATAGAATATAAGAACAGATATAACTAACATCTTATAAACATCCAATTATCTTTTTGTGCTAAAGTCCAAATAATCTTTTCAGTTTTAATCCATTGTTTTTGTCCAATTAATTCAGACTGGGTGACAGACTTAGAGATATTTAGAAGGAAATTTGTCACTGGAGATTGATTTTGTTTTATGGTGGCATACAGTAGTGGCATCAACCCATTCGAAAGCTCATCATAAAAAAAAAACCCATCAATATTCCTCTCTTTAACCAACACAGAATCACCTTAGAATCATAGAGAGCAGAAGGAAGCCACTTGGCCCATCGAGCCTATACCACAATAATTCCATCCAAACCCGTAACCATGTATTTACCCTACTAATCTCCTTGACATTAAGAGGCAATTTAGTACGGCCAATCAACCTAACCTGCACATCTTTGGAGTGTGGAAGGAAATTGGAAACCCATGCAGACATGGGGAGAATGCGCAAACTCCACACAGACAGTCACCCGAGGCTGGAATTGAACCCGGGTCCCTGGTGCGGTGAGGCAGCAGTGCTGTCCAAATAGTAGCAGCTTTTTAATTTTCAAAGTAACTCACTGATTGCCTTAATATAGTATTTGAACTCCCTACTTTGTGTATTCTGATGCATGGTATCTTAATGTATATTTTCTCAGCTTCCATTTAGTTTGGTGGCAGGCTGAGTTAATGAATCTCGAAGGGATTCAGGATTAGTAGAAATGCGTCAATGAGTGCGAGTATAATTGGGTTGGATGGAGTGAAGATCTCTTCAAGCTTGAAATTATGCTGCCATTCAATTAGATGAGAGCACATCTGTACTTCAATTCCATTTTCCACCTTTGTTCCAAATTGCATGATACTGCTATTGAATAAAAACGATCCACCAGTCTCAGTCCTGAAAATGTCAATTATTCCACACCCATTGTGAGAAGGAATTCCAGATTCTATTTATTAACACTGCAATGAAGTTACTGTGAAAATCTCCAGTTGCCACACTCCTGCATCTGTTCGGGGACACTGAGGGAGAACTTAGCAACTAACCAACACATTTTTTGGACTGTGGGAGGTAAGGGGAGCAACCAGGGGAAACCCACACAGACATGGGGAGAATGTGCAGACTCCACACAGACAGTGACTCAAACCAGGAATTGAACCTGGTGCTGTGAGGCAGCAGTGCTAACCACTGTGTACCTCCACGTGGAAAGTGCTTCTTGACTTCACTCCTAAGTGACCTCACGAACAAAGCTCAGTCCTTTACTCAAACTAGCCTCCCACCCGTTAATTTCTGCTTCAAAAGTCTCAACCTCCAACCTCCAACCTTCCATACTGCTCAATGCACCACATCCCATTTACTCAGCATTCTCAGAAAATAGACATAATATCCACCGATTACATCCCATCCTCATTCTTTGATTTGACTTAGTATTGTCACATGTGTTAGTATACAGTGAAAAGCCAGCATAATAAAGAATTCCATGCGCCCTGGACATTCTCTTTTCCAACTTCTTCCATCAGGAAAAGATACAAAAGTCTAAGGTCACATACCAACTGACTCAAGAACAGCTTCTTCCCTGCTGCCATTAGTCTTTTAAATGGACTACCTCTCATTAAGTTGATCTTTCTCTACACTTTAGTTGTGACTGTAACACAAGGTGGCACGGTGGCACAGTGGTTAGTGCTGCTGTCTCACAGCGCCAGGGACCCGGGTTCAATTCCGACTTCGGGTCAGTGTCAGTGTGGAGTTTACACATTCTCCCCATGTCTGCATGGGTTTCTTTCGCGTGCTACAACAAACGTAATTATCAGGCACTGCACGGTGGCACAGTGATTTGCTCACAACGCCAGGGATCCCGGTTCCATTCCCAGCTTGGATCACTGTCTGTGTGGAGTCTGCACATCCTCCCCGTACCTGTGTGGGTTTCTTCCGGGTGCTCCAATTTCCTCCCACAATCCAAAAAATGTGCTGGTTAGGAGCTTTGGCTGTGCTAAATTCTCCCTCAGTGTAAGTGACCAAGCATTGGAGTGTGGCGACTAGGGAATTTTCACAGTAACTTCATTGCAGTGTTAATGTAAGCCTAATGAATAAACTTAAAAAACTTAAACTACCTGGCAGAAAGTCCTTGTTGTCAGTGATTAAGGGAACCGCATTGTGAATTTGCCCATTCAAGTCCGCAGAAGATGTATTTGCATTTTTCACTGCTCCCTTTCAAGTTGTGTTTTATGAGTCCCTCTCTCCATCCCACCCCCCAGAATAACATCATAAAACACACGTCAGGGCATTTAGCCTGAATTCTGCTTCCACGTTTGACCAAGTTGAGATGTATGAGAATGAATGAAGTGTGTTCAATTCCAAGTGTTACAGTTAACAGAAGGAGCGAGGCTCTGAATTCACATCGATGTCATGTCGTAATAAGGTTTATAAATGATGGCCATTATCCATAATGGAAGGATACAAGTGAAAATCAGAAATCAATTAACCAGTGAGTAGGAGGTGAACGGAGGCACATTATTTTTTTAAAATCTGTGTGCCAGTTCATTATCTGATACTTCTTTGAAGGTTCAATTACTTACTCTCAATCCCCTGCCCATAGACAAGTACAAATTATAGATGGATGTCGTTCTTTTTTGCCTCGTTCTCTGGGTCAGGTGAAGCTAACCCCCCTCTCACAATCGTGCTGCCATGTGACACACAAAAAAACTGTCTGTCTTCGACACAATCTAATCAGTCAGACAGACACACGCTGATTATCTTAATTGCAGTCATTATCTTGACACTACGACAGCTGCCGCATCACCTCTTAATATCTAACAAGAAATGAAAGCATTATCCTTTGTTTTAGAAAGGTTAGAGGATGAGAATGGGGAAGGTACTGATGAATTGCGGGAACCAGATTCCCCGATGGCTTTTCCTTTGTGTCCCGTGGAGCGTTATCAAGTATTTTCCATTTCTGTAGCCACCTTTCTCCTCCTCCTCCTCCACAGAAACAAAATTGTCAAACTTGAGAGGAGAAAGTACAACAGGGACTCAAATTGAGATTGAAGTTTGCCACTATTTGGGAAGGATTCTGGAGGTAAGGTTTAATTGCAGAGCAGCACGGTGGCACAGTGGTTAATATTGCTACCCCACAGTGCCAAGGAGTCACATACGATTCCCACCTTGGATGACTGTCTGTGTGGAGTTTGT
This sequence comes from Sphyrna mokarran, assembly GCA_024679065.1. Classification (NCBI taxonomy): domain Eukaryota; kingdom Metazoa; phylum Chordata; class Chondrichthyes; order Carcharhiniformes; family Carcharhinidae; genus Sphyrna; species Sphyrna mokarran. The sequence goes on from JAGIQG010000025.1 coordinate 37,242,975, forward strand.
GCATTCTCCTCGTGTCTGTGTGGGTTTCCTCCAGGCGCTCCATTTTCCTCCCGCAATCCAAATGATGTGCTGGTTAGGTGCAATGGCCATGTCTCCCTCAGTATACCCAAACAGGTGCAGGAGTATGACGAATGGGGTATTTTAACAGTAACTTCCTCATAAGTTCATAAGATATAGAAGCAGAATTAGACCATTCAGCCCATCGAGTCCATTCTGCCACTCAATCATGGCTGATGTACTTCTCATCCCCATTTATCTGCCTTCTTCCCAGAACCCTTCAACCCATTATCAATTAAAAATATGTCTAACTCCTCCTTAAATTTACTCACTGTTCCAGCATTCACCACACTTCAGGGCAGCAAATTTTACAGATTCACAAACCTTTGAACATAGAACATAGAACATTACAGCACAGAACAGGCCCTTCGGCCTTCGATGTTGCGCCGACCAATATAAAAAGCAATGCCCCTCCAAACTAAACCATTCCCTTCTCTTCCATATACTTATCAACTAACCTCTTCAACGCCACCAAACTTGGCGTGTCTACAACTGCTGCAGGCAGGGCATTCCACTCCCAAACCACCCTTTGGGTAAAGAACCTACCTCTGATATCCGTCCTATAACTATCACCCCTTAATTTAAAGCTGTGTCCCCTCGTGCTAGCTTTGAGACAAGTAGTTTCGTGTTTTAAATTTGCTTCCCCTTATCCTAAGACTTTGCAGCGTTAACATAAGTCTACTTGTGGCACTAATAAATAAACTTTAAAACTTTTCAAGCAGTAAGTACTATGGAATAACAATGAGAAAATTTGCATCTGGAAGCTTTGTAGGGATTGTAAAACCTTGAAAAAAGTTGAAAACAAAACACTGTGGATGCTGGAATCTAAAACAGAAACAGAAAATGCTGGAAAATCTCAGCTGGTTTGACAGCAGCTGTGGGGAGAGAGTAGAGCCAATGCTTCGAGTTTAGAGGGCTCTTCATTAAAGACAAATACAGAGAAGGCCGTTTATTGCTGGTATGGCCTGTTCCTTTAAGACAACAGAACATAATTATTGTAAATAGAAATATGGGCTGAAAACTTCCCATCTCACTTGCTGTGGGAATCATAGCGAGCGGGGCGGAAAATTGGATGGACCATTTGAAGTTGGTCCATCAATTGAATCCTTAATCAAAGGGTTCATATTCCAATAGGCAACCCTCAACCCGAGATCACAAATAAGGTAGTCAAATGCATTGTTTAAAGAGTGACCTTCCTCGTGTAAATAAATAACTAAGTTTAACAATAATAGTAACCCAGCACAGTAATAACTATGAAAACAGGGGCATTAGTGTAATAAGTCTTTGGAGGCAGAAGCCCCTTCACCAGAATTCCTCTATTTACAATTCGAATAGCAGTGCACACAGTGCTGTCGGTCCGCAGGCTACTTTTGGGAATTGAGTTCGGGCAGGAATTTCTGGTCCTAGGATGTGCAGAGCTGGAAAATCCCATCCATATTAACATTAATAATGACCTCTTGCTGTTGCCAAGTGAAGCATTTCCCCCAGTTCCTCTCCTCTCATGTTTATACGTTTTTAAAAATCTGACATGTTCTCCATCAGCCATTCCGTTGTCGTTTTGTGGAATTTAGGGAATGTGATATTTTTGTGTAATCAGGTGAAACTTTTAAGTCTGACAGACAGCAGGGTGCAAGTAATTTATTCTGGATAAAGATTGTGACACAAGATAGACACGGTGCCTGGAAAATTCTGCAGTCAAGTTGTTAGAGAGAGTCCCCGCAGCGAACTCTGAGTTGGTTGTTTTGATTGGCAGGTTAAGATGTTTGATCTGCACTGCAATGTGCTGCTGAAGTTCTCCTAGACTACAGGGTATCTGACCTCTGTAGCTGCACTTCTTTTGTGAAGTTAATGCGATTCCCGAGATCGAACGGCTTGATGTCTGTCTCAACCGCCCTGCAGGGGGTCAGTGGTCTGAACACATTTTACTCCTCGGTAAGTGGTATTTGAAAAATTCCTGCTGGCCCCATTAAAATTAAAGAATACTTGGCCCCAAAACTTGTATTGACGTTAATGAAAAGAATCTATTAAAATGCAATTAGGATTCACGTTTGTGATGTTAACACCTAATGTACCATCCAGAAGGATATGGCACATTTTTGCTACTATAGTGCATTTTATCTTCATGTTTAGCTCGAGAACAATAATACCCCGAAGTAAAAATATTTGTACATTTCTGCTAAGTAAGTCATTATAAATTTCTAAAGAGGGAATCATTATTTGCATTAACTGCAATCTCAGAACTGGAAATTTTAAGAATTTATTTACTAGTGTCACAAGTAGGCTTGCATTAACTCTGCAATAAAGTTACTGTGAGAATCCCCACTCCAACACACATTTGGTTACACTGAGGGAGAATTTAGCATTGCCAATGTCCCCTAACCAGCACATCTTTCGGACTATGGAAGGAAACTGGAGCACTGAGAGAAAACCCACACAGTCATGGGGAGAATGTGCAGCCTTCAAACAGACAGTAACCCAAACTGGCAATTGAACACAGGTCCCTGGCGCTGTGAGGCAATAGTTCTAACCACTGTGCCACCATGCTGCCCTACTTCTTTTTTTGCTAAAAGTACATCCACTCCAGTTTCTCCAGGCTCTCCCACATTACTGGAGTCTTCCATCCATGGCATCTTTCTTGTAAATCTCCTCTGCATCCTCTCCAAGACCTTGACAGTCCATCTGAAATTTGGTGCCCAGAGCTGGAAGCCATATTCCAGTTGAGGCCTAAGCCGTATTTTCAGAGGTCCTTACCTTTGTATTCAGTGCCTCTAATGTTTAAAAGCCAAGGATGTTGTGTGTATTTCTTAACAGGCTTAACAATTTCGAAGACTTGTGTATCCTTAGCATCTCAGTGCCACCTAACCACTGTGCCACTACGCTGCCCTGGCCCTTATTGCAAGTTCACCACAGACCTAGTTGCATGGATTCACGTCCTTCTCCAGACCCTTGAACACATAATCTAGACTGATACACCAGTGCAACAGTGAAGTCGTAATGCACTTTTGAAGATGCCACCTTTCAGATGAGACTCAAAGCTCTTTCTGTATCTCAAATGGATATCAAACATCGCAGGGCATTACTGTGAAGAAGAGCAGAGAAGTTTCCCTTGCTGTCTGGCCAATGTTTAGCCCTCAGTCTATTTTACAGAGTGTCGTTTTGAGTAGAGTGTTCCTATAAGCCTTTTCTCCTGAGTAATTGTTTTACCGACATCTGCTGAGGATTTTTCTTCTCAATTTTCTATTTTTAAAGTTACAAAGCCCATGCTCAGGGTGGACCAATCCAGTCCTTATTTGCTCCAAAAATCAACTTCAAATTTCAATTGAATTTGATTCCTTTTCCTCACAAGAGAGGCAGACATGATCCGAGCTGAGGCATTGCACCCCATGTTAGACTTAATCTGATGAATGATCTGAACCAGAACTCCAAGAAGTAGGTGGGGGGGGGTGGTTCTCAGCAGGATTTGGCAGGCTTTTCAGTCTGCAGAGAGTGTTCTGCAAGCCAGACCTGTTTTACTATTTGTAATGACTTCAATCAGGCCATTGAGGGTGGTATATTGGAATATGAGCCCCTTGATTAAGGATTCAATTAATGGGTCAACCAGGAATTATTTTCCTTGTATTTAAGCAGGGAGTGTCAGTTCCTCTGGCACTCCCAAAAGTAGCCTGATGACTGACAGCACTGTGTGCACTGCTATTCGAATTGTAAATAAAGGAATTCTGGTGAAGGGGCTTCTGCCTCCAAAGCCTTATTACACTAATGCTCCTGTTTTCATAGTTATTACTGTGCTGGGTTACTATTATTGTTATTTATTTATATGAGGAAGATCATTCTTCAAACAATGAATTTGACTACCTCATTTGTGATCTCAGGTTACCACAGTAAACATCATTCAAAAGGATTTACATGGTCATTATCACCTTGTTGTTTGTGGGGCCATATCCTGTGTACGTGTGGGTTTTTTCCAGGTGCTCCGGTTTCCTCCCACACTCCAAAGATATGCAGGTTAAGTGGATTGACCATGCTAAATTGCCCCTTGGTATCCAGAGATGTGTAGGTTAGGTGGATTAGTGGGGTATATACATGGAGTTTCGGGAGATGGAGCCTGGATGAGCTGCCCTGTCAGCGCAGAAATGTTTTGCTAAATGGCCTCCTTCTGCACTGTAGGATTCTATATTTCATAAATTACAACAATAACTATACTTCAAAATGAATTTCATAGAATCATAGAAGCCTACAGTGCAGAAAGAGGCCCATCGAGTCTGCACCGAACACAATCCCACCCAGGCCCTACATTTTATACCCACTAATCTCTCGATTCTACGCAGCCCTGGACTCTAAGGAGCGATTTCTTAGCATGGCCAATCAACCTAACCCGCACATCTTTGGACTGTGGGAGGAAACCGGAGCACCCGGAGGAAGCCCACACAGACATGAGGAGAATGTGCAAACTCCACACAGACAGTGACCCGAGGAGGGAATCGAACCCTGGAGCTGTAAAGAAACAGTGCTAACCTCTGCGTTGCCACGCCGCCCAAATTTCAATGGCTACCAAACACTTTGAAGATGCCCCTGAGGTTGTGAAAGTTTCTACATAAATAGAAGTTGTTTCTTCATTTTTACATTTGTTAACATAACTGCTGCTCATCTGGGGAAAGATTTGTTGGTCTCTAACCTTCCCTGTGCTTTCTGTGATCTCTGGTGATAAGGAGTGCCAGAGCGTGGCCTCTTTACCAACTCAGGTATGGAAAAATATGTCTCATCTAAGTTTGTGAATTTGACTTACTCCCAATTAACTTCCAAATCCAATGTGAGTTTATGAAAACAATAAGTAAGGGAAATGGCAGTGCAGTGGACTAATAATCCAGAGGCCCAGACTAACACCGTGGGGACAGGGTTCAAATCTCACCATGGCAGCTCATGGAATTTAAATTCAATGAATAAATCTGCAATATAAAGCCAGTCTCCATAATGGTGACCATAAAGCTTATCATCGCTTGTTGCAAAACTGCATTTTGTTCACTAATGTCCTTTAGGGGAAGGAAAATCCACCATCTTTACCTGGTCTCCATTACGCATGACTCCTGACCCACAGTAGTGTGGTTAACCCTTAATTGCTCTCTGAAATGACCCAGCAAGCCACGCAGTTCAGCAGCATTTAGGGAGGGGCAGCATATGCTGGCCTTGCCAGCAATGCCCACATTTGCAGGAATAATAAATGTGTAGAGTATAGGGCTAATGGTAGGATTCTTAATAGTGTTGATGAACAGAGGGATCTTGGTGTATTTGTGCATTGATCCCTGAAAGTAGGCAGTCAAGTCGATAAGGTTGTTAAGAAGGCATACGGAGTCTTAGCTTTTATTGGTAGGGGGATTGAATTTCGGAGCCGCAACGTCATGTTGCAAACTGTACAAAACTCTAGTGCGGCCGCACTTGGAGTATTGTGTGCAGTTCTGGTCCCCACATTATAAGAAAGATGTGAGGCATTGGAGAGGGTACAGAGGAGGTTTACCAGGATGTTGCCTGGTATGGAGGGCAGGTCTTATGAAGAGAGTCTGAGGGATTTGAGGTTGTTTTCGTTAGAAAGGAGGCGGCTAAGAGGGGACCTAATCGAAACATATAAGATGATTAGAGGTTTAGATAGGGTGGACATGATAGCCTTTTTCCTAGGATGGAGAAAGCTAGCACGAGGGGACACAGCTTTAAATTAAGGGGTGATAGTTATAGGACGGATATCAGAGGTTGGTTCTTTACCCAGAGGGTGGTTCGGGAGTGGAATGCCCTGCCTGCAGCAGTTGTAGATGCGCCAAGTTTGGTGGCTTTTAAGAGGTTAGTTGATAAGTATATGGAAGAGAAGGGAATGGTTTAGTTTGGAGGGGCATTGCTTTTTATATTGGCCGGCGCAACATCGAAGGCCGAAGGGCCTGTTCTGTGCTGTAATGTTCTATGTTCTATTCTATGAATGAATAAACAAAACAAAATAATTGGTGAAATTAGCAATTGCCCAATTGTTGTAGCCAGTCCATCAACACAGGTTGTATATCATTCCCCGCAATTGCAGCTTTTTCACCTGCAAACATTTCCTCATTTATTTTCACCTACATTACATCAATTTTCCATCGTTGCTTTCCTCAAAGGTCCAAGGAGCCCAGAGGTGCTAAAGATACACAAGTCTTTGAAGTTGTTGAAGCTGTTAAAGAAATAAATACAAGATCTTTGGCATTAAACGTAAGAGGCACCGAGTACAAAGGATAAGGACTTCTGAAAAAACGGCTTAGGTCTCAACTGGAAACTAGCTTCCAGCTCTGGGCGCCACATTTCAGAGAGGCTGCCAAGGCCTTGGGGAGGGCGCAGAGGAGATTTACGAGAAAGATGTCATGGATGAAGGACTCCAATAAAGTGGGAGATCCTGGAGAAGCTGGAACTGACATACTTTTAGCAAAAAAAAAGCAGGGCAGCACGGTGACACAGTGGTTTGCACTACTACCTCACAGCGCTGGGGACCCAGGTTCAATTCCCAGCTTGGGTCACTGTCTGTTTGGAGTCTACACATTCTCCCCGTGTCTGCGTGGATTTTCTCTCAGTGCACTGGTTTCTTCCCACAGTCTGAAAAACATAGATGCATTGGCCATGCTAAATTCTCCCTCGGTGTATCCCAACAGGCATCGGAGTGTGACGACCAGGGGATTGTCACAGTAACTTCATTGCAGTGTTATTGTAAACCTACTTGTGACAATTAAATAATGAATTAAATAAATAAGCTTTAAGGGGAGATTTAATGATAGTGTTCAAAATCCTGAAGGGTTTTAATAGAGTGAATAAGGAGAAATTATCTTCACTGACAGTAAGTTGGCAATCATAGAATACAGTTTGAAGACAATTGAGAAAAGAACAAACAGGGAGATGGGGAGGATTATTTTATGTTATGAGCTGGAATGCAGTGTTAGAAAGTGCAGTAGAATCACATTCAATAGTAGTTTTCAAACACAAATTGGAGAAATATCATGGAGAGAAACATTCAAAGGACAATGGGGATAAAGTGGAAATAATTTGATAACCGTTTTAAATAGCGCGGGGAAGAATGCTGAGTTTGCACAAACTGCTTTCTCTCTTCGAAAATCTAATTAATCAAAGTGTGTTAGATGAATTATAAAATTCCCTCAAGTTCATTCCTAATGATCAGTTCCCCATATTTTGCTAGTTACAGATAAAATATTAATGAGTGGTGTAGATCATTAATATTGCAGAAAGAAAGAGACAGGCTGCTGAAACTTTTCATCCAGTACTTATCAGGAGAGATTTGCCAGGCTATCAAACCTCAAAGTAACAAAAATTTGTGCTGATTGTGATGTTTCAATGGAGAAACATCAGGGGACGATTAACTGCCAAGCATTTGTTGAAATTCAAATCAAGCAGATTGACTCTGATTGGTCAAGGTATCACCTCCATCAACTCAGTGTCACCACTAGCAACAACCGAGCCTCCCCCAGCACCACTGTAGAAAACAGCACTACCACAGGAAGGTCCATTGCTAACTTGTCAGGCTATACACTTCAACTAAATGAAATCGAAGTTCTCAGCCAAGGGCTCAATTTCTGCCCACCACCAAAATGGACCCCATCAGTCTCACGGCAGACACAGAGGAATTCATCAGGGAAATGAAGCTGCCAGAGTTTTTCTGCAAACAACAAGAGGCCAACGGCGAACAGAATGAGACAGAGCCAATGAACTAGAACAGCCAGAGAGATCCACACTGCAGCAACCAAAGAGGAAGGAATCTAATTGGACTCTTCTAGAAGGCTGCTGCCCTCGACTGGACATGTATGCTCAAACCTTCAGGAGGTGCGTTAACACTCAGATTCATCAGCCGCACTCATAAGACAGTCCCGAACATCACCCAAGCACAACGCAATGCCATCCACACTCTCAAGACCAACATTGTCATCAAAGCAGCAGACAAAGGATGGGTCATCATGATACTGAACAGAATGGATTACTGTAAAGAAGTGTACCGACGACTAAACAATGAGAAACACTACAGCAGATCCGACCAAAAAACACACTCGTCAACTCAACACTCTGATCAAAACCTTTGATCCGGACCTTCAGAGCACCTTACGTGCTTTCATCCCACGTTCTCCCCACATTGGAGATCTCTACTGCCTTCCGAAAATACACAAGGCAAACATACCCGGCTGTCCCATCGTATCAGGCAATGGGACCCTGTGTGAGAACCTCTCCGGCTATGCCGAGGGCATCCTGAAACCCATTGTACAAAGAACCCCCAGCTTTTGTCGCGACACTACAGACTTCCTACAGAAACTCAGCACACATGGAGCAGTTGAACCAGGGACACTCCTCATCACAATGGATGTCTCGGTGGTCTACACCAGCATCCCCCACGATGACGGCATTGCTGCAACTGCCTCAGTATTCAATGTTGACAATTGCCAGTTTCCAGATGCAATTTTATAACTCATCTGCTTTATCCTGGATCACAATGTCTTCACCTTTAACAATCAGTTTTTCATCCAGACACACTGAACAGCCATGGGGACAAAGTTCGCACCTTAATATGCCAACATCTTCATGCACAGGTTCGAACAAGACGTCTTCACCGCACAGGACCTTCAACCGAGGCTATACACTAGATACATCGATGACATTTTCTTTCTTTGGCCTCATGGTGAACAATCACTGAAACAAATTCCACCCCACCATCAGACTCACTGAAGATTGTTCTCCAGTTGCATTCTTGGGCACTCGCATTTCCATCATGGACGGTCACTTCAGCACCTCACTGTACCGCAAGCCCACAGGCAATCTCATAATGCTCCACTTCCCCAGGTTCCACCCTACACAAGTTAAAGAAGCCATCCCCTATTGACAAGCCCTTTGTATACATAGAATTTGCTCAGGTGAGGAGGATCATGGCAGACACCTTCAGATGCTGAAAGATGCCCTCATAAGAACAGGATATGGCACTCGACTCATTGGCAATTCCGATGTGCCACAGCGAAAAATTGCACCAGCCTCCTTAGAAGATAAACATTGGACACAGTGGACAGAGTACCCTTTGTCATCCAGTACTTCCCTGGACCGGAGAAGCTATGACATCTTCTCCGGATTTTTCAACATATCATTGATGAAGACAAATATCTTGCCAGGGCCATCCCCACACCCCCACTTCTTGCCTTCAGACAATGGCACAACATCAAACAGACCATTTTCGCAGCAAACTACCCAGCCTTCAGGAGAACAGTGACCACAATATCACACAACCCTGCCACAGCAACCTCTGCAAGACATGACGGATCATCGACATGGATGACGTCATTACACGTGAGAATACCATCCACCAGGTACACGGTACATAGTCTTGCAACTCGGCCAATGTTGTCTATCTAATACGTTGCAAGAAAGGATGTCCTGGATCACGGTACATTGGGGAGACCATGCAGACATTACGAGAATGGATGAATGAACATCGCTCGACAATCATCAGGCAAAACTGTTCCCTTCTTGTTGGTGAACACTTCAGTGGTCACGGGCATTCAGCCTCTGACCTTCGGGTAACCGTTCTCCAAGGCAGTCTTCATGACACACGACAGTGCAGAGTCGCTGAGTAGAGACTGATAGTCAAGTTCCGCACACATGAGGACAGTCTCAACAGGGATCTTGGGTTCATGTCACACCATCTGTAACCCCCATGACTTGCCTGGGTTTGTAAAACTTCACTTACTGTACTGTCTGGAGACAATACACATCTCTTTAACCTGCGCTCAGATCCACTCACATTGTTAGCCACTTTAAGACTTGAATAGCAGGTTAGGTGTAAAGATTTGCATTCTAATCAGTAATCTGTAAACAGTCAGCGCTGTTATATTCATAGAACAATACAGCACAGAACAGGCCCTTCGGCCTTCGATGTTGTGCCGACCAAAATAAAAAGCAATGCCCCTCCTAACTAAACCATTCCCTTCTCATCCATATACTTATCAACTAACCTCTTAAACGCCACCAAACTTGGCGCATCTACAACAGCTGCAGGCAGGGCATTCCACTCCCTAATCACTCTTTGAGTAAAGAACCTACCTCTGATATCCGTCCTATAACTCATACCCCTTAATTTAAAGCTGTGTCCCCTCGTGCTAGCTTTCTCCATCCTAGGAAAAAGCTATCACTGTCCACCCTATCTAAACCTCTAATCATCTTATATGCTTCAATAAGATCCCCTCTTAGCCGCCTCCTTTCTAACGAAAACAACCTCAAATCCTTCAACCTCTCTTCATAGGACCTGCCCTCCATACCAGGCAACATCCTGGTAAACCTCCTCTGTACCCTCTCCAATGCCTCCACATCTTTCTTATAATGTGGGGACCAGAACTGCACACAATACTCCAAGTGCGGCCGCACTAGAGTTTTGTACAGTTGCAACATGATGCTGCGGCTCCTAAATTCAATCCCCCTACCAATAAAAGCTAAGACTCCATATGCCTTCTTAACAACTTTATCCACTTGACTGCCTACTTTCAGGGATCTATTGACACATACACCAAGATCCTTCTGTTCCTCAACACTATTAAGAGCCCTACCATTTAGCCCTATACTCTACACATTTATTGTTCCTGCCAAAGTGCATTACCTCACACTTTTCCACATTAAACTCCATTTGCCACCTCTCGGCCCAGCTCTGCAACTTGTCCAAGTCACTCTGTAAACTATAACACCCCTCTTCACTATCTACCACTCCACCGACTTTAGTGTCATCTGCAAATTTACTAATCCATCCTTCAATACCCTCATCCAGATCATTTATAAAAATTACAAACAGCAGGGGCCCAAAACAGACCCCTGAGGCACACCACTCGTCACCGAACTCCACGATGAATATCTCCCATCAACCACCACCCTCTGTCTTCTATCTGCCAGCCAATTTCTAATCCAATTAGCTAAATCACCCTCTATTCCACACATCTGCATTTTCTGTAGAAGTCTTCCATGGGCCACCTTATCAAACGCCTTACTAAAGTCCATATATACTACATCAACCGCCTTACCCCCATCCACCTCTCTGGTCACCTTCTCAAAAAACTCAATGAGGTACTGTCTGAGGCCAGAATATGTACTGTCTGAGGCCAGAACTCTGCATTCACCTGATGAAGAGGGAAACCTCGAAAGCTTGTGAGTTTACGATCAAATAAATCAATTGGATTTAAACCTGGCTAAACCTGACTAATCAGACTAAAATTGGATTTAAGTCTGACCACAGTCAGACTTCTCACTGTGGTCAAGATATTAACATGAGGAATAATGCAGGGAATGGCTGTCCTCCAAGTGCTTGCTCAGTTGAAAGATTAGCAATGCATGGATATGTGTTTTATGTTTGCAAAGGGCCCCGTATGTGAATATAGGTAGCTTCTAATATGTGTAAGTGAGTCACTCTGTAAGACCAATTGATGGTTGGCATGGTAGCATAGTGGTTAGCACTACTGCTTCACAGTTCCAAGGACCAGGGTTCGATTCCTGGCTTGAGTGACTGCCTGTGTGGAGTTTGCACATTCTCCTTGTGTCTGCATGGGTTTCCTCCAAGTGCCTCGGTTTCCTCCCACAGTCCAAAAATGTGTGGGTTAGATTGATTGGTCACGCTAAAATTGCCCTTTAGTGTCCAAAGATGCTTAGGTTAGAGGGCTTATCAGGTATAATGTGTAGGGATATGGGGGTAGGGCCTAGGTGGGATTGTGGTTGGTGCAGATTTGATGGTCGAAGGGCCTCTTTCTGCATTGAAGGGTTCTACGATGATCATAAATTAGTTGTTAACATAATTCTTAGCGCAATCAGAATTGTTTAGTAACTGTTGCAAAATATGTCTAATTTTGGACGCTAGTTTTGCAATCACATCTGGTTGAGCATGATCAGTATTTAGCATGTTGTGCACAGCTGCAGATACTATTTAGAACCATAAGTGGTTGGTTTAAGTTCGTTCATGAGGTAGTGCACTGTGGAGTGAGAAATGATTTAACTGGGGAAGGTATTATGCTGCAGGGAAGTTTTGATGCACATTGTTTTGGCATCACGCTTTCACACTGGGCAAATAACTCAGATCCAATTTGTGAGCTTGCCAATGATTGTACCACAGATTAACATGCGAGATTAAAGTATCTCAAAAGTTTGAACAACAGGTGACGTTTTGTCGCTACTTTGCAATAACACGAGTGGTATTCGCACAGTGGTTGGCACTGCTGCCTCACAGCGCCAGGGAGCCGGGTTCAATTCCGGTTTTGGGTCACTGTCTTTGTGAAATTTGCACATTCTCCCTGTGTCTGCATGAGTTTCCTCTGGGTGCCCTGGTTTCCTCCCACAGTCCAAAGATGTGCAGGTTAGATTGATTGGCCATGATGAATTGCCCCTTAGTGTCGGGATTAGATGGTTAAATATGTGGTGTTACAGGGATAGGGCCTGGGTGGGATTGTTGTTGGTGCAGGCTCACTAGGCTAAATGCCTCCTGTAGAGGTTGTATGTTCTATGATTCTCCACTAACTCAGGATGTTGTCCACCATACAAGTGAGTAATCTGGTTTATGAATTTCAGTGCCAGTGTGATGCCAGGTATGTCAGTGTTCTTCACTCCAACTGATTGGTCATGAAACAATGCATCCTTTCAACTTTTCTCAACAGGAAATGTACTGACTGGAGTCAACGGGCCACACTTGCAAAACTCAGAACATAGCGTCCAACGTTAAATCTGATTCAGCGGTTGGATAACACCGAACAATCCCGATTGTACTAAAAATTAGGCTAACAACCAATACCAGTTCAGTAAGCAGTGTGACTCATTAATGGGTGCCAGAGGCTATATATATTCACACACAGTGTCCTGTCCAGTGTAAACAGAATAACCTACTATGCATTATACCTTTTCAATGAAGCAAATATTTAATGGGGTTGAGGGTTCATAATAGGGTAACCAGATCCCCCAATTCATTCCCCATTGCAATATTTTGATCAACCAGAGTCATTGTCTCCTGATTTCAATATAAATAAAACTTGGCAGTTTACTATCCCCTAGTGTATTCTCCATGGCAATGGCTCTAATATCAGAGGCTACTTGCCAACAAATCAGCAGCCTCTCTTCAAACAATATAAGTTGTTGTCTCCTTTCTAAATTGATGTTTTTGTGAATCTGTCCTGATAAGTACAAGATAAAAAATTTCAACCACATGGATGGGATTTTCCATATAATTGGGAGCATACTGGCCCTGAAGATCCTTGGTGGGATTCTCCAGCTGTTTATGCCACAGGGATCCTTCTGGATGGGATTCTCCAGCTTTCCCTTGGCAGATTCCTCGGTGGCAAGAGGTGCATGTCATTCACAGGTGTTGTGATAATTTGGTCCCTCCACTATCAATGGGAATTTCCACTGAAGACACCCCATTCCACCAGGAAACCCATGGTGCACTGTTGGCAGGACTGGAAAATCTCACCAGTGTGAATAGCTGGAATAGTGTAAGAGCATTCCCAGATCAGGATGTCTTGATGTTTGAACGTCTAAGTGGATGAGTGAATGCTGGAGAAGCAACGTCGAAGAAAGCCAATGATAATGGCCGGAGTTCCCACCTATCACTGGAATTCTAGTGGATAGGGGGCGTACCATGTAAAGGTCCATTGAAGTCGAATGGGAATCTTCGGTTTTCAAGCAAGCGCAGCCAGGGAAACCCACCCAGTATATTAATACACGATTTATAGGCAGACCTTATAACACAGCTAGTTCCTGAAAATCATGTCTTAAGTCAAAATGTCATAAGTTGAAACTGATTTTCTTATAAGGACAATGTTATAAATCGGGGTTTAGTTCCTGGACTGAGGTCTGATATACCCTTCTTACCAAATTCACCCAGAACGTAACACTCAATCATTATAAAAAAAAGTAATGTAGCAATAGAGCAATATTAAATATCAATTTTAAGAAAACATTTGGAAGCACAAGAATTCACCAAGTAAAAATGCTTTGAGAAAGCAACTGATTTTAAAAAGTTTAAAGTATATTTATTAGTGACACAAGTCGGTTTATGTTCACACTGCAATGAAGTTACTGAGAAAATTTCCTAGTCTCCACATTCCGTTGCCTGTTTGGGTGACACTATGGGAGAATTTAGCAAAGTCAGTCAATCTAACTAGCACATCTTTCAGACGGTGGGAGGGAACAAGATCACCAAGAGGAAACCCATGCAAATATGCAGAGAACGTGCAGACTCTGCACAGACAGTGATTCAAGCTGGGATTTGAACTCAGATCACTGGCGCTCTGAGGCAGCTATACTAACCACTGTGCCATCATACCATTCAGAGTGCCTTGAGTCAGGGAGACGGACAGAACATTGATAAGCGAATATGGATGTTTGAACTCTTTCATTGGCATACATTGTAAAATCAAGACCAATGTTGTAAATGTGAAACAGGTTGTCAATTTATAGAGGTTGTAAGTGCTGTTCGTTGTAAAGCCAAGAACTGCCTGTATCTCCTCTAGCCTGTCACTTTTAATCTATGTTTAGGAGATTGATGGACAAAACATTAGAACACGCACAGGAAAAAAGCATTATCACGACTTTCATATTTTTAATTTGTGCCATCTGATGTAAATCAGATACAGCATGTTTTGTATTCTTAATTAAAAATCAGCAGAGCACAACAGGATGTGTCAGTATATGTGGAAATTATTTATTAACAAATAGGACCAACTCAGCTCACTTGTGTTTGCAGTTTTTCGATTGGACTTGACTTATATCCCAATGAGATGCTGCAAAACATCATATTTACAAAAAGAAGGTTGTCCATTAATAGCAAAGAACGTCTCACCTTTAATCAAAGGTGTAACATTCTCAATTCAGTGAATTGTGACATCCTGAAGCTGGATCTCAAAGAGATATCTGACAACTAGCCCCTGCATGCCTATAGGTCAATCTTCAAGGTGCAATGACCCATGGTAAAATATGGGGATGGATTCAAAGCTGAATGATTGACAGAAATACATATTTGAGGTAGACAGGGACAGTCCTGAGTGAGTACCACATAGACTGAAGCCTAGGAACACCTTGGTTTGCCATTTACATAATTAAACTGAGAAACTCAACAAATCGGATTCTCCGATCTTGTCCGTGATTGGGATTTTCCCATGTCATTGCAGTGAACATAGATTTAGCTGACTGCCAAATTCTCCAATTTTACTGCATTCGGAGAATGACATAACGTGAATGTCGAATAAAATCACGCCCAATATACATTGATCCAGTTAGCCAATCCAGGAATGGTAACAAAACCAGAGAAAGCAGTCCAGAAATTGCTCAAAGTTGCACAAATCAAGTATGTGAACAGATGAATGGTAGGTGGTGATCAATTCAGGAGTTTGCAAGATATGTGCATAGGATGAAAAGTAAGCAACATGTATATTCTATCAAGGGTACAAAAGTTGCTAAGGATGATGTGAAAGAGACCCAGGAATCTTCGAAGAACCAGTGGTTAATGTGTTCAACCAATGTGTGGTAGAAGTCAACAAATGCAATAAAAAGTTATACAGCTTGGTTAAAACATTTTGAATACAAGACAGAAGATCAAACTATAATATAATTGTAATAGTGCTTCCAGTGGGGTGGCAATGATGGCACAGTGGTTATCACTGCTGCCTCACAGTGCCAAGAACCCAGATTCGAATCCTGATTTGGGTCACTGTCTGCATGGAGTTTTGCACATTCTCCCCATATCTGTATGGTGGGTTTCCTCCCACCATCTAAATATGTGCAGAGTAGGTTGGTTGGCAATGCCAAGTGTCAGGGGGATTATTTGGGTAAATATGTTGAGTTATGGGAATAGGAAATGGGTGAGATTGTAGTCAGTATAGACTTAATGGGCCGAATGGCTTCCTTCTGTACATAGGGATCCAATGATTCTACTCACTGCGCCAGACAGAAAGCTCTGGAATCAGTGCAGAGAAAAGATATGAGACAGGTCACCAGTGGCAGGGCCTGAGGTGTAAGATCATACTGAAGATATTTGGGCTTTTCAGTCGATGAGGTGAAGCTGTAGAAGTGAACAAAAAATAAAAGGTAAGAAAGACATAACTCTGAAGCTTAAATGAAATATGAGAGTAGGTTCAAACGAATGAATAGCTATGAGTTCCCCTTGTCATATGAAGATGATCAACACTTAGAATGCAACTACATTGAGAGAAAAACACCTGAATGAATTTAAAGAACAAATGGATGTTACAATCCAGGGCAGAGGCACTGGGGGCAATTTTCTGACCTTGCCAGGCCTGGCGTAGATCATGCCAATCATGGAAAATAGCGCCCAGGCCTAAAAAATCAACTCCGTGCCAAGCATCGGTTTGCAATAATTCTGGACCCTTTCTCAAGACATAGACTGGATCATGCCCAGAAAAAGCGTGAGACTGATCAGCATATTTAAAGTAGCATTTCAATATGCATAGACTGATGCCGGTTCTCCCAGTTCTTGGATTATCTGACCTTTGGGCATGGTGTGAGGCCAGCAAGAATCACTACTTTTCTCCAGTAATGGAGACTAGATGCGATGGTCAGTCTGGGGGGAAGGGCTCAAAGACATTTGAAGCCTCCAGATTATTGAGGACAAGGCTGGAAAGTGCCCATTGGGCAGTTTCAAAAACAGCCTCCCCACATGGTACCCGAGTACTTTGAAGTTGGGTCACACACCTGCTCCCTTAGAACAGGCTCACATCTCACTTCTCTCCAAATAATAACTGAGCGTGGGATAACTGTGGTCCAAACCACGCCAGAGAGAAACAACAGCACAGATTGCTCCAGATTCCATTTTAATTTAGTTTTTTGGATTGAAAAAAAAAGAAAATTAGTGGATTAAAGAAACGGCCCAAATAGACTAGTCTAGCAGAATAAAATGGATCGGGCTTGGGATTGGAAAGGGGAAATCTAGGCAAATGTAATGTATTTCTTTATACAAACGGCGATTAACTGGAGGAACTGATTGTGCCAAGAAATCAGGCATTGGAGTTCATTTAAATAACAGCTCTTGAGAATTTGGTGATAGCTCCAGAACAAGAAAATCAAATCGACCAGCTTTACTCAGCCCTAACAGTACAAGGGGCATACATGCGATGGGTCGTGAGAGGGCTGCTCTTGGATCTTTTTCGAGAGTATCCTGGTGCTTCACGTCGTTAGCGTATGCTTGACCTGGACCATTTGATGGACAACAAGACAGCTCAGTGACTATCACTGTGCTGTGCAGATACATGGATTTGGGCCTGCGTCTGTGGGAGTTTGCGCATCCTCCCCGTGCTTGCGTGGATTTTCTCCGGGTGTTCCGATTTCCTCCTACGTCCCAAAGATGTGCTCTTAGGCTAATTGGCAAAACAAAATTCTCCCTAAATTGTCTCGAATTGGGTTTCAATCCATAGATCTATAAACATAGACAGGGATCACAGTAGAGGTGAGAACATCGGGGTGGCGGCATGGGCTCGTTGGGCCGAGGGGCCTGTTTCCCGTGCTGTTTTGTTCTTTGCTCTTTGTTCTAATATTCTCACTATTATGGCTGTAATTTTCAGACCATTTACATCCTGCCACTGGTGCAAGTGAGGACGGAGTATCTGCTGCTCAGCCAGATGGACTGCGAGATGGACAATGTCCAATGGGCACTCTCCAGCCTTGTCTTCAACAATCTGGAGGCTTCAAATGCCTTTGAGCCTCCCAGCACAATCATCGCACCTAGTCTCCATTAGTGGAAAAGAGTAGTGATTCTTGCTGGCCTCACGCCATGCCCAAAGGTCGGATAATCCAAGAACTGGGAGAACCGGCATCAGTCATACTTTAAATATGCCTATCAGTCTCGCACTCGTTCTGGGTACAATCCAGTCAGTATCATTAGAAAGGGTCCAGGATTATTGCAAACTGGTGCTTGACACAGAGCTGATGTTTTTTAGACCCGGGCACTATTTTCCATGATTGGAATGATTCTCAGGTGCTGCAGGACCAGGGAATCTCATTGATGCGAAGACCTGGAAAACTCCGGCCCCGGTTTTTTTGGTGGAAAATTCCACCCCATAATATTAAAAAGAGAAAATGATGGATGTTCTCGGCAGGTCAGACAGGATCTATGGAGAGTTAAGGTGAACAGTCAACATTTCGAGTTCAGGATCTTTCCCTTTGGATTACACATTGTAGGATGCTTCCAGATTGAAGAACTAATTTGGCTCAAATGGTCTTCCTCATCTGAAGTCTACACTCCATTCTTGAGAAGATGATTCAGAGAAACAGATACATAAATGCAAGATTTCCGGGGTAAAAGTCACAAATTAAACAAATGGAATTCTGTGTTTTATAGATTGGACACAAAACCAAAGAACCAATGATAAATTTGAACAAGATGACATTTAGAACTTAGAACATAGAACATAGAACATTACAGCACAGAACAGGCCCTTCGGCCTTCGATGTTGTGCCGACCAATATAAAAAGCAATGCCCCTCCAAACTAAACCATTCCCTTCTCTTCCATATACTTATCAACTAACCTCTTAAACGCCACCAAACTTGGCGCATCTACAACTGCTGCAGGCAGGGCATTCCACTCCCGAACCACCCTTTGGGTAAAGAACCTGCCTCTGATATCCGTCCTATAACTATCACCCCTTAATTTAAAGCTGTGTCCCCTCGTGCTAGCAAAGTATCCAACTTCATTTAGGATGAAGTTGGATAATTGTACCCCATTGTTCAAAGGATGTTGGAACAAGGAAGAGATGTTGATAATGAGAATAAAAACAGTGACAGGATAACACAGTGAGAAACTTGAAAAGTTACATAACAGTTTGAAAAGGGATTGAATCAAAGGGTGGAAATTTAAAAAATAACCTATGAAGAGATTTGAGAGGAGATGCAGAAGGGAAAGGAATTGGTGCGTGAAATGCCAGCTTCTTATAGTTAAATATACATTTACAATATACTCCCAATATACAGATAGGTGGAAAAGTTTTGGTTCCGCCTTCTGTGAGAATCATCATGGGCGGGGGACTGAAAAGTTGACAGACCATTTAAAAGTTGTCGTGGGAACTTGGGCTCGAATTTCTGTGCTCGGAGCAGATGTAGCTGGCAATCCCACTTGCACAATACAGATTCACAATATACACAAACAATATACTACGATATACATTTACAACCTACACAAGGGAGGTGATGGTTTAGTGATATTATCGCCACATTATTAATTCAGAAACTCAGCTAATGTTCTGGGGACCCAGGTTTGAATCCCACTATGGCAGATATGGCAGAATGTGAATTCAATTTTTTAAAAAAACCTGGAATTAAGAATCTACTGTTGATAATGAAACAGTTGTCGGAAAAACCCATCTGGTTCACTAATGCGCTTTAGGGAAGGAAATCTACCGTCCTTCCCTGGACTGGCCTACATGTGACTCCGGATCCATAGCAATGTGGTTCACTTTCAACTGCCCCCTGAAATGGCCCAGCAAGCCACTCAGTTCAGGGGCAACTAGGAATGGACAATAAATCCTGGCCGGCCAGCGACACCCATATCTACAAATTAATTAAAAAAAGCAAGCTACTTCAATGCTCGTTTACAACATACACAAACAATATGGCTCAATATATGATTACAATATACAAATACAATGTAATTCAATGTTTAAGACTTGTGGTCAGCTCATATTTATTTGCATTCAACATGTGTTTTGGAAAAAGAGAAGTGGAAGATAACAAATTGAGTTGTTTTGCATGATTTTTTCAGCTTGAATACAAAATACTTGAAAGGAGGTCAGAGTGATATTAGAAACCTGGAACGCCCCTTGTTCATGTAATGACTTTCCCCTCTGTTTCTGTTCTGTCCTTGGACTGAATAGGAACAGATTTCATTCTGTCAGTGACTAAACTTAATCTTCTATGTTTTGCATAGGTGGAAATAGCAACCGGTTCTCAAATTTCACCTCCAAGATTTGCAGGACACACAAAAAAATTCTCCTTGCAGTGAATCTTAAACTTGGAAATTGAATTTCAATTGGTCACAACTCTTTGTGTCACACATTGCAAAATTAACTAAACAGAGACAACTTTGTGTAGAATCTTGCAGGAAATTAGATTCATCGGTCAGAAGACTAACAAAATCCTATTACATCTGTAAAACACTCTGTCATATGTTTGGAAGAGGGCTAGGCATTAAACACATCAATCATACACCTTTTTTTATATAACGTATTTGTGCTTCATATTTGCATAATGCTAGATTAAACAATTCTGTCTCTCTCTCTCACACACACGTGCACACACACACACACACACACACAAACACACACGCATGTACATGCACACACACATACACACACACGCAGACGCACACACACACGCAAGTGTGCATACACACACACGCGCACACACAAACACACGGGAGGTATTACTTTGAGAAGGTATCAGCAATAACATGAAGGAAATTACTTGAACAACAAGACAAATAACAAAGCATTACATCTGGCATTCACTCTCAAAGCCATGTATTAAAGGGGCAATCATGTTTGCCTTGCCTGATATTAATAAAAATTTTGGATTTGAATATTGAATCATTTGCTTTTACAATCTCCTTTATCTTACACCAGTTTGGGAAATCATGAATTGCATACAAGTTTTGATTGTAATTACCCATTTGAGATGATATTGCTCAGGTAAAGACTGCTTGACAGAGATGTTCCTTCTGGTCTGTAGGATTAGATGGTGGCACAGTAGTAGAGATGTGGATGTGCCAGCACAAAGTCTCACAGCACCAAGCGTGGAGGTGCTGGCGTTGGACTGGGATAAGCACAGTACAAAGCCTCACAACACCAGGTGTGGACTGCCAATGTCGTACTGGTGTTGTGAGATTACTTACTGTACTGGACTAGTAATCCAGAGATCCCAGAGTGTCCCAGGTTCAAATCCCACCACTGCAGATGGTGAAATTTGATTTCAATGAAAAGAAATTTGGAATTAAAAAGTCTAATGATGACCATGAAACCATTGTTGATTGCCATTAAAACCTATGTGGTTTAGTAATGTTCTTTAGGAAAAAATCTGCCATTTTTACCTGATGTGGCCTACATGTGACTCCAGACCGACAGCAATGTGGTTGATTCTTAACTATGCCCGCAAGATCAATAAAGAATGGGACTTGAAAGCTGGCCCAGTGGGCAACACTCACCTCCCATGAATGAATACAAAAAAAGCATCCATGCAAAACCATACAATGATGCAAACGCAAACATCCTTCCACTTTGAACACTGAAATGTAGGCACTCATCGACATGGCAAGTGATACCTCAACCAACCATAATCACATCTACCATATATAATCAGACACACTGGTTAAAACTGCTGCCTCACAGCTCTGAGGACCCAGGTTCGATTCTCAGCTCAGGTCACTGTCTGTGCGGAGTCTGCACATTTTCCCTGTCTCTGCATGTATTTCCTCTGGGTGCTCTGGATTCCTCTCACAATCTGAAAGGCGTGCTGGTTAGGTGCTAAATTCTCCCTCAGTGTACTCAAACAGGCGCCAGAGTGTGGCAAGTAGGGGATTTTCACAGTAACCTCATAGCAGTGTTAATGTAAGCCTACTTGTGACACTAATAAATAAACATAAACTAGATGTTGTCCTTGGGACTGAAATGTCACAACAAAATCTCATATTAGTCATGCCAGACATTTCATGTTGTGAGTACCACAACAATGATTCACAACAATGGTTCAATGATCACAGTCCTATCGATGAGTAGATGCCTCTCCACAGTCACTATCCATGATGTTGTCAAGAAAATTAACAGGTCCAAAACCATATGATGGAACATCATCAGAAACCTTGCTTACACTGGGAGAAGACCACCTAACTTTGAAATGCAGATCCTGAGCTGATAGGTTACTTGACACAGTCGGAATCAAATGTGCAAATCTATTCCAAACTTGCAAACGTCATCATGGTGCAGAACCAATGTCCAATTGCTATCCATCAGATGCATGCAGTCAATCCTCCCCAATCATGTGTTGATACTCCCAGGAGTACATGATGCATTACGTCAAAAACAGACAATGTGAAAGATGCCCATGATCGGAATGAGGATAACAAACCCACCCAATCCGAACACAGAATAAAAAGCCCCAACTAATGGTATTTAGTGTCCAGCAAAAGTCATCAGCATATGGCCAGAACCAAAGTCTTTTCAAGTACAAGAATCATGTCAGCGGGGTGAGACAGATACTAAATCAGGACAGCCAGAATCAGTGAGTAATCCTGCTGCGAACAGAATATGGTTGAAGATGCAACAGCAATGTAGCATCCCTAACCATCATTCTGAAACAAACAGCAAAGATCACTGGAACTAAATCTGGACAAAGCAGCAAATCATCAAAATGTTTCCGAGACTTGTCAGTGTGTTGCTCTGCATAATAGTTTATTCAGACACAATGTTATTTTATTTTGCCTTTATGTTAGTGGTTTGATCTTTTAAAGGTAAATCCTTACTCAGAAAAAAGGAAGGGATGTTGTGATATGATGTGGATGTAGAGATAGCCCACTAGACTTGGCATCTTTCTACTTGAGGATTTAAGGTAAGTACTACTTTAAATAGTGATGGATATCTTAAATATTTCTCTGTAACATTATTTTGTACAAGGATTCTCGAATGGAAACTTTCTTTTCCTAGAACTGTCAATGTTATGACTAAATTATCGTCAAAAGTGAATCGTGTTTCCAATTCCTTTACAAAATTTACATCATTTAGAAAGCGTATTGTCTCATATGTTCTTCAGAACCCAAATTCAAAAGTCACTTCATACACACATCTCTCCTCAACAATGTACCTTTCCATTTGTAAGTGAAAATTGAGAAGTGAAGAGACAGAATGATTTAGAGAAGAAATTTGAGAGCTTTGGGCCAGTATAGTGAATTCACCGCTGCTAATGATAGGGTGAAGGAAATGCAGTATGTGTAAGAAGGAAAGAGTGGCCTGGTGATAGTGTCACTGGGCAATATCTCGAGACTCAGGCTAACTTTCTCAAGTTACAGAATCAAATTGTAGCATGACAGCTGTTGAAATTGAATAAATGAATCTGGAATTATAGAACTAGTCAGTGTGCAATAATTGTTATAAACAGTGTAGGGACAGCACAATGGCACAGTAGTTAGCACTGTTGCTTTACAGCGCCAAAGACCCTGGGTTCAATTCTGGCCTCGAGAACTGTGTGGAGTTTGCACTTTCTCCTCATGCCTGCATGGGTTTCCTCCGGGTACTCCGGTTTCCTCCCTCACTCCAAAGATATGCGGGTTAGGTGGATTGACCATTCTAATTTGCCTCTTAGTATTCTAAGATGTGTAAATGGATTAGCCACGGTGAATGTGTGGGATTACGGGCACCAGGATGGAAGGGGGAATGATCCTGAATAAGGTACTTTGTCAGAGAGAGTCAGTGCCAACTCAATGAGCCAAAAGACCTCCTTCTGCACAGTAGGGATTCTATGACACATCCATCTACTAATGCCCATTAGGACAGGAAATCTACTACCCTTACCTCATCTGTTCAACTTGTGACTCCAGACCCACAACAATGTGGTTGACTCTCGACTGTCTTCCAACCTGCCGTAGTAAACCCCGCAGTTCAAGAGTAATGAAGGATAGGTATCAAAAGAATATATGTGACTGAACATGAAAGGTAACAATTTGACACAGTTGAACATAGAATGCACTGAGATTAAAAGAAGATTTCACACAAGTCAAATTGATCAGACCACTCACATATGTAAGAAAAGATAGAGCTTTCTTTAGTATTGTTTAATAATTTTTATTCCATGGAAGAGCAGCGTGGGATATTTTAGTCATTGTTCCTGAGTGGAATCTCTGTTGCATTTAGGCGTCTGTATCTATCTACAATAATTTCTTTTTTCCAATTGTACAAATAAATAGGAGCCAAAATTCTTAGTAAACTCAAAATCAAAGATCAGAAAACTACAGTTAAAATCTGTGAGCAGAAACACATTGCAAGAAAGCAAAGCAATAGCATCCCCTGGGGATGAAAAAGATGCTTTTATTTTCAATGCTTCTCTACTTGGCAAAAACAGATGATTCAGGGGAACTGGCTGACAGCAGCTGCTGGGAGGTTAGATGATGAGGCAGCGCGGTGGTGCAGTGGTTAGCACTGATACCTCACAGTGCCAGGGATCCAAGTCCACTTCCCAGCTTGGCTCATTGTCTGCACAAAGTCTGCACTTTCTTTCTGTGCCTGTGTGGGTTTACTCTGGGTGCTCTGGTTTCCTCCCAGAGGCCAAAAGACGTGCTGGTTTAGTGTGTTGGCCATGCTAAATTCTCCCTCAATGTACCCAAACAGGCACCAGAGTGCGGCAACTAGGGGATTTTCACCGCAACTTCATTGCAGAGTTAATGTAAGCCTATTTGTGACACTAATAAATAAACTTTAAATTTTAAAGATGAGAGAAGGTGATATTGAGCAATAAGACATTGGTACCCTGTAACTGAAGAAGGCAACACAAGCCTATTATGCAGTTAAAATGGTTGCTTCTCTTCTGGTGTAACATCATATGATGAAAACAAAGAGATTTGCAAGATTTTGTAACTCTTCCATTTTGGATCTGGAACAAGTAAGCATCAAGTTTTTAGGTGTCCAGATCACCAACAACCTGTCCTGGTCCCCTCATGCTGACACTATAGTTAAGAAAGCCCACCAATGCCTTTACTTTGTCAGAAAACTAAGGAAATTTGGAATATCTGCTATGACTCTCACCAACTTTTACAGATGCACCATAGACGACATTCTTTCTGGTTGTACCACAGCTTGGTATGGTTCCTACTCTGTCCAAAATCACAAGAACCTACAAAAGGTCATGAATGTAGCCCAGTCCATCACACAAACCAGCCTCCCATCCACTGACTCTGTCTATACTTCCCGCTGCCTCGGCAAAGCGGCCAGCATAATTAAGGACCTCACGCACCCCGGACGTTCTCTCTTCCACCTTCTTCCTTTGGCAAAAAGATATGAAAATTGTGTTCGCATACCAACTGACTCAAAAACAGCTTCTTGCCTGCTGCCATCAGACTTTTGAATGGATCTACCTTGCATTAAGTTAATCTTTCTCTACATCCTAGCTAAGACTGTAACACCTCATTCTGCACTATCTTGTTTCCTTCTCTATGAACATTATGTCCATGTAGCACGCAAGAAACAATACTTTCAACTGTGTGTAATACATATGACGATAATAAATCAAATCAAAAGCATCATCTTAATAAACCTGCATCATGTTTCACCGAAACCCACAAATGTGGCACATCATTTAACCTTCTCTTTCTGGTAGATACAGAACAAAGCCCTGACCCATTCAACTTCCAAACAGGATGAGCATGTTGAGTAGTTAATCTGCACTTTTAACAGCTGACATGATATTGTAAATAAGAACAAAGAACAGCACAGCACAGAGAACAGACCCTTTGGCCCAACAAGCCCGTGCTGCCCATTTTAACACTCAGTTAAAAGTGCCTTATTCAAGACTTTCGTCAATGGTCAATATTTTTGTCCATCTCTAGAGGAACTATACAATAAAGAGGGGGGTGCACCAGATTAAGGGAGATTCAATTTAGGGACAATTTATTGACACCAAAGAGCCTAAAAAGCAAGTTTTTGGGGTGTGGCAGGAAACTGGAACACCCGGGGAAAATTCACGCAAGCACAGGGAGAATGTGCAAACTCCCACAGACATTGATCCAAGCCAGAGATTCGACCCAGGTCCCCGTATCTGCACAGCAAACAGTGATGGTCACTGAGCTGTCGTGTTGCCCATCAGTTGGTCCAGTTTAAGCGTACACTAACGGACGTGAAGAGCACGAGGCAACTCTCGAAGCAACATCCAAGAGCAGCCCTTGCACGACCCACCGCGTGTATGCCCCTTGTTGGCCAACAAGGTGGACGGAATTGTGTGTGGATGTAAAAAGGAGATATTAATAAACATTAATAGACATGTTCATCCCAAATGACTCATCCCGGAATCAGATTGTGATGTTCAGCCCTCTCTATTAAGGAGCAGAGGTACAGAAGAGCAGGAGAGACCATTCGGCCCATCCAGCCTGCTCTGGCAATCAGACAGACCTTGCCGATCATGGATGTCATTTTCCCCACTATCCCCATATTCGTGGAAGTGATCAGTATCCAGAAACCTATCCATCTTCTGTCTTGGGCTCAGCCACAACCCTCTGGGATAGAGAATGCCGGAGATTCACCATATCTGGGAGGAGATATCCCTCCTCAGCTCAGTCTCAAATAGCCTGTCCCTTATTCTGAGATCAAAAGAGAAAATGGTGGAAAATCTCAGCAGGTCTGGCAGCATCTGTAAGGAGAGAAAAGAGCTGACGTTTCAAGTCCAGATGACTCTTTGTCAAAGCTTTATTTGGAGATTGTGGGGGAATTCAATGGGCCCATCACCCCGGCTACAAACTCCATTATGACAACAAAATTGTCCCAGAGGACCATAACAGCATTTCAATAACAGGACATAGAACACTACAGCACAAACAGGGCCTGCGGCCTACAAGTTGCGCCGATTATATCCATACCTATCAGGCCTATTTATAACCCTCAATCCCATTAAATCCCATGTACTCATCAGAAGTCTCTTAAAAAGACCTTCATAAAATAATGTTAATCTCTTAAATAATGTTGATCTCTTAAAATAGTGTTTCAGACCCTGCCTCCCAGCTGCGATGTGATCAGGTGTACCGCCAGAGAGAGCATGATTTTGTCCGTGACTGTGGTGATATTTTGATATCATTAAAGGACCATGCCATCTGGCCCCGTGTAATACTTCCTCCCCCCCCCCCCCCCCCCCCCCTTCCCCTCCCATGCTTCTGGCGACTTGGCACCATGTCACTGCGAATGTCCGGGCTTGAGGGTGGGCATGGCCAGCTGGCACTTTGGCACTGCCAGGAGGTAGTGCTGGGGGCACAGTCTGGGGGTGCGGGGGGAGGTGTAATCCTCCTCCACTGGATGGGGAGGGGAGTGTTGCGGATTCCCCTTATGTATGGCAGGGAGAAGAGCGATGCATCCTGATAACGTTATGGGGTGGTGCGTGGAACTGGGAGGAGGGGGAGTGCTCCCGATATTTCTGTGAAGGGGTCTTGCCCTGAAGCAGGGGTAGGGGCGGAGACGGGCTCTCCATGGGAGGGAATATATTTTTTTTGCAGATCGGGGCACCCTTTAAAAAATGGCAGCCCGATTTCTGTGGAGCCAGTCTCTTTGACTTTGTCAAGTCCCATCCCATCAGATTGATGGTGTAAACAACCCTGCCTTTGACAGGGTATCCAAAGATCTGGTCAGAAAACAGTGTTTCTGGAGAGAAGCATGTGGGTTTTCAGTCAGACCTGACACTTTGCCATTTTCCTTTGGAAAATTCTGCATTGTGACCCCAGCCATGCAAAACATCCAGCCTGTCACATCCTGTAAGAATGCTGCAGGTTTCAATGAGATCATCGTTCCTTCCTCTAAACGCTAGTTGCCAGCATCCCTGGTTCAAATGGAGTGAGTCATCTACTGTGATAAGTGGGTTTCCTCTGGGTGCTCCGGTTTCCTCCCACAGTCCAAAGATGTGCAGGTTAGGTTGATTGGCCATGTTAAAAATTGCCCCTTAGTGTCTGGAGATGCGTAGATTAAAGGGATTAGCAGGTATAATATGTAGGGATATATCGGGCCTGGTGCAAACTCGATGGGCCAAATGGCCTCGTCCTGTACTGCAGAGTTTCTATGGTTTTATGGAGTGCTTGTAAATGCACCGGATAAAAAAAGGTAGGCTGCAATGGGATACCTTTGAACTTGTATAATATTTGAAATGATACTTGAAACTTGTATATCTGATGTGCTAAGCGTGATTTTACAAGATGGCCACAGCATGTACATTCGCAATGTACCCAAACAGATTATCAACCAGCAAATCCTGCCAATAGGTGGTCAGAGTCTCCTGCTAACCATGCTTGATGTAGAGTATCATCCTTCTAGCTCTATATCCTCTGGCCTCAAGCTAATGGAAACCCTCCAGGGAACAACAAGCTACTGAAGTCAGGCCCAGGTGTGTGCTTTGTCTGCCTCATTCACTCCAGATGAAGCCTAATTAAACCTTGGAGAGTTTCAAATCATTCAGAAAGCTCTATTCCAGAGTGAGGCTGTATAGGGGATTCCAGGTGAAGTGACAGGATTGCAAATCGGTCCGAGTAAAGGCAGTGAACACAAGTGAACACCACTGCCTCTATGTTCCCTTCTGAAACAACTCCTTAGAGGCAGATGTCCCTTTAGCAGATTCTCTTTATTTACAAACTCAATTCCACTCCTAAGAGTGCATAAGGTACAAAGACAGAATCTGGAGTGTTAGTAGACCTGATGGTCCTCCATATATATGTGTGTGTTTTATAGATATATATTATACACGTTTATATATATATATATTTATATATATTATATATACACACACACATAATATACATTATATATTATATATATTATATTTATATATATATTATATATATATTATGTTTATATATATAATATATATATATAAATATATATATATATATCTACTCATACAGGTGAGTTCCTTGATTGAGCAGGCAGTCATTACCTCAATCATAGAATCTCTACAGTGCAAAAAGAGCCCATTCGGCCTATTGAGTCTGCACCAACAACAATCCCACTCAGGCCCTATCCCTGTAACCCACATATTTCCTCTGCTCATTTTTTTGACACTAGAGTCAATTTAGCACTGCCATTCCACCTAACCTGCGCATCTTTAGATTGTGGGAGGAAACCGGATCTCCCAGAGGAAACCCACACAGGCAGTAACTCAAGGCTGGAATTGAGCGCAGATCTTTGGCGCTGTGAAGCTGAATAACTACCGTGCCACCTCTCTGCTCAGGGAGCTCATACTCAATGAGGTCATTTCACCTTTCATAACATATACTATCTTGTATTAAATATATATCACAATCGCACCACTGCTATCACCCCATGGACTGCAACAGTTTGAAAAAAGGCACTCCTTCCCTTCTCGAGGGCAATAAAGATGAAGAATAAATGCTGGTCTTGCCAGTGATGCCCACGTCCCCAGAATCAATAAAAAATAATATAGCATGTGGAAAATCTTCTTCAGGGAAGGAAATCTGCCGTCCTTAGTCAGTCTGGCCTACATGTGACTCCAGAGCCACAGCAACGTGGTTGACACTCAACTGCACTCCAAGGGATGGGCAGTAAATGCTGGCCAGCCAATGACACCCATGTCCCAAGAATTAATGCAAAAGTATCTGTATTTTGGATGAAGGATTACAAATTCATTTTGATAAAGGGCAGTTTAAGGGAATGGTTAAGGAAGTACTTCAACAGCAATTAGTGCTTAGATTTGTCTTAATTATAGAACAGGTTTCAGTCATCAGTAACTTTGTGCCCTTTTACTGATAACTAGTGGGAAATATACGAGAGGTAATCTCCGGCAGAGACTGACTTCTAAGTCATTTAATCTCTGTTTCTAATGATGAAGCAACTGAGAACAAAAGCTTACTGCTGATCGAATATGTGATAAGAATTCAAGCTTGAAAAAAACTCTTCTCATGTCGCAAGGAAAACATTCACGTTTTACTGATTCCTTGCATTATTTCACAATGTCCGTATGGAGCTCATGAAATTCTTCAATAAACAATGACAGGATATCCGCTTCTTAAAATTCATGACCATCTGACAAGAACGCAGCCCCGGAAAGCATGTGTTTCAATGCCTGGCGTTCCTGAGATATTGCGTTCAGTGCCCAGGGAACGCACAATGAAGAGGGGAATAGCTGGAAATCTGTGTTGTCCTGGTATCTCCACATCATGGGCTGGAATGCCACTGCTGAGAAAATTTGCACTTGATGCTGCCCCCAAGCAACCAAGCAGAATTTATAAAAGGCAGGAGTTTTGAAACACAGCTTCCGACTTAATTTGCTTCTCCAAGCCTTGGGTGGGCACTCAGCTGGCAGAGACAGATCTGAGGACTTGAGCCAAACCCTGTTGGGAACTCACTGAAGACTGGGTGCCACCTGCTGGCCCCGTGCAGAAGGATAGCACCTATTTTTTGAAGCGAAGGGAAAAGGAGTGAATCCAGCCACATAATAACCCTACACGTATTTCAAATTAGTTTGTTGCAGAAGAAGTGACTGAAAATCCACATTTCCCGCTGTCTTGGAAAAGCAACTAGCGTAATCAAGGACATTCTCTCTTCCACCTTCTTCTGCCGGGAAAAAAAAGGTACAAACATCTGAGGACACATACTTATCAATCAAAAACAGCTCCTTCCCCACTGCCATCAGATGTTTTTGCCCTGCTGATCCCCTTGACACTAAGAGGCAATTTAGTATGGTCAATCTAATTAACCAAGAGTGGCATGGTAGCATAATGGCTAGCACTGCTGCTTCACAGCTCCAGGATCCTGGGTTCGATTCCTGGCTGGGGTCACTGTCTGTGTGGAGTTTGCACATTCTCCTTGTGTCTGCAAGGGCTTCCTCCAGGTGCTCTGGTTTCCTCCTACAGTCCAAACTTGTGCAGGTTAGGTAGATTGGCCGTGCTAAAATTGCCCTTTAGTGCTCTGAGATGCGTAGGTTAGGGTAAATATGTAGGGATATGGGGGTAGAACCTGCATAGGTTTGTGGTTGGTGTAGATTTGATGAGCCAAATGGCCTCTTTCTCCACTGTAGGGATTCTATGATTTTCTATCCAGTATATCTTTAGAGTGTGGGAAGAAACCAGAGCACCCAGAGGAAATCCACATGGACAGGGGAAAACGTGCAAACTCCACACAGTCACCCGAAGCCAGAATTGAACCCAGGTCTCTGGTGCTATGAAGCAGTAATGCTAACCACCGTATCACCTTTTTGAAAGGACCTGCTTTACATTAAATTGATCTTTCTCTGACGCCCTAGCTATGACTGTAACACTAACTCCTGCACTGTCCCCTTTCCTTATCTATGAATGGTATGCTTTGTCTGTATAGTGCACAAGAAACAATGCTTTTCACTATTTTCCTAATGCATGTGACAATAATAAATCAAATCAAAAAATCGGAATGTCTCTGCTTTGCTTGCTGCAGAAGTTATAGGCAGAAGCAATATAACTCACGCTGGAAAGTGAGAGTCAACAGTTTGATATTGGGTGGGAAGGGGAATGAATTTGTGTTCACCTTTCACTCACCTCCCAGCTCTCCCCCAGCCTCACTCATTGTCAAATGGCCTGTCTGAACTCAGTGTCAAGAGACAGCCAATACAACAGATGCAAGGATGCCACTGACTTGTACAGAAAAAGGTCAACGTTGACATAAATTGCAAAACAAACAATTGTAAATCTGGTTCAAGTAGTGAGTTAGATGGTCTGATTTAAGAGCATAAGAACGTAAGAAATAGGAGCAGGAGTAGGCCATTTAGCCCTTCGAGCCTGCCCTGCTCAAGATCATGACTAATCTGGAGTGGATCAGTTCCACTTTCCCGCTTTCTCCCCATAACCCTTCATTCCCTTGTCTATCAGAAACCAATCAACCCATAACTTAAATATATTCAGCGAGGTGGCCTCCACCACTTCAACAGGCAGAGAATTCCAGAGATTCGCCATCCTTTGAGTGAAGAAGTTCCTTCTCAACTCCATTCTAAACTGCCCCACGCTTTATTTTGAGGCTGTGCCCTCTAGTTCTGCTATCCTTTCTAAGCAGGAAGAATCTCTCTACCTCTACCCTATCTATCCCTTTCATTATCTTATATGTCTCTATAAGATCCCCCCACAGCCTTCTAAACTCCAACGAGTACAGACCCAGTCTATTCAATTTCTCTTCATAGGCTAACCCCCTTATCTCCGATATCAGCCTGGTGAACCTTCTCTGCATTCCCTCCAAGGCCAATATATCCTTTCACAAGTACAACAACCAAAACTGCACACTCCAACTGTGGCCTCACCAGTACCCTGTACAGTTGCAGCAAGACCTCCCTGCTTTTATATTCTATCCCCCTCGCTATAAAGGTCAAATTTGATTTGATGTGATTTATTGTTGTCACGTATATTAGCAGTATACAGTGAAAAGTAATGTTTCTTGCGCACTATACAGACAAAGCATATTGTTCATAGAGAAGGAAAGGAGTGGTATGGTGGCACAATGGTTAGCACTATTGCCTCACAGCACCAGGGAGCCAGATTTGATTCCTGGATCACTATCTGTATGGAATTTGCATGTTCTCCCCGTGTCTGTGTGGGAGTTTACTCTGGGTACTCCAGTTGCCTGAAAGATGTGCTGGTTAGATGCATTGACCCGAACAGGCTCTGGACTGTGACAACTAGGGGAATTCCACAGTAACTTCATTGTGTTGTTAATGCAAACCGTACTAGTGACTAATAAATAAACTTTTACTTTAAGTGTAGTGGTACAGTCCTGGCCAGGGTTAGAAGAGTGAAAATAGAGTTTAAAAAGTATTGAATGAGAGTAAAAGATAAAATTAGAGGGTGTGTTGGGCACAGCTTGCAAGAAGTTGCTCTTGATGGGCAGGCTTTTGTTGAGCAGTGGGACATTTTACTGGAGACTTTTGTTGGATGGTTCTCTGAGGTGGAAGAGAAAGCAGCAAGTGAATTAACCAGCGTTAATTCTGATCACACTTACTACTTTGAATGTATAATGAACACAAATGGAGTCAAACTGCACAATAATGACAACATTTCAGTTTTAATTATAATCAAATCAAAGCATTGTAGTAATCAGTGCAAAAACAAGTCAGAGGTGCTGCACAATTACAATAGCGAATGATTTTATGATGAAAAAACACATTCAGTGCGCTAACTGATCTTTGTTCTAATGAAATAATTCAGAATAACAGATATTCAGCATTACCACATTGAGTGTAAGCCTGAGAGCCAGGTGATTAGAAGTGCATGAACTATAATTTCCACAGCTTTAGAGACAAAAGAGAGAGAGAAAAAAAGATGTATAGAGCTGTATTGCAGATGTTTTCAGAATAAATTACTTTGAAACTCAAGCTGGGATATTTCTCCCTCTCTGTGTGATCATATGGACCCACCATTGTCAATGGGATTACTTTTTGAACGCACCAATTGCATTGGGAAACCCTTGGAGGGTGCACAATTGGCAAAGCTGTAAGATTTCGCCAATGTAATCGGCCGCAAGATTTTGGTGAACGTTTAGGCATTTTTCACACAACAAATGTCCCACGAGTGGAGAAGCGCTAAATGTCATTCTTCTAACAGGGCCTCCTTAACATCCCAATAAAACAATAACTTGCATTTATATAGCTTCCTTATAAGATATCCTGAGGTAATTCACCAGAAGGAAAGATTAATACCAAGGGCGGGATAATACACTCCCCTGCACCCTCCACCCATCACCCCTCTCCTATGGCGTGTTTTCCGGCAGTGGAGGCAGCTCACTATTGGCTGCCAGCAAGAACTTCCATTCCCATTGATGTCTATGCCATCTTGCATAGTTCATCCATCCTAGGGTGCTGCCTGCCACGGGGGTTCGACTTCAGCAGGACCAGAAGATTGTCTGGTGGGAAGGGTTGGAAAATCCCAACCCAAGCCACATAATGAGGTATTAAGGTGGACTAGAAAGAATGTGATCAAAGAGGAAGGTATTGAGGAGTGTCATAGAGGTGGAAGTCTACGTAGCAAAGCAAAGATGTTTATGTATGGAATTCCAAAGCTTAGGACCTCAGCAGTTCAAAGCACGGCCATCAGTTGTGTACTAGCTGAAATTAAGGATGCTCAAGAGACTAGAATTAGATGAGTATTGACATTGGGAAATGTTTTGGGGTTGGAGGAGTTAAAGTGATAGGGAGAGGGGTGAGGTCGTGGAGGGATTTGAAAATAAGGATGAGAGTTTCAAAACTGAGGCATTGTGTGACTGGGTGAAAGTGTAAGTTAGCAAGCACAGGGTGATAGGTAAACTGGGCTAGATGTAAGTTAAAATAAAAGCCATGGTGATTTAGACAAACTCAAGCTCACAGAGGCTAAAATGTGGGGAATGAGTGAGGAGTGCATTGGAATGGTCAGTATATGGCATGAATGGAGGTTTCAGCAGCAGATGAGTTGAAGTAGGGTAGAGTTGGATGATGATACAGAGGGGAAATAGAGGGACTTTGAGATTATGCATATTTGAGTCCAGGAACTTCCTTTAATATCAATTATGATGCCAAGGTTGCACATAGTTTGGTTCAGACTCAATTGCGAGGGAGAGCGAAGGAGTCAGTAGCTGGGGAATCAGGTTTGTAAGAACAACGGCTTCATTCTTTTCAATATCTAATTACAAAAGTCTGAGGACACGTACCAACCAACTCAAGAACAGCTTCTTCTCTACTGCTGTCAAACTTTTGAATGGTCCTACAATATACTCAACTAATCTTTCTCTACACCCTAATTATGACTTTAAGACTATACCATATACCTTCTCTTTTCCTTCTTCCCTCTGTACTCTATGAACAGTATGCTTTGTCTGTATAGTCTGCAAGAAGTACTTTTTACTGCATCTTTACTGCACACATGTGGCAATAATAAATCAGAATTAAAAATATCAATGGGGGAAATATTTGCTCATCCAGCACTGGAGGGCAGACAAATAGTCTGGTGCTTCGCAGCAGTGGAGTGTGAGAGAGGTGGTTGGTGATGTCGAATTGTGTTTCATCGGGATTCGTGGAAAAGATGTGTAGTGTTTACAGGGAGTGTTGGCAAGGGGTAGCATGTAGCTGGGAAGGAGGAGGGAGCCAAGGGTAGTCTCTTGGGGGACAAGCTGTTTTGGTGGAGGGGTGGGCAGAGGAACCATTACAAGCAATTCTCTGGCTATGATTAAGAAGTCTCACCACACCAGATTGAAGTCCAACCAGTTTGTTTGATAGTAAACCCACATCAAATAAATCACTTTACTATCAAATAAACTGGTTGGACTTTAACCTGGTGTGGTGAGACTTCTTACTGTGTTTTTTATCCCAGTCCAACGTCAGCATCTCCACATTATGATTAGATAAGCATAGAACCAGGTCTGTCCACCCGATTAGTCAATATCAGCAAGGCATAGGAGAAGAAAGGTATCATCAATCATAAGTTCATAAGATATAGGAGAAGAATTAGGCCATTTGGCCCATTTGATTGTGATTAAATGCTCTTCATCCCCATTTTCCTGTCTTCTCCCCTCAACCCATTACCAATTAAAAATCTATTTAACTCCTCCTTAAATTTACTCACTGTCCCAGCATCCACCGCACTTTGAGTTAGCAAATCCCACAGATTCACAGCCCTTTGGGGGAATTAGTTTCTCCTCAACTCTGTTTTAAATTTGCTACCTCTTATCCTAAGACCTTCCATCCGAGAGTGCCCCATAAGAGGAAGCATTCACTCCATGTCTTCTTTATCCATACCTTTCATCATCTTATAAACCTCAATTTGATCTTCCTTCGTTCTTCTAAATTCCAAAGAGTACGGGGCTAACTTATTCAACCTCTCTTCATACAACAAACCCCTCATCTCTAGAATCAATCTAGTGAATCTCCTCTGAACTGCCTCTTTACATCTTTCCCCAAATAAGGGGATCAAAACTGTGCACAGTGCTCCAAATGCAACCTCACCAATGTCTCATATAGTTGCAACAATATTTCCTTACCTTTCTATTCTATTCCTTTAGCTATAAATGCCAATATTCTATTCACTTTCTTTAATATCTTCTCTACTTCCATGCCAGTTTTCTGTCACTCACGAACGAGGACACCCAGACCCTTCTGAACTGGAAAATCCCGAAGTCTCTCCCCATATAGGGAATAAGTCACCTTCCCATTTTTCTGACTAAAAGGCCAAAGAAAGGCAAGGGATTTAAAATTTGGTACAATGCTGGATCAAAAAAAATATCAGAGGACAGAACTCTGATGATTTTTCTCCCTCTAATCTGCAAGTGTTCTAAGTGCTTTAGTGCCCTAAATGTGTGAATCAGAAATGGGAGAAATCCTGAACATTGGCCAATTTCCCTCAATCGCCAGGATCTCCCCTCCCCTCCCTATGTTATTGTGGACAATGAATGTCCTAACGTCACAATGCCCTATGAAGAGATCCAATAATCTGCCTTGGAATAAAATCAGTGCCAACATTGTAAGCCAGAATACAAGTAGAATTGTGTATGGATGGAAATTCGCTGTGTCTAAAGGTATTTATTGTGCACAAGATTTATGAACATTAGGCAGCAGTCCAGCTCTTAAATATTTGTTGCCTCCGGGCTTTTCTCAATAAATGTGGCTCAGCTGACAAATGTGGAGAATCTCGGAAAGAAAATGAGAGAATCATGAGTGAAATGGCATAGCTACATTGCTTAACCAAATGGATAATTGGTTGAAAACAAATTGAATACAAAGGTTTGTAATGTGTCAGAAGTTGACACATTTAACCTTCACGAGCAATTGTGACAAAGAATTTGTAGAATCTTACAGTGCAGAAGAAGGTCATTTGGCCTATCAGGCCTGCACTGACTACAGGCCCTATCCCCTTGCATTTACCCTAGTTAGTCCCCCTGACACCAAGGGGCAATTTAGCATGGCCAATCCACCTAGCCTGCTTATTAGGACTGTGGGAGGAAACCGGAGCACCCGGAGGAAACCCACGCAGAATTGGGGAAAATGTGCAAACTCTGCACAGACAGTGCCCCAAGCCAGGAATCGAACACAGCTCCCTGGCACCATGAGGTAGCAGTGCCAACTACTGTGCCATCGTGCCGCCTCACTAATACTTCCAATCCTCCAAGAAATTAATGTTGGTTGACTGTTTTATATTTCGATTTCTGCTGCAGGTGCTTGTATGTAATTAACATTGCCACTTAAAATCTTTGAACAATACATGTGGTTACAAGTATAAAGCATGTACGAAAACTTATGTAAGGGCATTACTCACATGCTCTGTGAAAGCCTTCTGCAGTTCAACTCAAAGGAGTTGAAGAAAGCATGAATACTATATTTCTACAACACTCTTTTCTGTTGTCAGATATTTCAAAGTCTTTCCTGGCCTAGGGGCAGGTGTTTGGTCCATTGCTTTCTTTGACATATATTAATGACTTAGACTTGGTAATATAATATTAATATTTCAAGATTGATACAAAACTGCAAGTATAGTCAATTGTCAGGAAGATAGACTTCACAGAGGGAGAGAACGCTACAGTGCAGAGAGAGGCCCTTCGGCCCATTGATTCTGCACCGAACACAATCCCACCCATACATATTATACCCACTAACCCCTTTAACCTACGCATCCTTGGACACTAAGGGATAATTTAGCATGGCCAATCAACCGCACATCTTTGGACTGTGGGAGGAAACCAGAGCACCCGGAGGAAACCTTCTCTGACACGAGGAGAATGTGCAAACTCCATACAGACGGTGACCCAAGCTGGAAATCGAACCCAGACCCCTGGAGCTGTGAAGTAGCTATTTGGTTCGTTGAGCCTGCACCGACAACAATCGCACCCAGGCCCTATCTCTGTAACACTACACGTTTACCCTGCTAATCCCTCTAACCTATGCATCCCAGGGCACTTCCTCCCGCGTAAAGATGACTTGTTCTAATCCATCAATCGACATGTTCTTCTCCTTTGCGAATACGATGCAAAGTATTCATTAAGGATCTCACCCAGTTCATAGGGAGATAGAACACACTGCCTCTATAGCTGTAGAGCCAATCAAGATCAATTAACTGTCCTGACTGGTTACTGATTTTATGCCTACTTATTCTGATGATTTGGTGAACCAGTGTTCTGATTCATTCAAATAAATCACTTTAAAGCACTTGCATCTGCTCGATTCTACATAATCTATGACCCCTGGAAAAATAATTTTGGGAAGGAGAGTATTTTTAGAATGCTGGGGTTTAATAGTTGAAGGTTTTCCTGCCAACCACAGGGTGAAAGTAGGACTGGTATTTAATATCAGAAGAATATGATGCTGGACACTTGGATGGAACAGGTTGCAGAATTAAGATGCAATGATAATGGAAGATTTATAACGAAAGGCAAAAAGCTCAATGCTTTAGCTGTGGTGAATTGATTATGGTCAACAAGAACAAAGTGGAAAGATTAATGTTGGTTGACTGTTTTATATTTCGATTTCTGCTGCAGGTGCTTGTATGTAATTAACATTGCCACTTAAAATCTTTGAACAATACATGTGGTTACAAGTATAAAGCATGTACGAAAACTTATGTAAGGGCATTACTCACATGCTCTGTGAAAGCCTTCTGCAGTTAGAACACAAAGGAGTTGAAGAAAGCATGAATACTATATTTCGACAACACTCTTTTCTGTTGTCAGATATTTCAAAGTTTTTCCTGGCCTCCATTAATTCTGGAATCCCCCAAGGATCTACCTGCCCCCCTACTATTTCACATGAGTCTCTCTGCAATATCATTGGAAACTACAATGGTCCATCCGTGTTACCATACCAACACTTGTTTTGCGTCTTCCATTGCTTCAGATTTGTCAATTGGTTCAGCTGACATCCAATACTGGATGCGTACGCTTTTTCTCTGACTAAATATTCAGAAAAGCAATGCAGCTGTCATTGGTCCTCCCATAGCAAATACTGTTCACTGCCAGTTTCCCACTCTCTGGTCACTGTCTGCGTTTGGGCAGCACATTGGCACAGCAGTTAGCATTGCTGCCTCATAGCTCCAGTGCTCCAGGTTTAATTCTGACCTTATATGATAGTCTGTGTGAAGTCCTCCTCCCCGTATCTGCGTAAGTTTTTCCTGGGTGCTTCAGTTTTCTTCCACAATCCAAAGATGTGCAGGTTAGGTTAATTGGCATTGTCAAATTGTCCCTTAGTGTCCTAAGATGTGTAGGTTAGGGGGGATTAGCCACAGTACACGTACAGGGTTACAGAGAAAGGCTTGGGTAAAATATTCTGTCACCGAGTCATTGCAGACTTCAATGGATTGAATGGCTTGCTTCAGCACTGTAGGGATTTTATGATTCTATGAATCAAGCTGGTCACACACTTGACATCCTATTCGCCTGAGATGAACTTCCCTCCACATATCCACTCCATCATCTGGACAGCTTTTATAACATCATCCATGTCTTTCCCTGTCTCAGCTCATCTGCTGCTGAAACCCTCAGCCACACCTTAGTTACCTCTGGACTTGAGCACTTCAATATTCTTCTGAGTAACCTGCTTGGAAGTGTGGCAGATTCCATCGAGGCATTCAAGAGTGATCACTTGAATAGAAACAACATGCAGAGTTATGGGGGTAAGACAGGAGAATGGCACAGAAATCATAATGCTCATTTGGAGGCACCAAGTGTCAAATGGTCTGTTTCTGCGGTGTAACAACTCTGTGATCCTGTGAATGTCTCGTCTTCCATTTTCCATAAGTTTGAATGCATGAAACTGTTGCCGTCCATATCTTGTGCCATGCGTTCACATTGGAAATGTCTCAGTCTTAAAATTTCCATCTCCGTTGTAGAATTTCCCCATGGTTTTACTTGTCACTGTCTCTGTAATCACCTCCTGCTCTACAAGCTCGGATCTCTGTGTTTCTCCAATCCTGTCCATGTGAACAACCTGTTGGGAGCAAAGTCTTTGGATCCTAGGCCTTAAGATCTGGAACTTTCTGCCTCTCTATCACTCTGCTTCCCTTAAAAATGCCCCATACACCAAACCTCTATGATCAATTGTCTCACATATTCTAATATCCCTTTATGTGGCACATTGTCCATTTTGTCTGACAGCATTTTCTAACGTATGTTAATGATGTTATATGAATGCATGTTATTGTGAATGCTGTGAAGTGGGTTTGCAACTGGATAGAGCGCATATGATAGATAAAAAGAAAATGCTGCCAACATCGGAAATGAGAAATCATAACAATGTTCAGGATCCAATTCACACAATCAGGGAGTTATGGATATCAGTGTGAAGAGGAAGCCTGAAGTAGGTGCCTCAGGAGGTCAGTGAACTAGTAAACATAGTGTCATTCGCTTACATGAGGAAATTGACCCTAAGGATATGGATAATGTTGCTGAGGAGGATGGCATGGAGCAGGAAGAGAAGGGAATGATGGATTGTGAAGGTCATTGGTGGCAAGGTAGATAAGCGTTGCCTCACAGCATCAAGGACCCAGGTTCGATTCCCGGATTGGGTCACTCTCTGTGTGAAGTTTGCACATTCTTCCCGTGTCTGTGCGGGTTTCCTCTGGGTGCTCCACAGTCCAAAACACATGTTGGTTAGGTGCATTGGCCATGCTAAATTCTCCCTTAGTGTACCCAAACAGGTGCTGGACTGTGGGGACTAAGGGATTTTCACAGTAGCTTCATTGCAGTGTTAATGTAAGCCTACTTGTGACATTAACAACTAAACTTTACTTTTGCCAAGTGAGTAAAAAAAAAATCTCCTGGCTCTCATTAAATAGGTAAGAATGGAATTGAGCAAGGATAGTGCCGTTGACATGGGCAGTGCAGAGAAGGCATTAGTGAATGCTCTCATTGGTGACCACATTGCTGTTTGTAGAGAAAGGTTTTTCACATTCTTTCATGAGATGTGAGTGTTACCACCTCGGCCAATGCTTTTATTGCCCATTCCTAATTGCCCTGAGAAGGTGGTGAGTCATTTTCTTGAACCACAGCTGTCATGTGGTGCAGATATACCCACCATGTGGGTAACATAGCTATTCCAGCATCTTGACATGGCGACAGTGTAGGAATGGTGACATATTTCCAAGTCAGAATGGTGAGTGGCTTGGAGGGAATTTGCAGGTGGCAAATATCTGCTGCCCCTTTCCTTTCTAAGTGGGGGAATTCTGAAACAGGATAGAAATTTTAAGACTGAGACATTTCCAATATAATGTTCTGAAGTATCTGCTGCCCTTTGTTTCTCTAGGTGATAGAGGTTTGGGTTTGGAGGATGCTATTGGAGAAGACTTGGTGAGTTCCTGCAGTGCATCTTGTAGATGGTACACACTATCGATTTTGGAGGAAGTGGATGTTGAAGATGGTGGATGATGTACCAATCAACTGGGTTGCTTTATCTTAGGTGGTGTCAAACTTCTTGGGTGATGTTGGAGCTGCTTTCATCCAGGCAAGTGGAGAGTATCTCGTCACATGCCTGACTTGTGACTTATTGACCAGCTTTTAAGAGTCAAGATATAAGTCCTTCCATTAGAATTCCCAGATCTAGCCTATTCTTGTTGTTACAGTATTTATATGCCTAATCCAATTCAGTTTCTGGTCAATTGTAACCCCAATATAGAGATGCCGGCCTTGGACTGGGATAAATACAGTGAGAAGTCTCACAACACCAGGTTAAAGTCCAATTGGTTTATTTGGTAGCAAAAGCCACTAGCTTTCGGAGCCTCATTGCTCCTTCATCAAGTGAGTG
Source organism: Sphyrna mokarran (assembly GCA_024679065.1). NCBI lineage: Eukaryota > Metazoa > Chordata > Chondrichthyes > Carcharhiniformes > Carcharhinidae > Sphyrna > Sphyrna mokarran. Next base: position 37,284,497 of record JAGIQG010000025.1, read on the forward strand.
AGATTTCAGTTCACAAACAAGGCAGATAAAGGCACAAACTCAATTTACAAAATAATGGTTGGAGTGTGAGTCTTTACAGGGAATCAAGTTTTAAAGGTACAGACAATGTGAGTGGAGAGAGGGTTAAGCACAGGTTAAAGAGATGTGTATTTTCTCCAGCTGGGACAGTTAGTGAGATTTTGCAAGTTCAGGCAATCGTGGAGATGAGAGATAGTATGACATGAACCCAAGATCCTGCTTGAGGCTATCCTTATGTGTGCGGAACTTGGCTAAGTTACAATTGTAAACCTCCCAGGATGTTGATGGTGAGGGATTCACTGATACAAATACCATTGAATGTCATGGGAAGATGGGTGGATTCTCTGTTGTTGGTCGTCATCATTGCCTGGCACTTGTGTGGCATGATGCAGCTCAAGATACCTGGGTCTAGGACAGCACTCTGAGGAACTCCTGCAGAGATATCCTGGAACAAAGATGATTGATCTCAAACAACAATGCAACTATCTACTTTTGTGCTTGGTATGACTCCAAAAAGTGGAGAATTTTTCCTCTGATCCCTCTTGACTCTGCTTTGCCAGGTCTCCTTGATCGTATACAAGGTCAAGTTCTGCCTTGATGTCAAGGGCAGCCACAGTCTTCTTACCTCTTGAGTTCAGCTCTTTCTACTGAGCTTAGTAATGACTTGCCACCAATGGATAGGGCATATCAAAACCCAGATTCCAAATCACAGGTGGTTTATCTTTGTGTATAGGTGAAGCGGCGTTATGATACACAAAACTTTTAATCAGACTCATCTCTCCAAATTAACCTGATTTTACTTCTGAAAATACTTTGAAGAACAAATATGACAAAAGTATTGCTCTGACAAAGGGTCATCTAGATTTGAAACTTTGCGTCCATTCTGTTCTCACAGAGCTGCTGAGATTTTCCAGCATTTTCTCTTTTGGTTTCGGATTCTAGCATCCACAGTAATTTGGTTTATCTTGGCAAAAAGTATAACTTGTACAAAAAAAAACAATTTTGTCACAAGTGATATATTCACCTGTATTAGGGGAGGGTAAGCCCAGTTGGCTGATTTGTGATGCCGATAGTGTGGGTTAGATTTCTGTATCGACTGAGGTTATTCACGTCTTCTCAACTTTGCCCCTTGCCTGAGGTGTGGTGATCCTCAAGCTAAATGACCACCAGTCAGCTTTTCCCCCTTAAAGGAAAAAGAACAGCCTATGGTCAGCTGGGACTGTGGCATGTTTACCAGTAGGATTGAATTAATAAACACAAATAAATCCAAAAATTGTACTAGCCCTGAATGTCTAAGCCACCTATTAGAACACATACGGATCATTTGGCTTGTCATGGTAGTAGAAATCAGTTTTTGTTTATAAGTATCAGCTTATACCAGCTCAGAGAAGGTTTACTAGGTTTATAACGGAGATGAGGGCATTGGATTATGAAGAGAGACTGAATAGGCTAGGTTTGTACTCGTTGGAGTTTAGAAGGCTGCGAGGGGATCTTATAGAGACATATAAGATAATGAAGGGGATGGATAGGGTAGAGATTGAGAGACTCTTCCCACTTAGCAAAGATAGCAGGACCAGAGGGCACAGCCTCAAGATTAGCGGGGAGGTGCGCTTCAGATAGGAGTTGCGGAGGGGTTTCTTCACACAAAGGGTGGTGAATCTTTGGAATTCTCTACCTAATGAGGTGGTGGAGGCTTCCTCACTGAATATGTTCAAATCAAGAGTGGATAGATTTTTAATTGACAAGGGAATTAAGGGTTACGGGGAGAAAGCGGGAAAGTGGTACTGAACCACTACAGATTAGCCATGATGTTATTGAATGGCGGGGCAGGCTCGAGGGGCTGGATAGCCTACTCCTGTTCCTATTTTTTATGTTCTTATGTTCTTATACTAGCGAGGGGGCGTATCACTTCTTGAAGAGATTTCAGCACAGCCTGTCGAACCCAGATGGAGAGGATAGTTGCCTCAGTAGAATGCAAAGGAGAAGTGCATATCGAAAGCAGACATCACATTTCATGGCACAGATCTTTACTAGAATTCAGCTCTGTTCCAAAGAGAATCAATTGACTCACAAAGATGTTTGAGGACACACTGCAACGCGATTTAAATGTTAGCTTGAAAATGTAGGCGCACAGCTGTCAAGAGATGAAGAAGCGTTCAAAAAATACCGTTGATAACTGAGTCCCTATTGCTCACGGAATCTCATTTCAAATGTTCCGTAAGTTGACAAGATCATTTGGAATGGAACGCCACGCAACGATAAGAATTGATGAGTAAAGATCCGTTCTCTGTAACTCAAGATATCTTGAGGTCGACCAAATCAATTGCAGAATTTCTTTGACAGCACCACGCTAATGTACTGCACCATTTACAAAAAGGTAATAGAGTGAATGTTGTAGGAACTGCCTCATTGCACCTGTGGTGATTGTCCAGCAAGAAAATTATCAGTGCAAGGGTATAATGAAAGACTGCAAATGCACAGCAGACACTGATAGACATTTTGACTTTGGGACGTCAAGTGGGATGCCGCTCGAGTGGGGAAGAAGTGAGGCACAAAGGAGGTATTCAAATAAGCAGATGAAAATAATTATACGGCACATCAGTTTGCAGCAGCACACGCAATACGATAGAATAAAACACACTAGCCCTGCCTGGAAATATATGGCACAGAATTCTCTGACCGTACACCCCAAGATTGGTAGTTCCTGCCAGAACTAAGCTGTCATTAAATGGTCAGCTGAATTTCTTGCCTTGCCCGCGATGGGCGAGATGGAAGAATTTTGACCGTAAGCTTGAAATTCTTCAAAATCCAAAAAACTTCCAAAGTGAAAAAAGTCAGCATGGCAATAGTGAATGAGCGGCAGCAATATTGTAAGTGACAGAGGATGATTTCATAGAATTCCTACAGTGCAGAAGGAGGCTAATCAGCCCATCAAGTCTGTGCCGACCACAATCCCACCCAGGCCTTATCCCCGCAATCCGCACTCATTTATTCTACAAATCCCCCACACCCTAAGGGACAATTTAGCATGACCAATGCACCTTACCCGCACGTCTGTGGAGAGTAGGAGGAAATCAGAGCATCCAGAGGAAACCCACGCCGACACGGGGAGAATGTGCAAGCTCCACACAGACAGTGACCCGAAGCCTGGATCCTGGGTGCCGCACTTCATTTCAAATGATCTTGTCAATTTATGGTAGATTTGAAATGAGATTCCGTGAGCAATAAGGACTCTGTTATTAACAATACTTTTTTAACGTTTTTCATTATTTGACAGCTCTGCCCTATATTTTCAAGCTAACATTTAAATGGCACTGCAATGTGCCCTCAAACATCTTTGCAAGTCAATTGGTTCCCTTTGGAACAGAATTGAACTTTAATAAACCTCTGTGCAATGGAGTGTGATGTCTTTGCTTCCAATTCCCACTTTTCTTTTGCTAACTGCTGTGCCACCTTGCCGGCAAAGGATAACATTTGGGTAATTAGTGACAGAGGAAGAATGTTACCTATTTTGGTACCCAGTACAGTAATGCTAAAGAATTATCATTATTGTTTTGGAATTCCCCAATGACCTCAGCACCCTGGACCAGAATTCAGTGTCCCTGCCTTCTCTGGAAGGAGATTGGAAGGCAGAAAGATGGATAGCAAAAAGGCAATTGGATGGGGTGGTGGGGAATGCGATACTTACAGAGTCATGGAATCCTGCAGTGTAGAAAGAGGCCATTTAGCCCATTGGGTCTGCTTTGACCACAGACCCTATCTCCACAACCCCATGTATTTACCCTAGCTAGTCCCCCTGACACTAAGCGGCAATTTAAGATGGCCAATCTACCTAACGCATATAGAACATAGAACATAGAACATTACAGCACAGAACAGGCCCTTCGGCCTTCGATGTTGCGCCGACCAATATAAAAAGCAATGACCCTCCAAACTAAACCATTCCCTTCTCTTCCATATACTTATCAACTAATCTCTTAAACGCCACCAAACTTGGCGCATCTACAACTGATCTTTCGATTGTGGGAGGAAGCTAGAGCGCCCGGAATAAATGCACGCAGACATGGGGAGAATGTGCAGACTCCACATAGACAGTGGAGAATCGAAACCAGGTCCCTGGCACTGTGAAGCAGCAATGCTAACCACTGTGGCACCATGCCACCCCACACAGTTATTATATACTCACTTCCGATGGTTTTTTACTAGAGACGCAATATTCATCAAGCAGAATGCAAGTTCCTAGACCCATTGAGGCCCTTCTAATTGATGGACTTGTTGTAGCCTTGGGCAAGAGTGGTGGGGGGAGGTTGAGTGTTCTATCTGACCTGTGTAACACTACTGTGCCTTTAAGAAATGTATTTTAATCCTGCTTCTCTTCAGTTCTTTTTAAGCAAACCTATTTCCTTTGTATTGTTGCCATAGCGTCTATTGAAAATATTATAATGGGCTTTTTCATTTATTTTTTATTTGGGTCTAATGCAATGTCCTGGAGTTTCATATTTTACAATGCTTTTGAATTGTTGGGGGAGGACAGATTGACATAGTCAGATGGTTACTTCACAGAGGGATCCAAAGATTCACTTTCAGTTTTAGTTAGAATTTGTTAGGACTCCAGAATGCAAGCTTTATTTCTGTGTTTCTCCCTAATCTTGGAGATTTAGCTTTTGGTGGCTGTCTAGCTGGTAACTAGAGGCCTTTGTCTCCTGAAGTAGTTTGCTGGTTAAAAGCCAGAGACAAGCAGTGGTTCTACCTCCAGCTTGAGTCTGGGAGCTCCAGGACAGGGGCAATCAGAGTTTCAATTCTCCAGGCAAAGAACTGAGTTCTAGCAGGTGTTGGAAAGCTGCATGATCCAGCATCACGTGAACATACTTACTTTCTATACTAAGTCAAGAGCAATGTTTCTACAAATGTTTGTTTGTTTGGACCAGTACATTGAAATATTAAACGTTATACAACATTGTTGTTTATGAACGCTCTCAGCTATCCAGGCAATCGCTCCCTCAATCTTCTCCTCTTCTCGATCTCTTTCCCTCCTTTAAAGCACCCCTTAAAATCTATCACTTTGACCATGTCCTTACAGCTCCGGGTAACAAATTTATTTTGGATAATGCTTCAATGAAGTGCTTGAGGATTTTCATTGTTACTCTGCTTTGGAAATACAAGTTCATAGGACCCCTGTCGTGTAGAATGAGGCCATTCGGCCCCATGTAGCCCACCAAGGTTTTATTCTCGTAACTCTATGTATTTACCTTGCTCATCTCCCTGACACTAAGGGGCAATTTAACAAGGCCAATCAACCTAACCCACACATCGTTGGGGGAAGCCTGCACAGAGACGAGGAGAATGTGTAAACTCCACATTGATAGTCACCCAACAATGGAATTGAACCTGGGCCCCTGGATCAGGGGGGCAGCAGTGCTAACTACTGTGCCACTGCGCTGCCCCTTAATTAAAGTAAGACAAACTGAGATCACAACAGACTTTCCAGCCAATAAAGGGTTATCATTATAACTTATATTAAAAAAATCAGCTGAGGGGATACGTGGATTCGAACCAGGGAATTTATCATGGAATACGACAGCAAAAAAGAGGCCTTCGGCCTATGGAGTCTGCACCAAAGTCTGAAAGGCCCTGACCTGCCCACCTAATCCCACTTGCCAGCACTTGGCCATAGTCTTGAATGAAATGAATAAAGAATAAAGAACAAAACAGCACGGAAAACAGGCCCTTCGGCTCAACGAGCCCGTGCCGCCACCTCGATGTTCCCACTTTTACCCATGATCCCTCTCTATGTTTATAGATCTATGCATTGAAACCAAATTTGAGATAATTTAGGGAGAATTTGTTTTGCCAGTTAGCCTAAGAGCACATCTTTGGGATGTGGAAGGAAACCGGAGCACCCGGAGAAAACCAACTCAAGCACGGGGAGAATGCGCAAACTCCCACAGACACTGGCCCAAATCCATGTATCTGCACAGCACAGCGATAGTCACTGAGCTGTCGTGTTGCCCATCAAATGGTCCAGGTCAAACGTACACTAATGACGTGAAGCACTAGGATACTCTTGAAAAATCCAAGAGCAGCCCTTTTGCGTGTACGCCCCTTGGTAGACGACAAGGTGGACCGAAGTACCTGTAGGATAAAACAAATACATCAATATCATCGACAATTTACATACTTCCCAGGGAACTCCCAAGGCTCATGATCCCCATTTTAAATCAGTTTTCTATATCCCTCCATTCCCATTCTGCTCATGTGCCCATCTAAGTATTTCTTAAATATCTCCAGAGTGCCTGCCTCCACCACTTTACTTGGCAGCGCATTCCATACCCCCCACCACCCTCTGAGTGAAAATACTCCCTCTAGCATCCAAATTATACCTTAGATGTGCCAAGTACTCATCCAGGTACTTTCTGAAGGATGTGAGGCATTCTGTCTCCACCACCCTCCTAGGCAGCGCAATCCAGACCATCATCAACGCCCTCTGGATAAAAAAGCTCCTCTTCAAATCCCCCAAAATCTCCCATCCCTCACTTTTAACTTCTGTCCCCCCGTAATTGACCCTTCAACAGAGGGGAACAGCTGCTCCCTCTCCACCCTGTCCATGTCCCTCATAATCTTGTACACCTCAATCAGGTCACCCCTCAGTCTTCTCTGCTCCAACAAAAACAACCTAGGCCTATCCAACCTTCCTTCAAAACTTATCTGTGGTTAAATACTCTTATCAATGAGCTACATCCTGCTGTTATGGGACTATGACAAGAACTGACTCATCTTGTACTTCCTTTATGCCAAGTGTGAGTTTTAGGAGGCTGTTTATCACATGACAAACAGGTACCATACAGTTAAATCTCAAAGCAATGACCTTGTAAGTTATAAAGAGAGGTTGGGTAGGTTTGGTTGTTTTGAAAAGGGTGGAGAGGGAGCAGCTGTTCCTCTTAGTTGAAGGGTCAGTTACGAGGGGACACAAGTTAAAAGCGAGGGGTGGGAGGTTTAGGGGGGATTTGATGAAAAATGTTTGTTACCGAGAGAGCGGTGACCATCTGGAATGCGCTGCCTGGGAGGGTGGTAGAGTCGGGACGTCTCACATCTTTTATAAAATACTTGGATGAGTACTTGGCACACCATAACATTCAAGACTATTGGCCAAGTGCTGGCAAGTGGGATTATGTGGGCAGGTCAATGGGCTGAAAGGCCTCATCTGAACTGTAGTATTCTGTGATTCTGTTCCCGGTTCGAATCCGCGTGTCCTCTTTTGACCTTATTCAAACCTTGACAATTGCTTGCCAAGACGTTTGCTCTCAGGTATGGAGAATGCTGCCTTTCTCACTGGAATAATTAAATCAGCGAGGCAGATATTCTGTTACAGTAAGACATGCTGACGATTATCCAACCAGATTACCACTCTGTCGAATATTGGTACACTGTCAGAAACAGCTAGGAACAATGGTCCTACTGTCATTGCAGACATAGCCACCCCCCCCCCCCCCCCCCCCACCCCCCCACCCCGCTGCTGTTCTCAAACCGTGCCAGACTTCCTGCTGTCAAAGCAGACCTGGCCCGACCCACCTGCCAGTGAATATGAAATGCCTGAGCTCCTGTAGAGTGCTTCATTGTAGCACCAATGTGCCTTGTCAGAAGAAAATAATTAATTGTCAGACTCGTGCAGGAAGCACACCCCGTAAATGAATCGCTCAGGTAAATAGTTACTTGCCTTTACAATTCAAGGTACAGAAGGACGTGAATGCATATAAAATTCTTCTGCTTGCACTTCGCGCACACAACGCTACCTTCCAATGAAGGCTGGCCAATTTACAACAACTGCACTGACCCGTTTGAATGTATCAGCATTGTAATGGCAACATTAGTACACTGGAAGATTGTGTCGGCAGGAGAGAGAATGACAACACAAAGCAGTTCTGTTCACATAAAATGTCTGGAATGCCCTCCCCCAAAAGGCGTTGACCACCGGAACAATTGGAGCCCTTCCGGACAAAGATGTTCGGTGAGAGGATCCAGGAAGCTGGAGCAACGGTGGTGAAAAGGAATTGATGTACAATCAATCCCGATCACATTTTACCATGGGAAGGCAAAGGTCTATTGGCTTTGTCTTTTAAAAGGTGTTTAGTTACAGGGGTAAGATGGGTATAGAGGGATGTGGGCCAAATGCGGGCACTTGAGGCAGCTTAGGGCTTTAAAAAGGGGACAAGTTGGGCCACAGGGCCTGTTTCCATGCTGTAAACCTCTATGACTCAATGGTATTATCGCCAGATCTTCTGGGGACCCGGGCTTGAATCCCATCACAGCAGATGATGGAATTTGAATTCAATAAAATACAAATGTGGAATTGTGTATCAAACAATAACCATGAAACCGTTGTCAATTGTTGGAAAAATCCATCTGGTTCACTAATGCCCTTTAGAGAAGGAAATCTGCCTTCCTTACCTGGTCTGGCCTACATGTGACTCCAGAGCCACAGTGATGTGGTTGACTCTTAACTGACTTCTAAGGGTAACGAAGGATGAGCAATAAATGTTGGCCAGCCAGCAATAGCCATGTCCCATGAATGAATAAAGAAAGTGACTGAGCCAAATCAAAATGCTGAGTTTTTTGCACCTAAAGACTTCATATTCCACATCATGCATTAGAGAGAATTTCATAATCATATTTATTAACTGGTCTCTCCTGCTGCTGTTAAATCGGAAGACCCCCACTTGTTGATTTAGTAGGAAATATGACTGGCATGGTAGCATCGTGGTTTGCCTCAGAATGATAGGGACCCTGGTGCGATTCCCAGCTTGGGTCACTGTCTCTGCAGAATCTGCACATTTTCTCCATGCTTGCATGGGTTTCTTTCGGGTATTCCGGTTTCCTCCCACTTTCTGAAAGACGTGCTGGTTAGATGCATTGGCTGTGCTAAATTCTCCCTCAGTGTACCCAAACAGGCTTCAAAGTGTGGTGACTAGGGGATTTTTCACACTAACTTTATTGCAGTGTTGATATAAACCCACTTGTGATATTAATAAATGGACTGATAAAACTTTTATCTATTGAGCCAGGCATGTTCGAAGCATTCCAGAGCTGTAGTTATTCATACTCGATCACGTGCAATGTGCTGCATTAACGGCAAAGCCACCCCAGCACAATCCTGTGCGCTTCATTTGAATAGGAACAGGAAACACAGCATGGATACAGATCTGTGCCATTAGAGGGTATTCAGATGTAGCGTGATGGTGACATTGTGAATGACACTGACTGAATGCCAAAGGGTGAACATGTGTGTGTGTCATCAGGGACACCCACAGGAGATTGTGGGAAGGAACAGCGCAAAGCACTGACCGCTGTTTGCCCTTTGACAGTTCATTAATCTCACCACGAACAAAAAACATGCAGCAATTCTCACGGAGTAATGCCTCATCACAGATAAATGTGAATTATTGCTTCATTATTTTTTTTTCCCTAATTTGTTTTTTCTCTTGCACTCCCTAATTATTTTTCAAATAACTCTGATATGGAACTGGGATGTAATTTACCCCTGAGATGTTGACTGAATGGTTTCAGCCATCTAATTAATATTGGCAATCCTTTCTGAGTGTTTTAATAATTTAAAATTATAGCGAATGAAACAATATGCAGTTTTGATCCACAGTAAATAGCTAACCATAATTATCCCGCTCTATCCCCAAGATTTTATAAATGGGAAATGTTTTGTTATTAAATTATTGACTTAAACAATTTTGCTTTTATCACTTCAGTAAGGTATCTGAAAGGTAAGCAGTGGTTGATTTGATTTATTATTGTCACATGTATTAGTGTACAGGCAAAGCATACCATTCATAGAGAAGGAAAGGAGAGAAGGCAGAATGTAGTGTTACAGTCATAGCTAGGGTGTAGAGAAAGATCAACTTAATGCAAGATAGGTCTATTCAAAAGTCTGACAGCAACAGGGAAGAAGCTGTTCTTGAGTCAGTTGGTACGTGACCTCAGACTTTTGTATCTTTTTCCCAACAGAAGAAGTTGGAAGAGAGAATGTCTGGGGTGCGTGAGAGTTTTTAATTACGCTGGCTGTTTTTCTGAGGCAGCATGAAATGTTGACAGAGTCAATGGACGGGAGGCTGGCTTGCATGATAGACTGGGCTACATTCATGACCTTTTGTAGTTTCTTGCCATCTTGGGCACAGCAGGAGCCCATACCAAGCTGTGATACAACCAGAAAGAATGCTTTCTATGGTGCATCTATAAAAGTTGGGGCGAGTCAGAGCTGACATGCCAAATTTCTCTAGTCTTCAAAGAAAGCAGAGGCATTGGTGGACTTTCTTAACCATAATGTCAGCATGGAGGGGGACCAGGACAGGATGTTGGAGCTAGAGTTTTGTCAATTAACTTGGTTCAGAGATTGGCAATGAATTTGGAAAGTTGCATCCAAAACACAACAGGCAAATTTAAATGTGCATTCGAAGTATTTTATTAGAACATCTGTAAGATGTAGTTAGCTTGATATCTAGTTTGGCAAGATTCAATTTCCTCCAGTTGAACAGAGGGAAGACAAAGCCCTGGGCCGGAATCTCACCACAGTTCACACGGTGGGATTTTCCAATCCCATTGCAGTGAATGGAGATTTGTCTGGCCGTCAAATTCTCTGACCTCGCTGCGGTGGGAGGTTGGCAGGAGTGGCCGGTAGGATCGCGGCCTTGCTTCAGCACATCATCAGAAACACCTTACCCTTGCCAACTACTCTCTCCTCCAACCCAACCATGGCAATCTCAGTGTCCTATTTTGTCCCAAGTTTATCCTCTGAAACCTCACCCTCCCCCCATCACAGAGAAGGCCAAATTCCACTTCCCTGACTTTGTCTCACTTCCCATCTACATCTTTGTCACCTCATAGCCTATCCCACATGACGTCTCGCTCACACACTACACAATATTGGCTTCTTGCCATCCAAAATCTCTAGTTTAAAATTACCATTCCATTATTTGTATCACTGTCTGTGAGGAGTTTGCACATTCTCCCCATGTCTGTGTGGGTTTCCTCCAGGCGCTCTGGTTTCCTCCCACAATCCAAAGATGAGCAGATTAGATTGATTAGCCATACTAAATTGCCTGTTAGTGTCCCAAGATATATAGAGTAGTGGGAGATTGTCTGATCCCTAATTCTGTGGATTATGCTTGTGGGGGAACTTGGAGGACCAGTAGAGTCTTTCCATCTCCTCCTGGTTCATTAACAGTGCAGAAAAGACACTTCCTTTGGGATAGTAGAGTGGCATAAGAGGTTAATACTGCTGCCTCACAGCGCCAGCAACCCGGGTTTGATTCTTGGCTTGGGTCACTGTCTGTGTGGATTTTACACCTTTATGTGAGTTTCCTCCGGGTGTTCTGATTTCCTCCCACAGTCCCAGCTTGTGCAAGTTAAATGGATTGGCCATGCTAAATTGTCTCTTTGTGCCCAGGACGTATAGATTGGGTAGTTTGACCATGGTAAATGTGCAGGGTTACAGGGATGGGGCAGAGCAGATGGCCTGGGTAAGATATGAATTGGTGCAGACTCAATGGGCCAATTGGCCTCCTTCTGCATTGTAGGGATTTGATTCTATTCTAAAAGTAATCAGTCCTTAACATTCACTTCCAATTCTCCACTCCCATCATCGCCACTACTCTCACTTTTTGATTTGATTTATTATTGTCACGTGTATTATTGGGATACAGTAAAAAGTATTGTTTCTCATGCACAATACAAACAAATTATATCTTTCACAAGAGAAAAGGAAATTAGAGAGTGCAGAATGTAGTGTTACAGTCATAGCTAGGGCGTAGAGAAAGATCAACTTAATATAAAGTTGGTCCTTTCAAAAGTCAGATGGCAGCAGGAGAAAAGAAGTTCTTAGAATCGTGGAATCATAGAATCTCTACAATGCAGAGGGAGGCCATTCAGCCCATTGAGTCACCAACCACAATCCTATCCAGGCCCTATTTCTGTAACTTCACACATTTACACCATTAATCCGCCTGATACAACGGTCAATTTAACACGCACATCTTTGGAGTATGGGAGGAAACCGGAAGCACCTGGAGGAACCCATGCTGACAAGGGGGAAAATGCAAACTCCACACAGACAGTGATATGAAGTTGGAACATAACATGGGTCCCTGGTACTGTGAGTAGGCAGTGCTAACCACCATGCCACCCATTTGAGTCTGTTGGTACTTTTGTATCTTTTTTCCAATGGAAGAAGCTGGAAGAGAGAATGTCCAGCGTGCATGAGTCCTTGATAAGAACAAAGAACAGTACAGCACGGCCCTCCAAGCCTGTGCCACTCATTAGTCCAGCTAGCCCATTCGTTTGTATCCCTCCATTCCCAGGCTGCTCATGTGACTATCCAGATAAGTCTTGATTATACGGATTGTTTTTTCTGAGGCAGCAGGATGGGTAGACGGAGTCAATGGATGGAAGACTGGTTTGCATGAGGATTGGGCTTCGTTCACAACCCTTTTGTAGTTTCTTGTAGACTTGGTCAGAGCAGGAGACATATAAAGCTGTGATACACCAAATGTAGTTGATTACTCCTCAGGACATAGCCTGAGGATCAGCCATGCTCTATTTGAATGTTAGAATAGGATTGAGGGACTGAATAGCCTGTATCCCCATGAAAGCAAGAGTTTACCAAATGAGGGGGAATCAGAAAAAGGGAGATTCCATGGAATGACTTGTTAATGCATATAACTAACATTACTCTATGAAGGTGATCTTCTAATGTAATCTCAGTATTGAGGAAGATGAAATGTGACACAAAACTTTGGTATTATGTTGAGATTTTCCACTTGACATTACACTTTATTTTCCTGTAGTCGCCGTACAATTTATACTGCTGCCGACAAGATAAGCTCCACAACTGACAGCAGAAGATTAATACAATTAACACAGCTCCCCATTTATTCGTTTGTGTCCTAAAGTTATCACTGTATTTTACTCGGGTTTTACTGTATCAAGGAGATAGGAGGAAAATGAATTGATGGAGTACAAGAGCAGGCTATCAGCGAAGCATTAAAAGAAATTCTGAGGAACAAATGACCCTCCTGTGGCAGAGTGTTAATAATGGAAGTTCAGTTAATGTGCCAATTGCTCTCTGTGATCTGGAAACTGGTGACATTAATGGTTTTTGCAATTCAATTCTGTTCAACTTGTCGCGATTAATTCAACATTTCAACTGAAAATTCAAATGATTCATGTTGGCGTAATTGCATACCGTTCATTATGAAGACAGCGTGTTGCTAGTGATTTACCCATTAGAGCTAGATAGTCATCTTAAAACTGTAGGCTGCGTCTATTATCCGTCCATTATCCCATTCACCTCACTCTAACTCATGGTAGAGCAGAACGCATATCCCATGTTTCCAAACGATTCCATCTGTGCAACCACACTCAATTTCGTTCAGCAAACACTGAGTACTGGTGTCTACTTCCCTTATTACCGATGGGTGTTTCCCTCATTCCATGTAACATTAGAGTGGTCTCCTGGGTTTCTGGCTGATGGGAAATGTGGTCAACTTTGCATAATCATTAAGATAGGAGGAATAGTACAGCGGTACGGTCATTAGCACTGCTGCTTCACAACGCCAGGGACACAGGTTCGATCCACTCTTGGTCACTGTCTGTGCAGAGTCTGAACGTTCTCCCCGTGTCTGTGTGGGTTTCCTCCGAGTGCTCCGGTTTCCTCCCACAGTCCAAAGATGTACGGGTTAAGTTGATTGGCCAGGGGGATTAGCAGGATAAATGTGTTGGGTTACGGGAATGGGGTCTTGGGGGGATTGTGGTCAGTGCAGACTTGATGGGCCAAATGGTCTCCTTCTGTACTGTAGGGACTCTATGATTCTATGTATAAATTAAGAGGTCGTGTGATCCATTCATTCGTGGGATATGGACATCATTGTCTGGCCAGTATTTATTGTCCGTCCAGAGCTGCCTGGGGGGAATTGAGAGTCAACCACACTGCTGGGGCTTCACACATGCAGACTGCACACAGACACCCAAGCCAGCAATTGAACCCGGGTCCCTGGCACTGTGAGGCAGTAGTGCTAGCCACTGTACCACCATGCCTTCCGCAACTTTGTACAATTAGTTGGCAGGCAAGTAGGTACTTCGGAATTGCTGTACAATTTCATGTACACAAACACATTCATGATAGCTGGAACATCATGATGAAAGATATTCATCGATGATGGAGATATTCATCGTGGAGTTCGGTGACAAGTGGTGTGCCTCAGGGGTCTGTTTTGGGGCCCCTGCTGTTTGTAATTTTTATAAATGATCTGGTTGAGGGTATTGAAGGATGGATTAGTAAATTTGCAGATGACACTAAAGTCAGTGGAGTGGTAGATAGTGAAGAGGGGTGTTATAGTTTGCAGAGAGACTTGGACAAGTTGCAGAGCTGGGCCGAGAGGTGGCAAATGAGTTTAATGTGGAAAAGTGTGAGGTAATGCACTTTGGCAGGAACAATAAATGTGTAGAGTATAGGGCTAATGGTAGGGCTCTTAATAGTGTTGAGGAACAGAAGGATCTTGGTGTATGTGTCATAGATCCCTGAAAGTAGGCAGTCAAGTGGATAAAGTTGTTAAGAAGGCTTATGGAGTCTTAGCTTTTATTGGTAGGGGGATTGAATTTAGGAGCCGCAGCATCATGTTGCAGCTGTACAAAACTCTAGTGCGGCCGAACTTGGAGTATTGTGTGCAGGTCTGGTCCCCACATTATAAGAAAGATGTGGAGGCATTGGAGAGGGTACAGAGGAGGTTTACCAGGATGTTGCCTGGTATGGAGGGCCGGTCCTATGAAGAGAGGTTGAAGGATTTGAGGTTGTTTTCGTTAGAAAGGAGGCGGCTAAGAGGGGATCTTATTGAAGCATATAAGATGATTAGAGGTTTAGATAGGGTGGACAGTGATAGCCTTTGTCCTAGGATGGAGAAAGCTAGCACGAGGGGACACAGCTTTAAATTAAGGGGTATGAGTTATAGGACGGATATCCGAGGTAGGTTCTTTACTCAAAGAGTGATTAGGGAGTGGAATGCCCTGCCTGCAGCTGTTGTAGATGCGCCAAGTTTGGTGGCGTTTAAGAGGTTAAGTGATAAGTATATGGAAGAGATGGGAATGGTTTAGTTTGGAGGGGCATTGCTTTTTATTTTGGTCGGCACAACATCGAAGGCCGAAGGGCCTGTTCTGTGCTGTAATGTTCTATGTTCTATGTTCTATGTAAAGATTCTTGTCCATCTCCTCCTTCCCTGCTGAACCCCACCCCAGACACCATTTTAGTGATGAAAGGGGAAAATAAGCATAATTAATTAACCAAAACAGTGTTCAAATTTACATCAAAGTGAGCAAATGATTGGACAGAGTAGAATCTGTTTGAAATGTAGGCAGGAGATACTATACACTATCAGAATGAGATATATCTGCATTTTCACATGTTCATGCCCAAGTCACCAGCATCTGGATAATTGCTAAACCCGTCTCCTAATGAAGTGAAGTGAAGGTTGGTGAATTATCAGTGAATGAGCAACTCTTGTCAGACTCCAGTGTGCGCAGTTCTGATCGCCTCACTACAGAAGGATGTGGAAGCTATTGAAAGGGTGCAGAGGAGGTTTACAAGGATGTTGCCTAGATTGGGAGGCATGCCTTATGAGGATAGCTTGAGGGAGCTTGGTCTTTTCTCCCTGGAGAGACGAAGGATTGAGAGGCGATCTGATAGAGGTTTATAAGATGTTGAGAGAAATAGGTAGGGTGGATTCTCAGAGGCTATTTCCTCGGGTTGAAATAGTCGCTACAAGAGGATACAGCTTTGAGGTGGTGGAGAGTAGGTACAAAGGAGATGTAAGTTTTTCACTCAGAGAGTGGTGAGTGAGTGGATTGGCTGCCATCAGTGGTGGTGGAGGCAAAGTCGTTGGGGTCTTTTAAGAGACTTCTGGATGAAGGGATTTAATGGGATTGAGGTTATAGATAGGCCTGGTAGGCAGGGATACGATTGGCGCAACTTATAGGCAGAAGGGCCTATTTGTGCTGTAGTGTTCTATGTTCTAGAACAGGGAAAGGAGGAGTTGTAACATCTCTCACTGTGATTGGTGATAAAGCTGCTGACAGTATATAAAACTGGATATCATTGGGATGCTTACACAGTACAGCAAATTACAGATAAACGCCAGTCAAGCATTTCAGCATGTTATTAAAATGTTAGACTGTATTTCTACCTCACCAAAGATGGGTGGATTTAGACATTAATATCAGTGGGACCTTTAATTTGGTTACAATAAAACATTGGCCCACTTCTTGCTGAAGCAGGATACCTTGCACCATGCCTCATTAATTAGTCTTTCCCCCACCCATCAGTTGAATACTTTTTACCCTGTAAATTTTCAGAGATGTGAGCTGATAGTGGTGCAGAAAGGGCAACAAGACATAAGGAATTTTGGAGGATTGCGGATGTGGTTCCTATTTTTAAGAAAGGGAACAAGGATAGTCCAGGAAATTACCGACCAGTGAGTCTGACCTCAGTGGTTGGTAAGCTGATGGAGAGGCTTCTGAGGGACAAGATTTATGAGCATTTGGAGAAGTTTAGAATGATCGGAAATAGTCAGCATGGTTTTGTCAAGGGCAGGTCGTGTCTTACGAGCCTAGTTGAGTTCTTCGAAAATGTGACTGAACACATTGACAAAGGAAGGGCGATGGTCGTGGTGTACATGGACTTTAGCAAGGCGTTTGATAAGGTCCCCCATGCAAGGCTTCTTGAGAAGGTGAGAGGGCATGGGATCCAAGGGGCTTTGGCCTTGTGGATCCAGAATTGGCTTGCCGGCAGAAGGCAGAGAGTGGTTGTGGATGAGTCTTGTTCTGCATGGAGGTCAGTCACCAGTGGAGTGCCCCAGGGATCTGTTCTGGGACCCCTGCTGTTTGTCATTTTCATAAATGACCTGGATGAGGAAGTGGAGGGATGGGTTAGTAAGTTCGCCGACAATACAAAGGTCGGTGGTGTTGTGGATGGTCTGGAGGGATGTCAAAAGTTGCAGGGGACATGATCTGAAGCTCTTGAGTTTTTGAGCTCCTGAACATCTAAAGTTCAGGATGCAAGACTGGGCGGAGAAGTGACAGATGGACTTCAACGCGGATAAATGTGTAGTGGTCCATTTTGGCAGGAATAATGGGATGAAGGAGTACAATATCAAGGGTAGGAATCTTAGCTGTGTTGAAGAGCAGGAGGATCTTGGGGTCCAGATCCATAGGACTCTTAAATCGGCCTTGCAGGTGGAGGAAGTGGTCAAGAAGGCATATGGTGTATTGGCCTTCATTAATTGAGGGATTGAGTTTAGGAGTCGGGAGGTAATGATGCAGCTTTATAAGACCCTTGTCAGACCCCACTTGAAATACTGTGCGCAGTTCTGGTCGCCTCACTATAGGAAGGATGTTCAAGCTATTGAAAGAGTGCAGAGGAGATTTACAAGGATGTTGCCTGGATTGGGAGGCATGCTTTATGAAGATAGGTTGAGGGACCTGGGATTCTTCTCCCTGGAGAGACGTAGGTTGAGAGGAGACCTGATAGAGGTTTATAAAATGTTGAGAGGAATAGATAGAGTGGATTCTCAGAGGCTATTTCCCAGGGCTGAAATGGTCGCTACGAGAGGACACAGAATTAAGGTGCAGGGAAGCAAATACAGAGGGGATGTTAGGGGTAAGTTTTTCACTCAGAGGCTGGTGAGTGAATGGAATCGGCTGCCGTCGGTGGTGGTAGAGGTGAACTCGCTGGGGTCTTTTAAAAGACTTCTGGATGAGTATATGGGAACTAATGGAATAGGGGGTTATAGATAGGTCTGTGGCTTGGTAGGTATAGATGTGATCGGCGCAACCCGTGGGCCGAAGGGCCTGTTTGTGCTGTAGTGTTCTATGTTCTATGTTCTATGAACGGAGTTTTCTGTCCGCACTCACCCCAAAACCGGAAATCCCACCCAAGGCCTAGAAATGTTGCATGGCCTGTGTCCTGTCCACTAGAATTCCTCTGGTGGGCTGGACGGGGAAATTCCAACCAAGGACTCTCAGGGAATGATAAGACCAATAATCCATTTGAGATGGCTGTGCACACATAATTATCAGCTCTTTAGGTGGATAAATCACAAATCCACGGGGATGACTGTGTGGCCAAATTCCCCTGCAACTCGGTTTTCAAGTTTGCTGATGACACCATGGATCTCAAACAATGATGAGACAGAGTACAGGAAAAGGACAGAGAATCTGGTGAACTGGCATGACCATAGTAATCTCTCCCTCAATGTCAGTACAATGAAGGACATGGTCATCGACTTCAGGAAACATAGGGAAGGACATGCCCCTATCTACATCAACAAGCATGAAATGGGAATGCCGTCAAGAGCTTCAGGTTTTTAGATGTTCAGGAGCTCAAAAACTCAAGAGCTTCAGATCACCAACAACCTGTCCTGGTTCCCCCATGCCGACACTATGGTTAAGAAAGCCCATCAATGCCTCTACTTTCTCAGAAGATGAAGGAAATTTGGCATGTCCACTATGACTTTCACCAATTCTACAGATGCACTGTAGAAAGCATTCTTTATGGTTGTATCACAACTTGGTATGGGTTCCTGCTCTGTCCAAGACCACAACAAAC
The DNA here is from genome assembly GCA_024679065.1 of Sphyrna mokarran. Classification (NCBI taxonomy): domain Eukaryota; kingdom Metazoa; phylum Chordata; class Chondrichthyes; order Carcharhiniformes; family Carcharhinidae; genus Sphyrna; species Sphyrna mokarran. Next base: position 37,303,167 of record JAGIQG010000025.1, read on the forward strand.
TACAAAGGGTCATGAATGAAGCCCAGTCCATCACACAAACCAACCTTCCATCCATTGATTTTGTCTACACTTCCTGCTGTCTTGGAAAAACAGCTGCATAATTAAGCACCCCATGCACCCTAGATATATTTTCTTCCACCTTCTTCCATTGGGAAAAAGTCTGAAGTCACAAACCAACCAACTCAAGAACAACTTCTTCCATGCAGTCACTGGATTTTTGAATGGATCTACCTCATATTCAGTTCATCTTTCTCCAAACCTTGGCTGAGACAGTAACACTGCATTTTGTATTCTCTCCTTTCCTTCTCTATGAACAGTATAATTTGTCTGTATAGAGTGCAAGAAACAATACTTTTCACTGCATACTAATACATGTGACAATAATAAATCAAATCAAATCAAAGGGAGAATGGAGAATTAAAGCCTGCCTTGTATCATCTAACCTCGGTTCAGTTTGAAGCATCTAATTGACAAACCATACTTTTAAAATTGCTGATCTGAGAATACAACTGAAATAACTTTCACATTGACGCTTCAATTAAATTTGGTTCTTTTTAAAAAGCATCAACAATTTTGTGACAGCTAATACACACAGATATCTTTCTTTTGTATTGTAAGAATGCTGAAGAATGGAATCAATTGTGTATCACACACAAATACCAGTTCCATTTGAAGTTTGTAGTCAAGTGTCCATGCTGTAATCCAAGAGCACAGACTTATTACAACCATTGGGTGGTCTTTGAGGTTAGTCACGATTATTCATCCCTCTAATGACTCAATCACTTGTTCCTCTTCTATATGCAATTAACCAACAAGAACATGACCTGACTGATACATCAAATGAAGCTACAATAAAATCTCCTGAATAGCTGCCTCAAAATAGGAGCATGAAAGGAAAGATTAAGCCAATTTATTGTGGCATGGTGGCACAGTGGATTAGCACTGCTGCCTCACAGTACTAGGGATCAGTTCCAGCCTCTGTCTGTGTGGAGTCTGCATGTTATCCCCATGTCTGCATGGGTTTCTTCCAGGTTCTCCAGCTTCCTCTCACAGCCCAAAGATGTGCAGGTTACGTTAGTGGGTGGCATGGTCGCACAGTGGTTAGCACTGCTGCTTCATATCTCCAGGGTCCTGGGTTCAATTCCTGGCTTGGGTCACTGCCTGTGTGGAGTTTGTACATTCTCCTCTTGTCTGCATGGGTTTCCTCTGGGTACTCCAGTTTCTTCCCACAGTCCAAATAGGTTGATTGGCCATGCTAAGAAATTGTCCCTTAATGTCCAGGGATGTATAGGTTAGAGGAATTAGTGGGTATAATATGTAGGGATATAGGGGTAGGGCCTGGGTAGGATTGTGTTCGGTACAGACTTGATGGGCTGAAGGGCCTCTTTGTGCACTGTAGGATTCTATGATTAATTGGCTACGGTAACAGGGACTAACAGAATATGTATGTGGGGTTATGGGGATTGGGCTTGGGTGGAATTGTGGTTAGTGTAGATTCGGTGGGTTGAATGGTCTCCTCCTGCAGTGTAGGGATTTTATAATATCAACAAAGTTACTGTCCACACTTCTGCTGTGATTGAGGTTTTCTCCAAAGCTGTGGGCATTAGCATACAAACACACATGATGAATGCACCTCTATTTGTTAAGCAAGACAGAGAGTTTCCGAGAAAAGGCTCACAGAGCACAGCTAACTTTCCCAGCCGGGCACCAGATCTAATTGGTCGTACGGATAGAACTATTTCATTGTGGAGGGAGGGGTGGTGTTGGGAAGGAGGTTCGTGGGAGGCTGGGTGGACGGGGAGGGTTGAGAGGGAGCTTTGTGGGAAGCTGGGTGGAGGGGGAAGGGTCGGGAGGGAGGTTGGGTGGAGGGATTAGGATTGGGAGGGGGGTTTGTGGGAGGGCTGGGTGGAGGTGGGATTGGGAGCGAGGTTTGTAGGAGATTGGGTGGAGGGGAGAGAGTCAGGAAAGTTTGTGGAGGTTGGTGGAGGGGGAGGGGGAGAGTTGAGAGGGAGGTTTGTGGGAGGCTGGGTAGAGGGGGGGATTGTTGGGAGGAAGGATTGTGGGAGGTTGGGTGTAGAGGGGAGGATTGGGAGAAAGATTTGTAGGAAGCTGGGTGGAGGGAGGAGGGTTGGAGGAAGGTTTGTGGAAGTGGAGGAGGGATTGTTGGGAGGGAGGTTTGTGGGAGATTGATTGGAGGGGGGGAGGGTTGGGAGGGAAGTTTCTGGAAGTGGAGGAGGGGCAGTCACAGTGGAATTTTTCCAAAAAATTGGGCTGAGATTTTGCTTGTTTTTTTTCCACATCTCCCAGGAGGTGGTATAGCTTTGAGGGAGATGGGGAATAGGTTTATGGTGATATGCAAGGTAGCACAATCATGAGGGGCAGGCTACATGGAACACAGAATCTTTTCCTGTCCACCACTCTGTGTATGTTTGCACGTGGATACATCATTTACAAATCCGTTCAGAATTATTCTCAGAGAATCATTGAATCGCTACAGTGCAGCAGGAGGTCATTTGACCCATCAAGTCTGCACCAACTCTCTGACAGAGCATCTTCTCCAAGCCCTATCCCATAATCCTGAGTACTTACCCCAATAATCTCTCTAATTTACATATCTTGCGACACAAAGCAGCAATTTAGCACGGCCAATCTACATAACCTACACATCTTCGGAGCACGGAAGGAAGCTAGAGCACCCAGAGGAAACGCATGCAGGCACAGGGAGAATGTGCAAACTCTGCACAGACAATGATTTAAGCCAGGAAACAAACCTGGGTTGCTGGAGCTGTGAGACAGCAGTGCTAATCACTGTGCCATCATGCCATCATTCAGTTGTAGATGCACCAAGTTTGGTGGCGTTTAAGAGGTTAGTTGATAAGTATATGGAAGAGAAGGGAATGGTTTAGTTTTGGAGGGGCATTGCTTTTTATATTGGTCGGCGCAACATCGAAGGCCGAAGGGCCTGTTCTGTGCTGTAATGTTCTATGTTCTATGTTCTATGCCGCATGTTTGAGTAAGGGACATTACCCAGGGAACAAGTAGGAAATTCAATCTGTGACGTACAATTAAGTACATGGGAAGTTTCAATTTCTGTAAACAATCATTTGGGCGAATGAGACCATCTGTATTTCAATGGTCTCAACCCTGTATAACCATCCCTTCACCATTGTCTTCAATCCCTTCTCTCCAGGCACCCATTAAGGATATCTAATTGTCTCTTAAACCTATTGATACCATTTCACTCAATGGTTCTACTGAGATTGGAACAGACTATACAACAACACATTAAAACATGTTGCTAATTGGAAACAGAGGTGAGGAGAGAGCTCACCTTGACTGCACTGCAGAAATAAATATCATCCACCAATGTGATTTTATTCATTTCCCTTCCAAATCATAGAATCCTTACAGTGCAGAATGAGGTGATTCAGCCCATCAATCCTAGACCAACAACAATTTCACCCTATTCCCATAATCCCACGTATTTACTCTACTAATTCTCCTAACTCTAAGGGGCAATTTAGCATAGCCAGTCCACCTAACCCATACATTTTGGGACTGTGGGAGGAAACCGAAGCACCTGGAGGAAACTCACGGAGACAACGTGCAAACTCCATTCAGACAGTGACCCGAAGCCGGAATTGAACCTAGATCCCTGGCTTTGCAAGGCAACACCGGAACTATCTTCCACTAACTGTAATGGGTGAGGGTGTGGGGATGAGGTAGGGAGTGGTGAGCAAGGACGTGGTGGAATTTGAGAAACATCAGGAATTCTAAATCGAAGCATTGTCAATGCGGGAGCCAATAGAAGTTAATGAATACAGGAAAATGGCTGAACAGTACTTTGTAGGATTAGTTGAGTACTGAGTGAGCTCACGTTTATGGCAGAGTCAAAGAACAAAGAACAAAACAGCACGGGGAAACAGGCCCTTCGGCCCAACGAGCCCGAGCCGCCACCCCGATGTTCCCACCTCTACCCGCGATCCCTGTCCATGTTTATAGATCTATGGATTAAAAACCAAATTTGAGACAATTTAGGGAGAATTTGTTTTCCCAATTAGCCTAAGAGCACATCTTTGGGATGTGGGAGGAAACCAGAGCACCCGGAGAATGCGCAAACTCCCACAGACACAGGCCCAAATCCATGTATCTGCACAGCACAGCGATAGTCACTGAGCTGTCATGTTGCCCATCAAATGGTCCAGGTCAAGCGTATACTAACGATGTGAAGCACTAGGATACTCTCAAAAAAAAATCCAAGAGCAGCCCTCCCACGACCCATTGCATGTATGCCCCTTGTTAGACATCAAGGCGGACCAAAGCACCTGTAGGATAAAAACAAGTACATCAATATCATCATCTATTTACACACTTGCCAGGGACTCCCAAGGCTCATGATCCCTATTTTAAATCAGTTTTCTATAACCCTCCATTCCCATTCTGTTCATGTGCCCATCTAAGTATTTCTTAAATAACTCCAGAGTACCTGCCTCCACCACTTTACTTGGCAGTGCATTCCATACCCCCACCACCCTCTGTGTGAAAAAACTCCATCTAGCATCCAAATTATACCTTACCCCCCTCACCCTAAGCCCGTGACCCTTCGTGCTATTTGAGTCCATCCTAGGAAAAAGCTTAATCCTGTTTACTCTATCTATACCCCTCATAATCTTGTACACCTCTATTAGATCTCCTCTAAGTCTATGCCTTTCTAAGGAAAACAGTCCCAATTTGCCTAATCTCTCCTCGTAACTCAGACCTTCCATACCAGGCAGAATCCTGGTAAACCTCCTCTGCACTCTCTCCAGAGTCTCCACGTCCTTCCGCTAGTAAGGCAACCAGAACTGGACGCAGTATTCCAAATGAGGTCTAACCAGCGTTTTATACAACTGCAACATTAAAGGCCAGCTCTTGTACTCTATAACCCTTCCTATAAAGGCTAACATACTATATGCTTTCTTCACAACCTTCTCCACTTGCTCTGCCACCTTCAGAGACTTGTGCATCTGCACCCCCAGGTCCCTCTGCATTTCTATACTCTTAATAGGTCTATTTTTATCATATACCTCCCTCCTACATTCTTTCTCCTGAAATGCATCACCTCACATTTATCAGGATTAAATTCCATTTGCCATCTCTCTGCCCAAGCTACCAGCCTATCTATGTCCTGCTGCATCGCCTGACAATGGTCTTCACTATTCGCAAGTCCAGCCATCTTTGTATTGTCTGCAAACTTGCTGATCACTCCACTTACTCCCTCTTCCAAGTCATTTATATATATTACAAATACACATAGTGGTGCTGGGGGGCAAGTATAGAGGAGATGTTAGAGGTAGTTTTTCACTCAGAGGGTGGTGACTGAATGGAATCGGTTGCCGTCAGTGGTGGTAGAGGTGAACTCGCTGGGGTCTTTTAAAAGACTTCTGGATGAGTACATGGGATTTAATGAGATTGGAAGTTACAGATAGTTCTATGGCCTAGTAAGTATAGATATGATCAGCACAACTTGTGGACCGAAGGGCCTGTTTGTGCTGTAGTGTTCTATGTTCTATGACACATTCAACCTGTTTGACTGTGTTATGGACGCATCTTCCTTGGCCAAACCTGGGGTGGGACTTGAGCTGGTTCAGAGGCAGGGATATTGCCCACTGCACAGCAAGACCTCCTGACGATCTATTTACTCCCTTGCTATGGCTCTGGTTTGCTTGCTGTGAACATGGACGGATAGCTTCACTTGCATTGCAGAGCACATAACTAGATTCTGACAAATCTCTGCAAGTTATGGTGCACGTGGACTACCAGGGAGTTAGCTGTGTTTTACCTTGTTTAGCACCTACAGCGGCAATGATATACATGGGACTAGTTTTCATTGGGTTTTGATTTTCTTTCCAACACAATGTGTTCTAAGTTCAGCCAAACCAGTGCAAACATTGGTGGAATTTCAAGAGCAAAATGCATCCAAGACCAATCAATCCTTTTTGTTTGTTTGAAAATCATTGTGTTGGAAGTCGCCCCTTCTCACAAAGCTAGCTGCATTGCGAGAGCTAATTAATTGCAATGGTAAGCTTCATCCAGCTGTGCTCACTTACTAACCTGTGAGAGATGTTTAGATGGAAATTCCTGAACTTATAGGAACCAGACAGCTGAAGGCACAGGCAGAAAAGGTGGGATGACAGATGTTGGGGAGGCAGAAGGGGCATTATGTTTAGAATCATAGAGTCCTACAGTACAGAAGAGGCCATTTGGCCCATTGATTATACATTGACCATACATAGCCCCATGCATTTACGCTAGCTAGTCTCCCTGACATGAAGGGGCAATGTAGCATGGCCAATCTATCTAACCTGCACATCTTTCAGATTTTTGCACTATTTAGGGTGAGCATTGTATCCGTCCAGTGCAGAAGGAGGTAATTTGGCCAATCGAGTCTGCACTGACTCTCCGACAGAGCATCCCCACTCTATTCCCATAACTCTACACATTTAATCCCCCTAACCTACAAATATTGGGGCACAGTAAGGGCACATGGTTGGCCCTCCCAACCTGCACATCTTTGGACTGCGGGAAGAAACCGGAGCGCCCACAGGAAGCCCACTCAGGCACGGGGAGAAGGTGCAAAATTCGCACGGACAGTGACCCAAGAATGGAACCTGGGTCCCTAGCGCTGTGGGGCAGCATTGCTAACCACTGTGCGTCTGTTGAAATGTTCAAGAAGATTATAGAGAGGGAGTTGAACATGCACATGAAAGTGTTTTTTTTCTAATATGTGTCATTCTGTGAAACGTGAAGTTTAAACACAAAACAATGGAAACACAAAGTGGTTCTGTCAGTACCTGTGAAAAGATTACATCCGACACAAGACCTTCCTCATTAGTTGCAATGTTGAGAAGACACAAAAAATCTAAATGTACTACTGTTATGTTAAAAGTGGAACTTTTGATTCAGGCCCAGGAAGAAGGAAATCTCATTTGTGATTAGCACTCACATTGCAAAGCACTCCAACTTAATATTTTTTGAGAAGAAAAAATATCTTTAAAAGTGAACTTGCTCCAGTGATTTTAAACTCAGGATCCGCATCAGCTCACCAAGTAATAAATCTAAATCTTGCGCTACTTTTGACAGTGTGAGGACAGTACATTCTATTAAAACAAGATGATATGGTAATTTGTCTCCAGTAACTGGCCTGCCAAAGAGAGATAACTGCATTAGTTCTCAGGCAGATCCACATATGCTGTTTACTGTAGTTATTAATCAATCTCCAATCCCTTTCACAGTTCTTTTCCTGCCCTTATATTTTCCTTCCTAGGGCAGGGATTAACTTTCTGTAATCTTTTGATGCCAGTGCAGCTTTTGTTCAAGTAAAATCTTATCGCTTGATTCTTATTCCCGTGAATATATTTTCCTTTGTTGTCGAACAAAAGCAAAAAAAAAGAACCACAGGCGCTGTGAGTTGGACATGGTCAAGATCTCTGTCAACAATTGTGGAGATTGTGTGAGATACTCAGAAGGTCAGGCAGCATGTTTGGATGGAGAAACCACCTCAACATTTCAGGTCAATAACTTTTCATCCGAATTGGCAAATAGTTGGAGATTTAATGGCCCTCGACCTTTCTATAAACTGCTAAATCTCTAAATTCATGAAATCCTTCAATCATAGAATCCCCAGAAGGAGGCCATTCAGCCCGTCGAGTCTGCACCAGCCACAATCCCACCCAGGCCCCATTCCCGTAACCCCATGTATTTACCCTGCTAATCCCTTGACACTAAGGAACAACTTAGCACGGCCAATCCACCTCACCCACACAGTGTAGGAGGAGATCAGAGCATTAGAGGAAACCCATGCAGACACGGGGAGAACATGCAAACTCCAAATGGACAGTGTTCTCTGGCACTATGAGGCAGTAGTGCTAACCAAATGATTCATATTGTTCTCAATTCTACCTTATTTTTCTGCAGATAACATCACTAATTTCTGTCGGGTAACACCTGTAGTGTAACACAGATGTTAACAGATATACAAATTTGCAGTTGGGATAATGTCTTTCATGTCTATAAAACATCCCAGTGCAACTCATAAACAATAAAACAGTTAAAAGTTACCACTAAACAAAGAAACACTCATTAGGAAGAGAGACCAAGAGCTTGGTGAAGAACTACGTTGAATGGAGAATCATAGAATCCCTGCAATGCAGAAGGAGGCCATTTGGCCCATCAAGTCAGCACTGACCACAATCCCATCTAGGCCCTATTCGCATAACCCCACATATTTACCCTGCAAGTCCCCCTGAGACTAAGGGGTAATTTAGCATAACCAATCAACCTAACCTGCTGATCTTTGGAATGTAGACTGAACCAGAGCACCTAGAGGAAATCCACGCAAATGCAGGAAAAACAAGCAAACTGCACACAGACAGTGACCCAAGCCAGGAATCAAGCCCCAGGTCCTTGGCCCGGAGAAGCAGCAGTGTTAACCCACTGTGCCACTGGACAACGGATGGAAGATGGATCATGCTTTTTGATGGCAAATGTTGGGATCCTTTTTAGTAATTCACAAACATGTCATGTATACTCATTGAAACCAAGGGATGCCACATTAAATTGGACAAATGCAAATGAGAAAGACTTGCCTTCAGATTTACTACTGGTTGAAAGTGGCATGCAGCAGCCAAAGTTGGCTTCATGTTGGATTTGGGAGGAATAAAATTTTCTTTTCTTACACATGGAGCTTTCTTTTGGATTGGGAAGACGTGACTGAGCTGTTGCATTGAACTTTGGATACCCATGAGAAGGAGAAGCAAAGTGGCCCTAAACAGGATGGTGGGGGCAAGGGAGTTGGATGACACAAGAAAGATCAATCTCTACCAAACGTACATCAAAGACATCACGGTTAGTAGAGGGCTGGCCAACGGTGAGAGTAACAGAGGGCAGGTCACAAGTGACAGAGGGATGATGGTTTCCAGGTCAAAGTTGACTGGGGGAAGGTTCTGCGGACTGGGCTTAGCTCAATGGTGATGGGATAACATTGGTGTCAAAGATTAAGGTAGCATGTTCCCTTTAAGGAGGCCATCGCTGAGAGCCACATGATTGGACAGGACTCTATGGAGTGACAGTGTGGGAAGCTAACCCAATTGGGTGCAAGGACATACCTGGATAGGAAGGATCCTCAGCTGGATGTGTGGAAAGTTATCATGGGTTCAATTCTTTCGGACCCTTGTTTGTATGTATAGATATCTATTGTTTGCAATCAACCTTTTATAGCTTTAAGGCACAATAAGTTGCCTTTGAAATTATTACACTGACGACAATGAAAAGCTTTCATTAGACATTGGGGATCGCAGTGTGCAGTTAGAGGGAAGGATAGTGAGCTTGAAGAGACAAGGTACATATAGCTCATAAAAATGCCTTTAATTGGAAAAATTGAACCGTTTGACCCAGAAGTGGAGAACTGGGGACAGTATGTTGAAAGGCTGTGTTATTTCTTTGCAGCTAATACGATCAGAGCAGAGGAAAAGCAAAAGGTTATTCTGCTCACACAGTCCGTGCTCTTCAAACTTACAGCCTAATGAGGAAACTAAAACTGCCTGATGCTCCAGACACAAATCTTTTCGCCAGAATTGGTCAAAAATCATTTTATCCTCGATCCTTCATTATTATGTTGAGGTATAAATTTCATTCCACTCCAGATGCCTAAGGGAGACAGCCTGAGGCTCTGTGGCCAGATTGAGAGGGTTATCAGCAAACTGCGACCAGCTTTAGAAGAAATGTTAAGACCGTTGGTCTGTGGCCTGCAAGTATAAGCAAGTAATAAGGAAGGCAAATGGAATCTTGGCATTTATTGCCAAAGGAATAGAATATAAGAATGGTGAAGTGTTACTGCTGCTGTACAAAGCATTAGCGAGACATTATTAGAATATTGTGTGCAGTTTTGATCCCCTGACTTGAGGAGAAATGTAGATTAATTTGAGGTGGTTCAGAAGAGGTTTCCTGGATTGATGACACAGATGAGATGCCCTAATCTAATTGTATCATGAGGAGGTGATGGCCCAGTGGCTAGACTGTTAATCCAGAAACTCAGGCTAATAATCTGGGGATTTGGATTCGAATCATGCAAATGGCTAAATTGAATCCAAAGTAAAAAATACCTGGAATTAAGTATCTATTGATGAAACCATTGTTGATTGTCAAGAAAACCCTTTAGGAAGGAAATCTGCCATCCTTACCTGGTCTATGTGACTCCAATCCCATAGAAATCATAGAAACACTCCAGTACAGAAAGAGGCCATTCTGCCAATCAAGTCTGTACCTACCCTTCATAGCTTAAAGCCACAATGAGTTGCCTTTGAAATTATTACACTGATGACAAGGAAAGGTTTTCAATAGATGTTGGGGATTGCAGTGTGCAGTTAGACGGGAAGGATAACGAGCGTGAAGAGGTGAGGCACATATACCTCATAAAAATGCCTTTAATTGGAAAAATTGAACCCTTTGACCCAGAAGTGGAGAACTGAGGACAGTATGTTGAAAGGCTGTGTTATTTCTTTGCAGCTAATATGGTCAGAGCAGAGGAAAAGCAAAAGGTTATTCTGCTCACACAGTCTGTGCTCTTCAAACCTACAGCCTAATGAGGAAACTAATACTGCCTGATGCTCCAGACACAAATCTTTTCACAAGAGTTGGTCAAAAGTCATTTTAACCTAGTCCCTACCTCCATATCCCTACATATTTTACCCGCTAATCCCTCTAACCTACGCATCTCAGGGCACTAAGGGCAATTTATCATGGTCAATCAACCTAATCCGTGCATTTTCGGACTGTGGGAGGAAACCAGAGCATCCGGAGGAAACCCACACAGACATGAGGAGAACATGCAAACTCCAGACAGCGACCCAAGTCGGGAATCAAACCCAGGTCCATGGAGCTGTGAAGCAGCAGTGCTAACCGCTGTGCTACTGTGCCATCCAAAGTGTGATTGGATCTCAAATGCCATCCGAAATGGAGGGCAGTTAGGGATGGGCAATAAATTCTGGTCTGGCTAGTGATGCCTGCATTCCATAAAATGAATAAAAAGATACAAGCTTGAGGTTGTGCACAGTCCCGTATGTCATGTGTGTCTCCTGTATGTCCAGTTCCTATACCAGGATGGAGACACCCTCACTCTGCTGTTGTTGACACTCTGGCCTCACCATCCACAACATTTGCCTTTCTCTCTGGTCAATTAGACTAGCTGTCCCTCTGCAGGGATCAATGAACAGATGTCAGAGACATTGCCACCAGCCTTCCAGTGTTCCCTAACGTTGTGTGTCCTTTTGTCCAACAGGCAGACAAAAAAAAATGAGTGCCATCTCAATAGATGGCAAACCACTACAAGGGCATATCATCCTAAGCTGGCAGATAATAAAACCTATGCAGCAGACAACAAAGAAAGCAAATGGAATGTTGGCATTTATAGCTAAAGGAATAGAATATAAAGGTAAGGAAGTATTGTTACAACACAAGGTGTTGCTGAGGCTGTACCTGGAGTATTGTGCATAGTTTTGATTCCCTTATTTAAGGAAAGATGGAGTGATATTGGAGGCAGCTCAGAGGAGGTTCACTAGATTGATTCTAGAGATGAAGGGTTTGTTGTATGAAGAGAGATTGAACTGTTTAGGCCTATTCTCTCTGAAATTTAGAAGAATGAGGGCAGATCAAATTGTGGCATGCAAGATGATAAAAGGTATGGATAAAGTAGAACGTGGAGCAGATGCTTCAGCTGGTGGGGCATTCTAGGATGTGAGGTCTTAGGATAAGGGGCAGCAAATTTAAAACAGAGTTGAGAAGTTACTTCTCCCAAAGGGTTGTGAATCTGTGGAATTCGTTACCCCAAAGAATGGTGGATGCTGGGACAGTGAGTAAATTTAAGGGGGAGTTAGACAGATTTTTAATTGGTGACTGGTTGAAGGGTTATGGGGAGGAAAATGGGAATGAGAAGCACATCAGCCATGATCAAATGACAGAGCAAATTTGATGGGCTGAATGGCCTAATTCTGCTTCCATATCTTATGAACTTATCATGTCATCTCCCTGGTCAGTATGCGACATCGTGCACTGTCCCACAACTGGTACTAACGTCACAGCATGAATTGCCTTCTACACATTCAGTCCACATCATGCTCCTGGTGCTGAGACCTGGAATCCAAACCCTCGCCTGGCATATTCTCCACTCACACATTTGCATGGCTTGATGCCAGCATGAGTGCCAGTTTGTAGTGATTCCATTATGCCAGGTATTTTTGTAGAGTGCAGGAGTCATTGACTTTTTGCTGCGTTAAACACAGTTTCACTTGTGGACTCCAAGTACCTCCTGTGCATTCTTATATCACTGCGGCTGTCATTCCTTGCCATTGTAAATAGTGTTTATGTCCCATTCCTCTGTGTTGTCCAAGTTCACACAGAATACTGTGTCTAAAATAAACAAACCCTGTGTATTCTATTTCAGGATATAGAGGTGCCAGCGTTGGACTGGGGTAAACACAGTAAGAAGTCTGAAAACACAGGCTTAAGTCCAACCGATTTATTTGGTAGTAAACTATCAAACTGAGTTTACTATCAAATAAATTGTTTAGACTTAAATCTGATGTTGTCAGACTTCTTATTATTCTATTTCATGACAGAATGAAGGCAATGTTCTATATTTCACGTACAAAATAGAATCAGATTTGTAGATTTTGACTATATTTCCTGTTCATCAGAGAGATTCTAAATCCCAGGAGACACCAGCTTATTTAAAAAAAAAGACTATTATTAAAAATAGTGCAACGCCAGCAAATATTTCTCAAATCTGCATATCGAACAATTCTTGTATGAAAGTGCAATGTAGCGATATGTAATGCTCACTTTGAGAAATGTTCAACTCAGAACTAATTTGAATAAAATACAGAAGAGTTTCAGTGAAAGTGTTTCAGTGTATTTTCTTGTAGGGTCTATTTACAGTGGAAGTTAATTATCTCAGTATGTTGTTTCAGCTTTTCTTCAATGAATATTACAAGAGTTGGATTGGCTATGGGTGCATTGTGGTACAATGATTAGCACTGCTGCCTCACAATAGCAGAAGCCCAGGTTCAAATCCGGACTGGGGTGACTGTCTGTATGAAGTTTGCACGTTTCTCCCCTTTTCATCATGGGTTCTTTCGGGTGCTCCAGTTTCCTCCCACAGTCCAAACATGTGCATATTAGGTGGATTGGCCATGCTATATTGTCCTTTGGTGTCCCAAGATATGTAAGTTTGGTGGATTATCCATGAATACTGCCAAACACTATTTGATTGTCAAAACATTTGCAATGTCAGTGTTTCTTAACCTAACAATTTCTGGTTCAATTCGTCCTACTATTCAAAGATGACCATTCAGAAAGAAAGCCTTCACGTATACAGTTGTGGAAAGACTCTTGTTTTGCAGAGATCTACTCCATCAGCAACCATAGGAGACGGTTTCCATATCTTATCAATGACAGCAATTTTCAGAAGAATAGAAACAAGAATATATTATTGTTGAGTTGCTATCAGTTGCAAAAAGGGGGAAAGAATATATAGCACATTTCAAAGTTCGGGGTGTCTTCAAGGTCATCACTGCCAATGAAGTACTCTTGAAGAGTTGTTACTGTTGAATGTGACTACAGTCAATTTGCACACAGCAAAATCCCACCATGAGATAATGAACAGAGCATTGCTCCAAGTGTCGGCTACAAGATTAGTGCTAAGGATCAATGTCCTTAGTGCTAAGGTAAGGACGGCAGGTTTCCTACCTCAAAGAACAGTAATGAACCAGATGGGTTTTTCCAACAATCAACAATGGCTTCATGGTCATCAGTAGATTCTTAATCCCAGATATTTTTCAATTGAATTCAAATTCCACCATGTTAGGGATTTGAACCCAGGTCCCCAGAATATTTACTATGTTTCTCTCTCTCTCTCACACACACACACACCACACACACACACACACACACACACACTCACACACACACATCCAGCACCATGCGTTAAGGTGAAGTTGGTGACCATGGATCTCCAAGCTAATCTTGCTGTCTGCATGGATCAGCTTTTTTGATGGCGCGTTCATCTATATTGTGAAGCTCTTTATGTCTATCACAGTATCTTTTACCCTTGGGTGTTCCCATCAGCTTTCATGATTTCTTGTTCTGTGCCCAACTGCATCTTCCTGATCTTGGTCTGCAAAGATTCTTTTTGTTTGGATTTTATTCTCACCTCTTCATTGATTGTGTCACTTAACCAAGATATCTCCATTATTTGACTCAAAAGCCATAATGTTACAGTTTTAATTCTTCTCTGCATTGCTGGAAATGTGCCTCCCTCCTTAGCCTTGTGATTATATTTAAGAAATTCCTGGATTGCACACTAACTTCCTATTAAACCTTGGGCAGGAAGTTAAGGCTGGAATTTAAGAACATAAGTACATTTTTAAAAATGTGATCATTGTTAATGCAATACTGATCAACTTCCCTGACCCAAAACATAAACAGTTTCATAGAATCACTGCAGTGCAGAAAGAGGCCATTTGGCCCATTGAATCTGCTCTGACTACAATTTCACTCAGGTTCTTACACGTAACCTCTCAGATTTGCCCTACTAATTCTCCTGGCACTTAGCGGTAATTTAGCCAATCAACCTAACTTGCATTTTGGGACTGTGGGAGGAAATCAGAGCACCCAGTGGAAGCCTACACAGACACAGGAAGAACACACAAACTCCACACAGACAGTAACCAAACTCTGGAATTGAACCCAGGTCCATGGCACTGGGAAGCAGGAGTGCTATCCACTGTGCTACCATGTCAAACTGCTGAATCTTGTCCCTTCAGGCTGTGAATTGTTGTGAGAGATTTTAAACAAGGCAAATTTAATATTTTTCAGTTAATTTTGCTTTCTGTTTGTCTTTCCGTTATTCCACTCCTTCTGTCCAATTAATTAAAATACATCAGTTGAGGACATAGGTGTTTTTTCACACAGTTCACCAAGGTCACAAATGCCCCTCACTATTCACATATCAGCTTACACTTGCAGGAAGTTACAACAGGAAATGATTTGGGGCTGAAAGGTTGGTAAATTAAAACTCTAGCTGAATGTTCGCTGAGCGAATGTACCCCACTCCAGCAAAACCTGGCTCTCCATTATTCTGGTATGTTGCGGAAAACCCAAAATCTACACCATTGCTTATTGGATTATTTCTATGGTTAGTTTTATCATGTGTCAAGCGTTGCCAAGTCAACTGAAGCAGCATGACCATTCCTCCTTATTGCTGTCCCCATTGGCCATGCACTAAAATTAATAGGCACTAGCTACCCCCAGAGAATGCTTGACATGTACAACCAGATGTTGCCAAGCTATTCTGTGGCTGCCAACTTTTTTAAAATCACTTTGGTTAATGTAAAAGATGGACAAAACACAGGCAACTTTGCACAAGTTCTGATCCTGGTTCTCCTGCTGGGAGTGCAAGCATGGAAAATTCTACATCTAACACACAGCTGGCTAAGAAGACTTAAGGGCGGAACATCAAGCTTCAACTGTACTGAGATGCATATGCATCAGCCTCAATGCAAGTCTACAGATGAGTCTCGCATGGGCACTTTAAGTAGCTGATCATTAAACTGTAAAAGCATCGATATGGAGTTCAGCTGTTTGAAAGGGGTCTGGGTATTGTAAAGTTAACATGTATTTTGTCTTCTTTTCAATTACGCTGTCGCTTTATTGTTGTTGATTATTTGTTTACGGCAGACGACCAAAAGCTGAGCAGTTGTTTGCGTTGTTGACCTATTATGTTGATTGGTTTGTTATGCACATAAAGTGAGCTGTAAATGCTGGTTTATTTGTATTGTGCACCTTCACTGCATTCACCAGCTCATCTCCCAGAGGCACATGATTCACACTCAGCAAGATTTTCTTTTGTATGGAAGGTAATTTTGAATTCTAACATGGAAATGAAGTTATTATTGACAAAGAGCAGCAGGAGTGGCTGATAAACAGAATGCAATCGTTGAAAGGTTCAGTCAGCAAATTTTACATTTTGATGTCTCAGCACCTAGATGGAATGAGTTTGTGATTTCTTTTTGTTGCAGGAATCATTTGTTTCATTGATTTGGACTGGAAAACACCACTAAAGCCTTGTTAGTTATGACTTAAATGTTCTTCAGCAGGTAGCTGTAATCTTGTCTCCTGCTGTCCTGAATAAAATGTTGGTGATTTTGGGATGGATTCCTTGCAGAGGATTATTGTAACCGCTTCATTTAACGCCAGGAGCACCACTTCTGATGGAAGGTCGAATACCTGAAGCAGTAACGTGGGTGGAATTTTCCAGCCCTCCCTGCCAGCGGGATCTTCCTGTCCCGCTGAAGGCAATCACTCATCATAGAATCATTGAATAGAACCCTACAGTGCAGAAAGAGGGCCTTCGGCCCATCGAGTCTGCACCAACACAATCCCACCCAGGTCCTATCCCCACATCCCTACATATTATACACACTAACCCCTCTAACCAACGCATCTCTGGACACTAAGGGGCAATTTCTTAGCATGGCCAATCAACCTAACCCGCACATCTTTGGACTGTGGGAGGAAACCGGAGTACCCAGAGGAAACCCACGCAGACACAAGGAGAATGTGCAAACTCCACACAGAGAGTGACCCGAGCCGGGAATCGAACCAGGACCCCGGAGCTATGAAATTTGATTTATGGCACATGGATGTAAAGAAACTGAATCTGAGAGCAACAACCTCGAGGGAGATTATGACCAAGCCATGAAGGTTATAGGTAAGCAACAGAAGAAGATGATTCAACTGCCTCACTTTTTTCTTTCCTCGTTTCTTGGTCAGAAGCTCCATGTTCTGCCAGTCACCCCCTCTCCCCGTGAATCCAATAGCAGGGCTCCCTGGCAGGGGGCTGGCAAGCCACAAAAAAAGTGCCCAGACTAATTCACGGGCTTGAAGATGCACTTTTGGAGAGTCAAGGCAGAATTGGTGGGCCGAAAAGCCTCCTTCGGCAACGTATGAGTTGGAAAGCGCTTTGGGACTTCTGATGGCCTTGCTAAATCTCTATCTAAATGCAAGTCTTGAGTTTTTTCTTTTCCTTTCATCGCTGCAGTAACACCCCAATGCAAATTAAGAGAACAGCCTTTCCTGCTTCAGAAGGACAAGGCTTTGAATGGAACAGCTCCCTCTCCTCCATGTGCAGGGTCAAAGCATGAGCTGCTTTTGATGACCATAGGGTGAAACCACCATGCATAGGGAATGCCTAGGCCTGTTGCTGAGTAGCTTGGAGCCTAGCATCATGCTGGCTAAGTCTCAGAGCTTAAGGTGTGCTGGGGGAAGCAGCTGGAAATATGCCAGTCCTATGTCTGAAATTGGACATGTGTAATGTCAAACAACTTGGCAAACTGCAAGCTTTCCATGTGTATTCTTGCAACCGATCAAAACCTGATGTTCTTACTATAAATCAAATTCTAAAATTTGGGAACAGAGCTATTTGTTGGGCATTACATGGAGGTGGGTCAGTGCACACCCTAGGCTTCTAATTGCCTTATTCAGTTGGTACAAATCATTGATATTTTTGTTCTGCATGCTAAGAACAAAGTCTCCATCAGGATAGGTCATTCTTCTCGTCACTCACAGACTCACTGACACAATTCTCATCTACAAGGGGTCTCACTCAAAGCCAGCTCAAGGAGATCCATCACAGTCACTCGCGCACACACCTCATTTCCTTTGTGGGCCGTGCCTGCCTTCAGCCCATGAGATGGCCCCAGTTATCCCCCACACAAGCCAGGTATCGTTATCGTTTGGGGTAATAGACATCCTGCTTGCACTTTCTCCATCTATCCTCTTGAAGGACAAGTTAGCACACAACAAAAAGAGAGACCCAAGGCTGATTTAAGGACACCTGACATCAAGGTTCTCATGATGTGGAAATGCCGGCGTTGAACTGGGGTAAACACAGTAATTTTCACAACACCAGGTTAAAGTCCAACAGTTTTATTTGATAGTAAACCCACAAGCTTTCAAAACGCTGTTCCTCCGTCAGGTGAGTGGAGAGTTCTCCAGCTTGGGTCACTGTCTGAGCAGAGTCTGCACGTTTTCCCCATGTCTGCATGGGTTTCCTCCGGGTGTTCCAGTTTCCTCCCATAGAAAAAAAGATGTGCCGGTTGGGTGCATTGACCATGCTAAAATCTTCCCCAATGTACCTGAACAGGCGCCGGAGAGTGGCAACTAGGGGATTTTCACAGAAACTTCATTGCAGTGTTAATGTCAGCCTATTTTTGGCACAAATAAATAAATAAATTTTGAGTCCTCCCCTCTTCCTGTTTCTTGCCTGGAATACTTGCCTTCAATGGCACCCAGCACAATGACTCAATCTGCACACTGGGCCCAAATTTAGCTAAACAAGTTACACTGTGAAGCGATGAGGGGGAGCTTGGCATACACACAAACTCCAAGGTCTACCTGGATTTGGAGTACCCACCTCCCACTCTTCCACCGGACAAGTGTCGCTTTTGTAACTCAGTCAGACTTTCAAAATAAACATCCCGTGGGTTAACTCTTGGGAAAAAACCATGCTTCTGTCAGTGAAGAGCGAATTGTAAGTATTTCTGATTCTGAAGCATTCTCATAGAATCATAGAATCCCCTCGATGCAGAAGGAGACCATTCGGCCTATCGAGCCTGCACCATCCCGTAACCTAATGCATTTACCTTGCTAATTCCCCTGACACCAGGGCTGGTATTTTACAATCTTGTTCAGGCAAAGCTGGTAAAACCCTGCCCAAGGCCAACAGAGAGTTCCATTCTGCAATTTGTGCCCGCCCTCCAGGATGGGTATGCCAGTAAAATTCCAGCTTCAGGATCAATTTAGCATTCCCAATCCAACTAACCCGCACATCTTTGGACTGCGGGAGGGAACTGGAGCACCCGGGGGAAACCCACGCAGACACAGGGAGAACGTGCAAACTCCACACAGTCAGTGACCCGAGGCTGGAATTGAACCCAGGTCCCTGGCTACACACGACAGTGCAGAGTCGCTGAGCAAAAACTGATTGCCGAGTTCCGCACACATGAGGACGGTCTCAATAGGGATCTTGAGTTCATGTTGCGCTATCTATAATCCCCATGACTTGCCTGGGTTTGCAAAACCTCACTTACTGTACTGTCTGGAGACAATACACATCTCTTTAACCTGTGCTTGACGCTCTTTCCACTCACATTATCAACCTTTTTAAGACCTGAATAGCAGGTTAGTTGTAAAGACTTGCATTCTAATCAGTAATCTGTAAACTGTGTGTTGTTATATGCTCTGTCTGAGGCCAGAACTCTCCATTCACCTGACAAAGAGGCAAACTCCGCAAGCTTGTGAGTTGACTATCAAATAAATTGTTTGAGCTTTAACCTGATGTTGTCAGACTTGCTACTGTATTTTGTTTATCCCCACTCCTAGACTAACACAAATATCGTCATTTTCTCTCCTAAATATAGTTGTCGGAATAAGTTTGGGCCTATATAACTCTGTGATTTCAATGGCATTAGGCTCCCTGGGCAACTATTATGGGAATTTATGGACACCGCGCTATCTCTACAGTAACAGCATGAAGGAATGTAACAATAGTATCTTGTGACCTAAACTGGATAATTGTACACATCAGGATCGCTCTGCGTTCAGACCAGACACACACCAGGAGTGGAATTTTCCATCCCTTCAGCGGAATGTAGTGCTGCGTGGGGAAAAGAGTGGCTGGAATTTTGTTCTTTTTTTTGCAGGAGGTGGGAAAGCTGTGTTACAGACATCAGCCACGAGGGCAAATTTCCCTGGCATTTTGCTTACAGCAAAGAGGAAAACAAACAGTAAGGAACGAGTCCCATAACATCACGCTGCTGTTCGCTCTGATTGAGCCTGCCCTGACGTAAATTTCAAAGGCCTCAGCAGTACACAGAAGTAGAACACCACACACCCATGTACCTTTGCTCCCTGTGCAACATCCTACCCAACTCTGCTCCCCCACCAATGCTTCCTGGAATTGCCAGTGATGCGCCAGGACAGTCACAGGGGCAGTGGGGTGGGGTGGGGGGGGGGGGGGGGGGGGGGGGGGGGGGGGGGGAGCGCAGGGGGGCAGTGTCCAGGCAGCACCCAGGGGGCAGTCACGGGGATCAGTGTCCAGCCAGGATCCAGGGGGCAGTCATGAGGTAGTCACGGAATCGATACTGCAATTTTCAGCCATGTTTGCGTCTCCCACCTCTTTGGCGCGATGTCATTTTGGCGCGAATCAAAGTAGATATATAAAAGTCACAACATGTGACCAGTCAGGGGAGTGTGGGGGGCAGTGAGTGTGGTCAGTCAGGGGAGTGTGGGTGGAGTGAGTGTGGTCAGTCAGGGGAGTGTGGGTGGAGTGAGTGTGGTCAGTCAGGGGAGTGTGGGTGGTGAGTGGTCGTCAGGGGTGTGGGTGAAGTGAGTGTGGAGAGTCAGGGGAGTGTGGGTGAAGTGAGTGTGGTCAGTCAGGGGAGTGTGGGTGAAGTGAGTGTGGTCAGTCAGGGGAGATGGGGGCAGTGAGTGTGGTCAGTCAGGGGGGCATGGGCAGTGAGTGTGTCAGTCAGGGGAGTGTGGGGGCAGTGAGTGCGGTCAGTCAGGGAGTGTGGGGACAGTGAGTGTGACCAGTCAGGGGAGTGTGGGGGCAGTGATTGTGGAGAGTCAGGGGTGTGGGTGAAGTGGTGTGTCAGTCAGGGGTGTGGGGGGAGTGATTGTGGAGAGTCAGGGGAGTGTGGGTGAAGTGAGTGTGGTCAGTCAGGGGAGTGTGGGTGAAGTGAGTGTGGTCAGTCAGGGGAGTGTGGGTGGAGTGAGTGTGGTCAGTCAGGGGAGTGTGGGTGAAGTGAGTGTGGTCAGTCAGGGGAGTGTGGGGGCAGTGAGTGTGACCGGTCAGGGAAGTGCAGGGGCAGCTGGGATCAGGGGAAGGGGGTGGGGTGGCACTGGCAATAAGTATTTGTTGAAGATTTTGAAGGCCTCATTCAGCTGAGTGTCATTTATCCCTCTGGGTTCTGTTTGACTGCCATTCAATAGGCTGTTGTGACCAAGCGGGTGCCATACTCCAGGGTCCCATTCAAGACAGGGAATGTGCACAAGCTGGGGTTGTGCATGTCAGCCCTCACTGCAGAGCAGCAGTGAGGACAGTACGTTCAAGGGATGGAGGGATTGAGCACCTGCATTATCTGTATGCATGGGGTGAGCAGGCAGCAATGTCTCTGTGTGGGGGGAGGCGAGGGGGGCGGGGGGGGGCAGCAATGTCTGTATGGAGGATGGGGCCAGCGATTTCTATATGGGGGGGGGGGGGGGGGGGGAGCAGTGATGAGGCCAGGATATCTGTGGGGGAGTTATGTGATCCAGCAATGTGTTGTGGCAGCGTTGTGGGAGCCAGCATTGTCTCTGTGGGGCAAGCGATGAGGCCAGCGATGTCTGTGGGGGAGTGTGTGGGGGGGAAGGGGGTTGTGAGGGCCACAAAAAACTGCCGTGATCTAGACCAGTTTACTCGCCAGTTCAGCACTGTCAGGAGAATCGCTCTCCATGTTTTGATAGGAAACCTTCTTTCTCACTCTCATATTTTCTGCTCCCATCTGTCATGACACCCACTGCAGAAAGGAATGGAAAATCCTACCCAAAATGACACAAAGCTTCGTACAAACTATCAAGTTATTCCATTTCAAAGGAGGTGAACAAAGCAGAGTAATGCAATGAGCATGTGTATTTTGGGTGGGATGTTACACAGTGGTTAGACTGCTGCTTCACAGCTTCAGGAACCTGGGTTCAATTCCCTGCTTGGATCACTGTCTGTTTGGAATCTGCACATTCTCCCCATGTCTGCATGGGTTTCCCCCAGCTGCTCCAGTTTTCTCCCACATCGTAAAGATGTACGGGTTAGGTTGGTTGGCCATGATAAAATTGCCCCTTAGTGTCCTGAGATGTGTAAGTTCTAACCTACACGTAAGTGGGTAATAATAAGTGGGTAGGGATATGGAGGTAAGGCCTGTGTGAGATTGTGGTCGGTGCAGACTTGATGATGGCCTCTTTCTATACTGTAGATTTCTGTGATTTACTTCATTTAGAATAATCTGTTTTCAATTAATAACACCAACACCTGCCAGTATCACTAGACCATCAAGTTTGGTATGAAGGATGTGAATGCTGTCAATCCCTCTTATATTCAAATCACTCATTCTGCCTCACTGAATATTGCTTTAAAAATTTAGCATGACTGAAAGGGGGAGACAGGGCTGTGTGATTTTCATAGTAGTACCATAGACCTATAACACTCAAAAACAACGGACGTTGTAAATGTTTTCAATTCTAATTCTTGTTTTCAATTCCCTTCACTCTTTGTCATCTCTTCTCCAGCCATTCACCTCTGAGATTTCTGAGCTTCTCCAATTCTGCTCTATTTTTCATTGTTCCAGCATTGGCAGCCATTCCTGTAGTTACCTTATTGCTAAGTTCTTGAACTTCTCGTGAAACACCTCCATCGCTCCATTTCTCACTTCTTCTGTAAGTTGCTCCACAAAACTTACCTTTGACCAAGCTTTGTATGGCACAGCACAGTGGCACAATGGTTAACATTGCTGCCTCACAGCATCAAGATCACATGTTCAATTCTCAGCTTGGTCACTGTATGTGCGAAGTCTGTACATTCTCTTTGTTTGCACATGGGTTTCCTCCGAGTGCTCCAGTTTCCTCCCACAATTTGAAAGATGTGCTGGTTAGGTGCATTGGCCATGTTAAATTCTCCCTCAGTGTACCCAAACAGGCGCTAGAGTGTGGAGACTAGTGGATTTTCACAGTCACTTCATTGCAGCATTAATGTAAGCCTAATTGTGACACTAATAACTAAACTTTACACTTCTGGTCACCTATCAAATGTTTATCAAGGCTCTTCTTTTAGGGACATTTTTATATTAAAAGTTCCACATAAATGCAAGTTGTTATATGAAGACTTGATCTATGATCACAGAAATCATAAAACCCTACAGTGCCGAAAAAGGCCTTTAGGCCTATCGCGTCTACACTGACCACAATCCCATCCAGATCCTACCCCCATATCCCTGCCTATTTTATCGACTAATCCCTCCAACATTAGCATCTTAAGACACTAAAGGGCAACTTTATCATGGCGAATCAACCTAACCCTCACATCTTTGGATTGTGAGAGGAAACCGGAGCACCCGGAGGAAACCCACGCGGGCATGAGGAGAATGTGCAAACTCCACACAGACAGTGACCTGAGCTGGGAATCGAACCAAATAAATGATGGAGGTAAAGGATCAGATGATTTATTGCGTGTAGTTTATGGAAAAACAACATCAAAGCTGCTCATTGTCATTTTAAATAACTGTTTTCTCAAATCCATGAACACACATAAAACAGAAGATTTAGAACTAAAAGTGTGATTTTACAGCCTCTCCGAAAGTCACTGGATTTCTGACTGGGCCATCACATTCCCCGTGGCTGGTCCCGCCATGATGGGTTTGGAAAATCCTGGCCTTAATCTTCATCCAAAGCCTTCATGAAGAAAATGGTCAGTGTTGGCAATCTAGCCAGCTGTGGGAATGGGGTACAGTAGGGAAACAATAGAACATCAAAGCTGTGCTGGCACAGTGGTTAGCAGTGCCAAGGACTTGGGTTCAATTCCTGACTTGGGTTACTGTATGGAGTTTGCACATTCCCCCCCCCCCCCCACCCCGCACCCCCAAGTCTGCGACAGTTTGCTCCAGGTGATCCAGGTTCCTCCAACATTCAAAAGATGTGCAGATTAGATGGACTGGCCATGCTAAATTCACCTTCAGGGTACCCAAGCAAGTGCCGGAGTGTGGCAACTACACGATTTTTCCAGTATAGTGAATGGGTTAGGTGCATTGGCCATGATAAATTGCACTTTAGTCTCTTGAGATGCGTAAGTTAGAGGAATTAGCAGGGTAAATACGTGGGGTTACGGGATAGGACCTAGTGGGATTGTTGTTGGTGCAGACTCGATGGGCCAAATGGCCTCTTTTTGCACTATAGGGATTCTATGATTTTACTTCCTCAGTGACTACAAGCTTGCATTTTCCAGATCGGGCATGGTGGGAGGTAGCAAGGGCTTGGGTGGGGGGAGAGGGGTGGGCCGGGGGGTTATTGAATTTTCATCAACAATAGTAAAGACAGTGGACTGATTTTTCTCACCCTGATGCAGGAGCCCTCAGAGTAATTCCATTACTCTGTTGTGATATATAATGGTTCAAATTAGACAGAGGAGCACAATTGGCTTTCTGATATGCTAGCCTCAGTTACAGAACATTTATTATCAAAGCCATTGATGAGACTGTACAGAGCAAATTCAGGGAGTGTGGGCTGCAGCAAAAGAGGAATAAATGGAAGGGGCTAAACAGACAGACATGAAAAATTACCACATCCCAGGCAACACTAAAACAGTCACACCATCAGTGAGATCTTGGAGTTTACAGAACAATAAGAGGTTTGATATCTTATTAAGGCTCCAAAATGTCTAGAGCAACCATTATGCCTCCGGAAAACTAATCAAGTATCAGGGAGATAGGCGCAATTAATACAACATCGTAATCAATTTGAAAAAAAAACAATGCTTTAATATTGTAAACAGGTAGGCAGAATACGTCCAGAAAATGATTAAAGCTAAAGCACACATGACAATGGATCAGCATAATGTGATCAAAAGCAGAACTGTAACCAATTCGAAGTAACAATCTGATGACCTAATTGAAATGTAGCACTTCGTAAGGTAAAAATAAAAGAATATGTAAGAACTGATGATCGGACAGCAAGCTGGAATTACAGCCATGAGTTCTGCTCTCCCTCATGCATGTTGAACAAAGCCATTTTTGTTGAAGTCCTACAATGTCTCTGATGACTCAGTTTGTTCATTTCCTCCAACAGAGACCATAAAAGGGTTAATGTAGTTCGTCCAAATTGCACTCCTTCCTTCCAGAATTTGTCTAAGTGCCTGTTTGCCCTTTTTTTTAAACTATTTAGTTTTCATCATGTAAGTGAGGGGACAATGCTGAAAAGATTCATTTACTGCTGATCTCAAGTTGTCCTTGGAGTGTTAGAGGTCTTCTGTTTTAAACTCTAATAAAAATTGCTCGTACAACCAAGAGGCATTAAAACTTAATCACATAGTGTTGACTGGAAACAATCTAGGCCAGGCTGGGTTTCATCTTGTCATTCAGCAGTATTATATTCCGAGTGAGCTGCCATTCTCTGTTCCTCACAGGTCAGGAAGTCATTCCCCATTTCAAACACATGCTGTCTCTCTTTCTGCTCAGTTCCCCATGGAACGTAGGATCAATGAATTTGCTCTTAGAAGGAGATAAGATCAAACCTTGTTTCAATATATATGTATATGTATAAAATATACACACATACATAAAATATATTTCCATGTATAAAGCTTGGAGTTCTAGGGGAGATGTTCAAAAGGAATATATTGCATCCATGCCCAAAATCTAACCGTTAATCATCTCCTACACCAACAGAGCCTGAAGAATATCGATCTCTTGTCTTAAGACCTGAATAGTGAGACTATGCCACAGAACAATTCTCCATTATTTGTGAAAGTTGGAGCAGGGTTACAAATACTGTCAGGTTCTGACTAACACAGGTAAGGACATTTAATCAATACTACCCGAGTGCGGATAGAGTTGTCCAAGGGTTTGGATATACTATTCCTCTTGGCTGTGATGCTGAAGGAAGGAATGTCCCACTGATTAACTTAATCGGGAAATCTCCATTCTCCTTTGCAATAAAATTCAATATTCTGTTTTACCCAATACTTTTCAAGCAGTCCCTCATTGAAAAAAAGGAGTGCTCAGTAAATTATTTCATAGAATCCCTACACTGCAGAAAGAGGCCATTTGGTCCATCGAGTCTGCACTGACCACAATCCCACCCAGGCTCGACCCCTCTAACCCTATATAGTTACCCAGCTGACATTAAGGATCAATTTAGCATGGCCAATTAACTTACCTCCACATCTTTGGAGTGTTAGAGGAAATTGGATCAC
Source organism: Sphyrna mokarran (assembly GCA_024679065.1). NCBI lineage: Eukaryota > Metazoa > Chordata > Chondrichthyes > Carcharhiniformes > Carcharhinidae > Sphyrna > Sphyrna mokarran. The sequence goes on from JAGIQG010000025.1 coordinate 37,329,256, forward strand.
CTATGCCAATAGAGGGAGAATATGCAAACTCCACATGGACAGTCACCCAAGGCTGGAATTGAACCCGGGCCCCTGGGTCTGTGAGGCAGTAGTGCTAACTTGAGGCTTAGGCATGGAGCCCCAGTCCCTATCCACTGTTTCTTCTAGTGCTGCAGATTGGTTGGTACCTCTTTGAGGCCAGACTTCTTCCTGAAGTCAGTTAGCACTTGTTGGAATTGTGGAAGGCTATGGGCAAGGCAGTATCGGAGAGAGGGGCTGTTCTCCATGGATTCTTTGGGTGGTGAAGAGGAAGACTCCACTATCTGAAACATCCTAGCCATGCTATAGGGGGCAATACATTTGCATGGATAGAAGTTTCATTAGCTAGTAGGAAACTCATCAGGTATAAGTTGGTCATTCTCTGGTTGACAATATTGATGTCAATATTGAATGGTACATCAGAGAGATTAATGCTGGAGACTCAACTTTTTATAATATGTGAAAATACTTGGATGAAGGGATCAATGATATAGTCCCTAAATTTGTTGGATCATACAAAGATAGGTATGAAAGTAAATTGTGAAGAGGGGACATTCAGAGGTTGCAAAGGGACATAGATAGTGGAGAGTGATCTGGCTAATAGAGTATAATGTGAGTGATTGTAGAGCTCTGAGATGCAAAGGGATCTGGTTGTCCTAGTGCATGAATCACATAAAATTAGTATGCAGATGCAGCAAGTGACTCGGAAAACTAATAGAATGTTATTGCTTGTAATGAGGGGAATTGAATACAGAAGTAGAGAGGTTCTGATTCAGGTGAGACCTCATCTGGAGAAGTGTGAACGAGTGGCTTCCTTTGTTTAAGGAAGGATGTAAATGCGTTTGATGTAATTAAAGAAGATCTACAGGATGAATACCTTGAATGAGAGGGTTGTCTTCTGAGGGGAGACTGGGCAGACTGAGTGTGTCCAGTTGAGTCTATAAAACTAAGAGCTGACTTAATTGAAACAGACAGGGGTGGGGGGGGGGGGGGTTGATTTCCAGCGTGGAGCTGATTTAAATATTTAACTTGCTAATGAATCCTATTCGTGGGCCTAGGACTGAAGCTTCTGGCCCGCTAGCCTTTCCCACTGCCCACACTCCCCCCCATCTGGCCCCCCCACACCCTCCCCCCAACTCACCATCCAGCCAGGAGTGGTTCACTCCAGCAGGGGTTACAGGTTGGTGGCCAATCCCGCTGGAGTGAAGGGAGAACATGGAGGCTCTCCCTTTAGGAGGTTAAGGGGAAGGGAGCTCCCTGGGCATTGTCAGCCTGGCTGGCCTCCAGCACTGCCCAGGGGGCAAAGTGACAATATCCTAAGGTCACCTTAGCACTGCCCACTTGGCATTGGATGATGCCAAGGGAGAGGGATGGGACAGAGAGGGACAGGGGCTATTGGTGGGTGGGACCTGGGGGGTGATTGGTGGGGGTGGGTGGGTCCTGCTGCAGTCAGGATCAATGGCAGAGGGAGGGAAGAGGCTGATTTGGTGCTGGCCATCTGGGATGCCGGGGGGGGTGGGGGGAGTTGGGGGGTTGGGGGTGGGGGGGGGAATGCTGCCAAGGAAGGGGGGATTGTCGGGGAGATTGGGGTGGTGGGGGTTGATGGACAGGGAGAGGGCATTGGGAGAAATCCAGAAGGCCAGCGATGAGGGGCTGGGAGGATTGGAGCAACAATGATGTGGAGTCATGGGGTGGACCAGCAATTGGTAGGTCAGTAGCACGGGGATACAGCACTGCTGGCCTCTCTGACAGGGATAGGCCCTGCCCTCTGATTTTCAATGTGATTTCTCTTTGAAGATGCATAGAGTATGGGAGGTTCACTTTGAAAATGCCACTAAAGAAACTCCAGTTTTTTTCACGCAAAATTGGAACTTCATATTTTTTGGGAGAACCCGGCCAGAGGCCAGAATTTTCTAGCCGTTCACACCAGCGGGAATCTTTGGTTCAGCTGCTCTAGAACGAGGGATCAATTTTAAAATTAGATGTTACCCATTTAAGACAATGATGAGGAGAATTTCTTCTCTGACAGAGGGTTGTGAGTCTCTGGGACTCTGTTCCTCAAAAGGGAGAGAAAGCAGAGTCTTTGAATATTTTTAAAGCAACTCTGGACAGCATCTTGACAAGCAAAGTGGTGGAAGATTATCAGCAGGAGTTGAGTTCAACAGCAGCTCAATCATGATCTTATTGAATGGAGGAGCAGGCTTGAGGGACCGAGTGGCCTATTCCTGCTCCTCATTTGTACCTTTATAATCTTTGAATAATAAAAGAATAACCACACAATCAAACTTCAACTTGTATGAATCATGTTCACTCGCAGTAATAATGAAACAGTAACCAAACCTCAACCCAGTGGATTTGAGATGATTGCAGAACATTCATTGTACAATTCCTTGGGCACAAAATGTAATAAAAATAAAACCCTTTGCTAACTTCCTGACAAAAATCTTATACATAACGTGTGCCGTGACTTCACATGCTCAGTTCTGTATTGCAACATAACAGGGGGAACCAACAAATTAGACGCCTCCGCTCTCCCCTTTGAAGAAGTAAGCTGAGATGTAAGAAACAAAAGATGTATCTTTCAGAGTTAAATGATACTATCAATCATCCTAAACCTTTCATACACAGAAAGTATCTGACACTGAATGAGTCAGTGAGCTTAAAGGATACCTAGTTCTATGTCAATGTGATCAAACTGTGACATCCTTGAAGTTTCTGTTGGAAGTTTCAACATTTGCTCAGAAGATTCTGTTGCGAAGTTGGTGGTCTGTTTAAAATATAGTCTTTTTTCTGTACTTAGAATTATAAAAAAAAGGGGGCAGGTGCATGCAGAACACAAAGTGAAATATTTGTTTAGAGAGGCCAGGCAGTACTGTTGCCAAGACAACAGGCTGCTTTTGAATTTTAACCAATTAATTTAAAATAGGCATTTGAATAACAGCAGCCTGTTAGATTTAAGAACATAAGAAATAGGAGCAGGAGTAGGCCATCTAACCCTTCAAGCCTGTCCCACTGTAAACGGACAACAAATTTTATGAAATTGGGCACACAATATGGAAGCAGACTAAAATTACACTCAGAGCCTCCCCACTAAAAGTCACAAAGGAACAGACACAGACTAGCAGGCAAGGACATGCTCTTAGAATGCAAATGAGGGCTAGCACACAAGGGAAGCTGGACAGGATGGTACCTCCAGGAATTAAATTAAAAAACACATCCCCACCCCACCAAATCAATACTTCTAACTTAACCAAACAACCTACAGAGACACCTAAAGATTAGCATAGCTAAGGAAAATCCCTGGCCCCTCAAACTTCCTGACAAGAACACACACCCATTGTTCAAACCCTGGAGATTCGAGACCATTAATCAGACAAAAACGATTAACACACACTTAAAACAATCATCTCAATACTTGAAAAACATCGAGACAGGATGGCTAAAGTTGAATACTGTAAATAAAGCATTCAGATTTGAATCACACAATACACCGAAGTTCAGGTATAACTGTAGCCTGTTGGGGCAGACCTTTAGAGTGCTTTCGAGACAGTTCGATTGTATGTCCTGACTGCACCTCAGTCGACATAAAAGAAAATAAAGCTGTGCTGTTATTGAACTAGACCCTGGGTCCGTAGTGATCATTTAATCCACTCGCGCTAACACCGCCATTCAATAAGATCATGTTGATCTGCAGTGGATCAGTTCCACTTTCCCACTTTCTCCCCATAACCGTTAATTTCTTTGTCTATCAGAAATCTATCTACTCATGACTTAACTATATTCAGTGAGGTAGCCTCCACCACTTCAATGGGTAGAGAATTCCAGAGACTCATGCTTTGAGTGAAGAAGTTCCTCCTCAACTCCGACCTAAACTGCCTCCACCCCATCTTATTTTAAGGCTGTGACCTCTAGTTCTGTTCATTTTGTAAGCAGAAAGAATCTCTCTGCCTCTACCCAGTTGCAGCCTCATCAATGCCCTCTACAGTTGCAGCAAGACCTCCTTGCATTTATATTCTATCCCCTTTGCAATAAAGGCCAAATTCCATTCTCCTTCTTGATCACCTGCTGCACCTACAGACTGGGTTTTTGCGATTCGTGCATAAGACCCCCAGGTTCCTCTGCACAGCAGCATTGTGTGGCTTTTCACCAGTTAAATAATATTCCTCCCTACTATTATTTCTACCAAAGTGGATAACCTCACATTTGCTAATGTTATACTCCATCTGCCAGGTCCTCGCCCACTCACCCAGCCTATCCGGATCTCTCTGCAGATTCCGCATGCTCCACACAATTTGCTTTTCCACTCATCTTCGTGTCATCAACAAATTTTGTTACCCTACAGTCAGCCCCATCCTCCAAATCATTTATGTATATGGTAAACATTTGAGGCCCCAGCTCCGATCCTTGCGACACTCCACTAGTCACCAACTGCCAACCAGAAAAGCACCCATTAATTCTAACTCTCTGCTTTCAGTTAGGTAACCAATCCTCAATCCATGCTAACACTTTACTCCCAACTCTGTGTACCCTAACCTTCTGCAACAACCTTTTGTGAGGCACCTTATTGAACGCCTTCTGGAAATCCAAAAACACCACATCCACTGATTCCCCTCTGTCTACTGTACAGTCATATCCTCATAGAACTCCAATAAATTTGTTAAACACGACTTCCCCTTCACAAATCCGTGCTGTGCCTGCTTGATCAAACCATTCTTTTCCACGTGTCTTGCTATTTCTTCTGACATTAACCTTTATTCTACACATCCCTATGTGAACAAATCATATCGTGGGGATGTCGGTATAACAACCAACTCCCAGCTCCTGACAGCCAGCCAGCAATTGCCTCAGAGAAAGAGAGAGAGAGAGACAGAGATCTAGGACTTGTCTCTGCCACAGCTGATAGCTTTTAGCTCCAATCCTTATCTGAATAGAAAAAGTACCAAAAGAATCCAAAAGTTCCAGACAGAGGAAATTACCAAAGAAGATAGAAGATTCTGGAAAATAAAACTTGGTTGTATTTTGAGAGTGACTAAAAATTGTATTTATTTAAACAGCATTCCATTAGAATCGTGTTTTGTTGGGTTTGTTCATAGTTTAGTTAACCTGTTCACTATTAGTTAAATAAATTAAGTTACTTGTTGCTTTTACACAGAGAATCTCGGATAGTTATTTTGATTTAACCACTGAAAGTTGCTGAAGAGCAGATTGTACTATTTCTCACACACACTTTAACAGATTATAAAGGGACCTACTCTTCTTTGCGTGATTAAGCGTTAGTTTTCAGAGACAAGATCAACCTCCCCCTTTGTTATATTTCTAAACTGATTTTGGAACAAAGTCACATTTCAGGCTATATTTTTCCACTTGATTTTCAATCATAAATTATTTGCAGAATGTGCAACAACAGTTTGGATGAGATTCTCCGACCTCCCAGCCGTGTTTCCCACTGACGGGAGATGGCACATCGTTTGCTAGTGGCGGGTTCTTAGGTCCCACCGTTGTCAGTGAGAACTCCCATTGACATCACCCCACACTGGGAAATCCACGGGCATAGTTGCATTGCCAGCGGGACTGGAGAATCCCACCAGTGTGGATGACTGGAGAATTCCGGCCTTCGTGTTTATAAAGCAATTTGAGCGTGCTAAAATATCTGAAGGACCATTTTTGGAGGGTTTAAGAAGCTCCTGAATTGAAGATGTTGACGGTGATGGGTGGTTTTGGGCAGTCTAGAGCTTATCCTGAACATACGCGCATCAATGGTGCAGTAATTAAAATCAGGAATATGTCAGAATTGGAGGAGCACAATGAAATCATAAGCCTAGACCAATAATAAATAAAAGTTAAACTCAAATCTTTAAATTGATCATATCTGAACATGTTCATTTTTGCTTCAACTCCTTGCTGAAGTACAATTACACAGTGACATTTACCCCCTGGGCCACAAGTAGGGTAGGATGCCAACCCATAAAGAGTTTCTCCCTCATTCCTATTGATTTCAGTTTTACCAGGGCTCCTTCATACAACACTCAGTTAAATGCTTGACTTGCTTTCAAGGCAGTTCCCCTCACCTCACTGTGGAGCTCAGCCCTTTTGCCCATGTTTAAATCAAGGCTGAAATGAGATCAGGTACTGGAGAAAGCCAAACTGAGATCATGCAGAATTTTTAAACCGATATGGACTCACAGCCAATATAATAAAGAAAATTTTATTTGTTTGTCACAACAAAGTTAATGTGAAAACACCCTAGCCATCACGTTCTGGCACCTGTTTGGGTGCATCAAGGGAGAATTTAGCATGGCCAATGCACATTTTTTTGGACTGTGGGAGGAAACCGGAGCACCCGGAAGAAACCCATGCAGACATGGGGAGAACATGCAGACTCTGCACAGACAGTGACCCAAGCTGGGAATCAAACACGCACTGTGAGCTAGCAGTGCTAACCATTGTGTCACGTGCCACCCACAGATCAGTGAACATGGATGTGAAGGGCAAACAGAACTTGCTGTGATTTATAATATGGACAGCAGGATTTGATATGAACTCAAGTTGATGAGGGTAAAATCTGGGAGGCCAGCCAAGCGAATATTGATCAAGGGCTAGAGGTTTGGATGAGGGATTCAGCAATAACTGAGCTGGAGCAGGCGCAGATTTGCAGGATGTTATGGAAGTAGAAATAGGCAATCGTAACAATGGCAATTCTATGTGATCAGAACACTCATCAGGGGGTTAAATAGGATAACAAGGTTGCAAGCAGTGTGGCTCAGCTTCAGACAATTTCCAAAGGTGCGAGGGGACTGAAGATAATGGTCTCAGTGCTCTTAACATTTATCTGGAAGAAATTATTGTCTTCACTGTCAAACAAGCTGTCTAACAATTCCAAATGTGGAGATGCTGGCTTTGGACTAGTGTAAACACAGTAAGGAGTCATTTGCTAACAAATAAACCCGTTGGACTTTAACCTGATGTTGTGAGACTTCTTACTGTAGCAATTCCAAAACTTGGAGGAACTGAGAGGGGGACTGAATTGACTCTGTCTACACTTAACGTTGCCTCAGAAAAGCAGCCAGCGTAATTAAGGACCCCTCGCAGCCCGGACATTCTCTCTTCCACCTTCTTCCATCGGGAAGAAAGATACAGAAATCTGAGGTCACATAACAACAGATTCAAGAACTGCTTCTTCACTGCTGCCATCAGACTTGTGAATGGACTCCATAGATAAAAGCAAAACATTGCAAATGACGAAATCTGAAACAAGAACAGAAAAATCTCAGCAGGTCTGACAGCATCTGTAGAGAGAGAATGCAGCCAACGTTTCAAATCTAGATGACCCTATGTCAGAATGGACCTCCAGGAGATGATGCTGCAACTTTATAAGCCCCTAGTCAGACTTCACTTGGAGTACTGTGCGCAGTTCTAGTTGTCTCACTACAAGAAGTGAGGGTGCAAAGGAGATTTACAAGAGTGTTGCCTGGCATGCCTTATGACGATAGGTTGAGGGAGCTAGGTCTTTTCTCCCTGGAGAGCTGAAGGTTGAGAGGGGACCTGATAGAGGTTTATAAGGTGTTGAAAATATAGATAGGGTGGATTCTCAGGGGCTATTTCCCAGGGCTGAAATGATCACTATGAGAGGACACAGGATGATATTGGAATAGTTTAGGTTAGAGGGTCCACTGGCCGGCACAACATCGAGGGCCGAAGGGCCTGTACTGCGCTGTAATGTTCTATGTTTTATGTTCTATGTTTAAGATGCAGGGAGTAGGTACAGAGGAGATGTCAGGGTTAAGATTTTCATTCAGAGGGTGGTGAGTGAATGGAATCGGCTGCCGTTGGTGGTGGCAGAGGCGAACTCGCTGGGGTCTTTTAAAAGACTTCTGGATGAGTACATGAGATTAAATAGGATTGAGAGTTATAGATAGGCCTGGTAGGTATGGATATGATTGGTACAACTTGTGGGCCGAAGAGCCTGTTTGTGCTGTAGTGTTCTATGTTCAATCTTCTACCTTATGTTAAATCGATCTTTCTCTACACCCCAGCTATGATTGTAACCCTACTTTCTGCACCCTCTCCTTTCCGTTAGTCCTGTGTGCTCTGTGAATGGTATGCCTTGTCCATGCAAGAAACAATACTTTTCACTGTATTCCAATACATATGACAATAATAAATCATATCAGATCAAAAGGGTGGGGCTTGAGGCAGTTCAGCATTCCATCAGAGTAGACACGGAACTTGACATTGTGGCTGGAATTCTCCCACCTTGCATCATACTTGAGATCATCCAGTCCCACTACTGTGAATGGAGATCTGACTGGGTGCCAAATTCCCTGCTCTTGTAATGGTGGAGCAGGTGATATCAGACAGTTCCAGCCTGTGTTTTTTTTTTGGATGCTGTGACCAAAGGGTGCTTGGTCCCAAACCGGGCAAGGAAAGCCATGCTGAACATGCTTGTGTATCCTAGCTGAACCGCCTACTACAGCAATCATTTTAAAATGACCAACACTGTCCCAATAGCAGAGTGTAAAATGATAGAGTCCTTCTTTACATTCATGATGTAACAACTCTGCTAATCTGTCTCTGAAGCATCCAGTAACCTTCCGATGTAAGTATGAAAACTCATTGAAAGATGCAGCGAACCAAACTAAAGTCAGATTTTAAAAAAATGATATACCAAAGCAATTATCTTGTTTTGAGGCCTGAGAGAGTTCTGATGCTGTGGCAGGGGTTACAGCAAGAAAAGAAAAATCAATAGGACAATACAAGCAGTCAAGCATAATGTAATCTGCTCACGTTCATCCATCCTCTTCTGTTTGACGTTTATATCCTTTCAACATGCAATGTTTTTCTAATTTCAGTTTCCTCTTGGAAAGCTGCAAAATTCCTCAGAAGGGGCCCATTAACATTAAAGTTGTCCTTCTGAACCAGGTTCGTCTGGCCTATAACCTATATACCACAATGCCTGTCTATTCAGCCCATACAGCACGGTGGCATAGTGTTAGCACTGCTGTCTTACAGCGCCGGGGACCCCAGTTTGGTTCCCAGCTGCCTGTGCACAGCCAGCATGTTCTCCCAATATCTGCATTGATTCCTCTGAGTGCCCCAGTTTTCTCCCACAGTCAGAAAGACATGCGGGTTAGGTGCATTGACTGTGATAAATTCTCCCTCACTGTACTTAACAGGTGCTAGAGTGCGGTGACTCGGGGATTTTCGCAGTCACTTCATTGCAGTGTTAATGTAAGCCTACTGGAAAGCTTCCAAATACATAACCACACCATCCCCTAGCCAATTACTTCCACCTTTTCCCTACTCCAACCTCCCTCAACTCATTGCTACTGAAACTCTGATCCATGCTTGTGTTATTTTTGGACTTGATCATTTAAACCATCTTCAGACTGACCTCCCATTCTCCACTCTTAATACACTCTGCTGCCCATATCTTAACTTGCACAAAGTTCCATGTGCTTAATCCCATCCCCCAACTCCCATTCCAACAAGGCTTCCATTTTACAATTCCCATTCCAGCCTTCAAATCACTCCGAGAACTTGCCTGGTCCTATTATAATTTCCTGCCGGCCTACACCCTTCCCAGCTATCTGCTCTTCTCCAATTCCTGCCTCTTGCGCGTTTCCAATTTTCATCAATCCAATATTTGTTGCAATTTTTCAAAGCTATCGCAGCCTTTTGGCTAAGGTGAACTTTAGATCAAGCACAGGAAGGGATTGGGGGGGGGGTGGTGAAATGCCTCGTTGTGCTAGCTTAGATCTTGTTTTATTGAGCCCAAGAAGGGATGCAATCAGTTGGATTTTACAACCTCACTTATCCCAAGACCATAAAATGTGGCCCAAGGTCAATGGAGTTTCTTATTGTCTGCCCCTCACCCGCTCTGATTCCCGAAGCAGGCAGGGGGGTAGAATTCTGCTGAATGTCTTGTCTTGTCAGTTTGGATCTAGTTGTCCCTCATGTGGGAATGATGATTGAACTCGATTTGATTGTCTTCTTTGATTAGAAATAAAGTACCAAAAAAGAATAATTAGTAGCCTTACCTTCAGCTAGCTATGGAATTCCTTCACTAAAATTCTGCGTCTCTCCCTGTCTCCCTTCTTTAGGACATTCCTTATTGACCAACCTGTTGACCACCTGTCCAAGTATCTCAATATTTGACTCTGCTTTCTGCGTGGTAATCATTGTTGTGTAACACCTAGGTTCAGTTCTTCATATTCACAGCAAGATGGGTGGGCCTGTCCAGAACCAGGGCTCACAGTCTGAGGATTCAGGATGGACCACTGAGGACGGAGATGAGAAGACATTTCTTCACCTGGTGAGCCAGTGGAATTCATTACCACAGGAAGTAGTTGATTGCAAAACATTGAATGCATTCAAGAGGTGGCTGGATATAGCACTTGGGGCGAATGGGATCAAAGGTTATGGGAAGAAAGCAGGTTTAGGCTATTGAGTTGGACGATTAGCCATGATCATGATGAATGGCAGAGGAGGCTAAAGGGCTGAATGGCCTCCACCTGCTCCTATTTTCTATGTTTTTACGTTTCTATGATATAAATGTTGTTCTTGTTGAATCCATGTGGTAGGTTTTTGTGGTCTGAACAACTGTGAGGGAGACTTGAGCCTAACCCTTGTAATGAATCGAGGGCAACTTAATGGGCCTCAAATTTAAAAGGGTTTATTGCCAATCATTAATGTACAGTGAAAAGTATTGTTTCTGGTGTGCTTTACAAACAAAGCATACCATTCATGGAGAAGGAAAAGAGAGAGAGCAAAACTAATTGCGAAATAAATGTTTGATAGAATTAAAAATGCGGCTATTTGCCACTCTACCTTGGTTCCAATGGAGAATCCTCCCCAAGCAGGGATACATCCCATCTTCCCGATTGTCCCAGCTGCCCGTCTTGAAACTCTATTGGGTCCAGCCTGATCGCATTGCTCTCTGGGGTCGCTCTCTTAAAGGGACCACGCTATCACAATCCTCCAATCATTTTTAGCAGGAACTCGTTAGTCTGGAACTTGATCAATAGATGCCTATCCACTTTCATTCTTCTATAGCTTCCCAAAGCTATCCATGCTGGGAGGATAACTGAAATAGGAGTAGCGTTCAGCCCCTCAGGTCTGTTAGCCCACTCAATTAGACCATGGCTAATGTATATCTCAGCTCCATCTACCCATCTTGTTTCCTTATCTTTTAATACTCTTACCTACGAGAAAACCTCTCCATCTCCAGTTTTGAAATTTTTAGTAGATCCCCAGCTGTGAGAGCAAATTTCAGGGGGATTATTCAGTGCTGGCTTTGTGAAGAAGTTCTACTTGATGTCCCTCCTGTTATAATGGCCACAAAGGACATGGGGTGTTGCTAATAGATTTCCCTGTGGGCTTCTCCTCGTCCATGATCATTCTCAATACTGGTGTCCCACAAGGCTGAGTCCTCAGCCCCCTTACTGTATTCCTTATACACCTATCACTGTGTGTCCAAATTCCCCTCCAATTCAATTTTCAAGTTTGCTGATGACACCACCGTAATGGATCTGATCTCAAACAATGACGAGGTAGAGTCCAGGAATGAGATAGAGAATCTGGTGAACTGGTATGGCAACAATAATCTCTCCCTCAATGTCAACAAAATGAAGGAGATTGTCATCAACTTCAGGAAGCGTAAAGGAGAACATGTCCATATCTACACCAACAGGGACAAAGCAGAAATGGTCGAGAGCTTCAGCTTTTTAGGTGTCCAGATCATCAACAACGTGTCCTGGTCCTTCATGTTGATGCTATAGTTAAGAAATTCCACCAACGCATTTATTTTTACAGGACACTAAGAAAATTTGGCATGTCAGCTATGGCTCTTACCGACTTTTACAGATGTACCACAGGAAGCATTCACAGCTTGGCATGGCTCCTGCTCTGCCCAAGACCACAAGAAACTACAAAGTTTCTGAACGAGGCCCAGTCAATCACTCAAATTAGCCTCTCATCCATTGACAGTGTCTACACTTGCTGCTGCCTCAGAAAAGTATAATTAAGGATCCCATGTATATCGGGCATTGTCTCTTCCATCTTCTTTGGTGGAAAAAAGATGGAAAAACCTGAGGACGTATACCAACCAACTCAAGAATAACTTCTTCCCTGCTGCCATCAGACTTTTGAGAGCATCTACTATATATTATGTTGTTCTTTCTCTACATTCTAGCTATGACTGTAACACTACATTCTGCTCTCTCTCCTTTCCTTCTCTATGAGTGGTATGCTTTGTCTGTAAAGCGCACAAGAAACAATACTTTTCACTGTATATTAATACATAAATCAAATCAAATCTGTGTATACACAATTTTCCCTATTGAGTGAGTCAGAGCTCTCCCAATGAGAATCAAATGTTGGGAGTTTAAAACCCACACTCACTGCCAGGACTGTAGTTATATACGTCCAGAGCTCAGGCCTTGAGTTGTTGAAAGTCATGGGCGTGGGCCAGAATTTCCCCAAAGAAATTTTAAGTGTCGAATTTGTGTGAAAACTGAGTAATTCATGCAGTTTTTCCAGTGGGAGTTCATACTAGAATCTCCCACATTCTGTGCACTGCAGAACATGAATATCATTAAACTTCAGGGGATGGTGCCTATTCCCACTGGAGAGGCTGAAATCAGCACTGCGCACGTGCCAATCTGGCTGAGATCACCACACTCACAGTGGCTCCGAACTTATAGCCTCCTAATTGCTTACCAGCTCAATTGCAGGCCAGCCCCTCAACCTCTGCAAAGATGACCCTCTGTCCCTCCCATGGTCCGATCGCTAGCCCCAGGCCATTCCCGGGCCCAGCCCTGACCTCCCCCATCCAAGTCCCATCCCAAGAATTTTCCAGCCACCCTCCACCCTTCCATGGATTACACCCCCACAGTCCTGACACCCCCCTGTTCACAATGCTAACTCCCCCAACATTGCCAATGCTTAACAGGCACCTTGCCCCATGCCCAATGGACAATACTATAAGGTGTTCCCTGAGCATTGACATTTTTTCACAGGCTGGCACTGCCAGTATGCCAATGCGCAGGGGACATCCCTTCTCACGTCTGCCCCTCTGGGGGGGCCCAATTTCCCCCCTTCATTCCAGTGAGGTCGGGTCACTGGTTCCCATTACTGAATGTGAACGATTCTGGCAGGGTTGGGGGGTTGAGACGCTGATGGGTCCAGAGATTTGAGTTCCAGGGGCTGTGAGACAGCTGTTCTAATAACTGTACCACCCCGCTGCCCTCAGTATCAAAGTAATAAAAGCGTTTACCTGGGTAACCATCAGAATAGCGATTGGCAGTGAGATGAAAATGGCTTGCGAAACAAAATCTCTCACTGCATCCTCTGGATTGCAAGTATTTCCAGTGCTGTTGTAGTCAATTTGGGTTTACAAGCTAAGGATCTCAGAACCTCTTAGCTTATTTGTCTTTACCTGGTCGACAAATCTGTTGTGCAACAGGAACATTATTTTTTGCAGGAGTCTGTAAGAACTCAGTATGATAGGTAACAACTGAAGGTCAATGGGAAGTATAATTACATGTTCGAAAGTGGTATTGTGTTCTGTACATCCCTCTGGGAGAGTTCAAGGAAAATAAAAATTGAGAGCACTGACCTGTGTGATAAACGCTTTGAAGAGCTGTCATGTGTAACAGAGCTTCTCGCTGGCAGTTCAGCGGAGCAGGAGATATCTCTGCCATAATGCATTTGTCACGATAAGCAAAACAAAAAGCCCAGTACATTAATCATCAAAGTCCAACCACTCATGCATCTCTCTACATACTGAATCCCAGTGAGTTATAAATATGATACCGGGTTCCTCTCCAAGAAACTTTCAATTAGTTTGTGCAGGGAGCAGAGAGGAGTGGGGAGAGGGGAGATATCATGCGCAATGATGACTTTTTATTAAAATTCCCCTCTTTGCTATGACAGGCATAAGGCGGGGCCTATTCCCACTGGAGAGACCAAAGTCGAAGTGGACCAGTGTGAGGTAGCAGCAATGCTAATCACTGTGCCGCCTCTCAGTAAGAAGTCTCACAACACCAGGTTAAAGTCCAACAAGTTTATTTGATAGTAAACTCACAAGCTTTCGGAAAGGTGGGCTCCTGAACCACATTGCTTTAACTCTGCAATCACCTGTAGACCTGAGCAGACAATGTTGTCTTTCCAAAGGAGCATTAGTGAACCAGATGGGTTTTACTAACAATTATTTTATTGGATTTTATTGCCTTAGACCATCTTAGTGATGTAAATATATTGGATTACAGGGATAGGACTTGGGTGGGATTTCTTCAAATAAGCTTTAAAAAGTCTATGCCTGAAACATAAAATAAGCTAAAAATTCATGAAAAGTGAAGCTTGTCGCTTCATTTTTTATCAACTCAAGTTTGTTCTTTGGAATCTTAAGATTTCAACTCCATCTGTATCTCCTCTGAGTGATGAGCTTCCATGATGTGGAGATGCTGGTGTTGGACTGGGATAAATACAGTAAGAAGTCTCACAACACCAAGGTAAAGTCAAACAAGTTTATTTGGTAGCAAACGCCTCTATACCTGTTAGACTTTAACCTGGTGTTGTGAGAATTCTTACAGTGATGAGCTTCTAGGCAGAATTGGGAAGATTAAGCTGGGCGCGAAGGAACAGCAAGATATTGAATAAGCAGAATGAAAGCAAGCGTGGGGATTTGTGGTCAGTATTAAATAATCTGTAGTGTGACAGTTGACTTGAAACTACCTTGACAAGAAAGTAATCTTTCATTCACACTCTGAGTCCTAAACAAGTTTAATATGAATGCTAAAGTTTCAGCTGTAAAGTAATTTGGGATGTCCTAAGATTATGAAAGATCGACATACATTCAAATATCATTTCTTTCCTGTTTCTTTTGCCAGGTATAAAGTATCATTGTATCATTTTCCTCTCGTCCCTGCCTTAATGTTTCAGTAACAGCAAATTAATATTGTGTTTTCATTCATTAGAAACCACAGAAATGCTATCAGTTTCTCTTGCTGAAACTGGCAGTTTGACGTGATGCATTTTGGTAGGTTGAACTAGGGCAGGACTTAATTAATGGTAGGAGAGTTATAGAACAAAGAGATATAGAGGTACAGGTTCATAGCTCCTTGAAAGTGGAGTCACAGGTGGACAGAATGATGAAGTAGGCATTCAGCATACTTGGTATCATCAGTCAGAACATTGAATACAGGAGTTGGGACATCTTGTTGAAGTTGTACAAGACATTGGTAAGGCCACACTTGGAATACAGTGTGTAATTCTGGTCACCATATTATAGAAAGGATATTATTAAACTAGAAAGAGTGCAGAAAAGATTTACTAAGATGATACAGGGACTTGACAGATTGAGTTATAAGGAGAGGCTGGACAGACTGGGACTTTTTTCTCTGGAGTGTAGGAAGCTGAGGAGTGATCTTATTTATAGAGGTCTATAAAATAATGAGGGGCATAAATCAGCTAGATAGTCAATACCTTTTCCCAAAGGTAGGGAAGTCTAAAACTAAGTTTAAGGTGAGAGAAGAGAGATACAACAGTGTCCAAAGGGGCAATATTTTCACACAGAGTGGTGAGTGTCCAGAACAAGTTGCCAGAGGTAATAGTAGAGGCAACTACAATTCTGTTTTTTAAAAAGAATTCAGATAGTTACATAGAACATAGAACATTACAGCGCAGAACAGGCCCTTCGGCCCTCGATGTTGCGCCGACCAATTAGGAACAAGCAGTGACCCTCTAACCTAAACCATTCCCTTTTCATCCATAAACTTATCTACTAACCTCTTAAACGCCACCAAACTTGGCGCATCTACAACTGACACAGGCAAGGCATTCCACTCCCTAATCACTCTTTGAGTAAAGAACCTACCTCTGATATCCGTCCTATAACTCATACCCCTTAATTTAAAGTTGTGTCCCCTCGTGCTAGCTTTTTCCATCCTAGGAAAAAGGCTATCACTGTCCCCCCTATCTAAACCTCTAATCATCTTATATGTTTCGATCAGGTCCCCTCTTAGCCTCCTCCTTTCTAACGAAACAACCTCAAATCCCTCAGCCTCTCCTCATAAGACCTGCCCTCCATACCAGGCAACATCCTGGTAAACCTCCTCTGTACCCTCTCCAATGCCTCCACATCTTTCTTATAATGTGGGGACCAGAACTGCACACAATACTCCAAGTGCGGCCGCACTAGAGTTTTGTACGTTGCAACATGACGTTGCGGCTCCGAAATTCAATCCCCCTACCAATAAAAGCTAAGACTCCATATGCCTTCTTAACAACCTTATCGACTTGATTGCCAACTTTCAGGAATCTATGCACACATACACCAAGATCCCTCTGTTCATCAACACTATTAAGAGTCCTACCATTAGCCCTATACTCTACACATTTGTTATTCCTGCCAAGGTGAATTACCTCACACTTTTCCACATTAAACTCCATTTGCCACCTCTCGGCCCAGCTCTGCAACTTGTCCAAGTCTCCCTGCAAACTAGAACACCCCTCTTCACTATCTACCACTCCTCCGACTTTGGTGTCATCCGTAAATTTACTAATCCATCCTTCAATACCCTCATCCAGATCATTTATAAAAATTACAAACAGCAGGGGCCCCAAAACAGATCGCTGAGGTACACCACTAGTAACCGAACTTCACGATGAATATCTCCCATCGACCACCACGCTCTGTCTTCTATCCGCTAGCCAATTCCTAATCCAATTAGCTAAATCACCCTCTATCCCATACATCTGCATTTTCTGCAGAAGCCTTCCATGTGCCACCTTATCGAACGCCTTACTAAAGTCCATATATACCACATCAACTGCCTTACTCCCATCCACTTCTTTGGTCACTTTTTCAAAAACTCAATAAGGTTAGTAAGGCACGACCTACCCTTCACAAAACCATGCTGACTATCCCCAATCAATTCATTTCTCTCTAAATAACTATAAATCCTATCCCTAATGATTCTCTCCAATACTTTGCCCACAACAGAAGTAAGACTCACCAGCCTATAATTCCCTGGAAAGTCTCTCTTCCCCTTCTTGATCAATGGGACCACATTTGCTATCCTCCAGTCTTCCGGCACTATACCCGTAACCAACGACGACCTGAAGATCAGAGCCAGAGGCTCTGCAATCTCCTCTCTCGTCTCCCAAAGAATCCTAGGGTAAATCCCGTCTGGCCTAGGGGACTTATCTAACTTCAAACTCTCAAGAATATCTAGCACATCCTCCTTATCTACTTCAATACTTTCCAGTTTGCAACCCTGTATCCCAGTGTTCTCCACAACTACATTTACATCTCCCTGCGAGAATACCGAAGAGAAATATTTGTTCAGTGCCTCTCCAACCTCTTCAGGCTCCACGCACAACTTCCCACTGCTGTCCATGACTGGCCCTAGCCTTGCCCTAACCAATCTTCTATTCTTAACACATCTAAAGAAAGCTTTAGGATTCTCCTTGATCCTATCAGCCAAAGTCTTCTCGTGTCCCCTTTTAGCTCTCCTCAACTCACTCTTAGCTCCCTCCTGGCTAATCTATAGCTATCCAGTGCACTAACTGAGCCTTCAAGCCTCATCCTGACATAAGCCTCCTTTTCCCTTTTAACCAGCGAATTAACTTTTTTAGTACACCATGGTTCCCTTACTCGACCATTTCCTCCTTGCCTGACAGGGACGTACTTATCAAGGACTCGCAGTAGCTGCTCCTTGAATAAGCTCCACATTTCAAATGTTCCCAGTCCCTGTAGTTTCCTAGTCCAACCTATGCACCCTAATTCCCTCCTTATGGCCTCATAATTACCATTCCCCAGCTATAACTACTGCCCCCAGCTTCATGCCTATCCCTATCCATCACTAAGGTGAACGTAACCGAATTGTGATCACTATCACCAAAATGTTCACTAACTTCCAAGCCTAACACCTGGTCTGGCTCATTGCCCAGCACCAAATCCAGTGTAGCCTCACCTCTAGTTGGCCTATCTACATACTGAGTCAAAAAACCTTCCTGCACACTTTGTACAAAAACTGACCCCTCTAATGAGCTAGAGCTATAGCTATTCCAATCAATATTAGTAAAGTTAAAGTCCCCCATAACAATTACCTATTACTTTCACTCCTGTCCAGGATCGACTTTGCAATCCTTTCCTCTACCTGTCCAGAACTTTTAGGAGGTCTATAAAAGACTCCCAACAGGGTGACCTCTCCTCTCCTGTTTTTAACCTCAGCCCATACTACCTCAACAGACAAGTCCTCATCAAACTTCCTTTCTGTCACTGTGATACAGTCTTTAACTAATAATGCCACTCCTCCCCCCCTTCTACCTCCTTCTCTACTCCAACTGAAGCATTTGAACCCTGGATCCTGCAACAACCATTCCTGTCCCTGCTCTATCCATGTCTCTGAAATGGCCACAACATCGAAGTTCCAGGTACTGGTCCAAGCTGCAAGTTCCTCCCCCTTATTGCGAATACTTCTTGCATTAAAAGTATACGCATTTCAAACCATGCCCTACTCCACCCGTACGCTGCTGTGTCTTACAGTTCTCACCTATGACCCCCCTGTTCTCGTCCCTCTTAACGGGACGAGTTACGTGGATAAGATGGATATAGAGGGATATGGGCCAAATGCAGACAATTGAGATTAGCATAAGGGTTTAAAAAAAAGGATGCCATGGGCAAGTTGGACCAAAGGCCCCTATTTCCATGCTGTAAATGTCTGTGACTCTATGTTTAATTTTCTGATGACATTTGTTGTATATTTGAAAAAAGGGTTGCAGTTTGCTTTGAGAGATGATCGCATGATTTGATGGTGATGTCAGGCTGCTGCTTTAAGAAGAACAAAGAACATTTCAAACAAAAAAATAAAGAACAAAGAAAAACGAAGCACAGGAAACAGACCATTTGGCCCTTCAAGCCTGCGTCAATCATGATACCTCCCTAAATTAGAATTGTACACACTTATGGAGTCTATATTCTTCCGCTCACATCCTATTCATGTATTCATTTAGATGCCCCTTAAATGTTGCTATCGTACCTGCTCCCACCACCTCCCTCGGCAGCATGTTCGAGACATTCACCACCCTGTGTGTAAAAAAACTTGCCTCGCACATCTCCTCTAAACTTTTCTCCATGCACCTTAAATATATGTCTCCTATACTTAACTCTTCCACCCTTTGAAAGAGTTCTAACTATCCACTCTGTCCAGGCCACATATAATCTTGTAAACCTCTATCAGGTCATTCCCCGACCTCCATTGTTCCAGTGAGAACAAACAGTGTTTATCCAACCACTCCTCGAAGCTAATACCCTCCAGAACAACAATGGCCCTCAGATAGGGGACATATTAGATTTTAAGCTGATAAGAACAGATTTTTATTTATATCCAATCAAAAACCAAATTGGTCCAATCAAAATCCCTACAAGGGACACATTATAAATCCAAGGTAACAGACTCACTTTACTTTTCCTATCTTTGGCTTGATCAACAAGATCCAAGCTGATAGGAGCAGGCATTACATCCCTTCCAATGCTTGATCTGAGCTTCATCTTAGCCAAAAGACCGAGATGGTATTTTTAAAAACTTTCAGTTTTGTATTCAGTGCAGTGCAAACAGTAGCTCATCAATAAAATCTGTTGTGCATTTGAATCTAATGGGTGCCAAACAAACATGAAAACGGGTGAGAATCACATCCTTTTTTTTGGGCAAGCTCCCATACACTATTTTATGGTGCTTAGAAAAATTAATGATCCCAAATGTGATTCTCGCCAGCAGGGGGAGTGGATGGAGTCTAATCATGCTGGGAAGCTGGCTGTGGAAAGTGCTAAGAAGTTGAGAGGTTGTAGTTACCAAGCAAGACTAAAGAGGCTGGAGTTCTTTTCTCTCGAAAAGAGTAGCCTTATTGACTTGGTAGAGATCTTTGAGATTATGAAATGGTTTAGTAGAACAAACATAAAGAAAATATCCCCACTTTCAGGACAGACCAGACTAGGGACAGTAAATATGAAATAGTCACTAATATCCCCAATAGGAAATTCAGGAGAAACTCCTTTACCAAGATTGGTTGGAATGTGAAACTTACTACAAGCTGAGGCAATCAGCATAGATGGATTTAAGAGGAACTAGGAGGAATTCAAGAGGGCAAAAGGAAGAGAGGAATACGTTGCTGGGTTTAAATGAAGTAAGGAGGAGGTTTGTGTGGAGCTTAACAATACCATAAACCTGTCTGATCACTTTTTATGTTCTGTAAGTATGATGTATGATAGGTGGCACAGTGGTTGGTGCTGCTGCCTCACAGCACCAGAGACCCGGGTTCAATTCCGGTCTCGGATCACTGTCTGTGTGGAGTTTGCACATTCTCCGTGTGTCTGCGTGGGCTTCCTTTGGGTGCTCTGATTTCCTCCCACAGTCTGAAAGACATGCTAACCTGCCCCTTAATAGGACGATGAGGGAGCAGGTATGTGGAGATAGGGCTTGGGTGGGATTGTTATCAGTGCAGGCTCGATGGGCCAAATGGCGTCCTTCTGTGACTAAGATCAGGTAAAACATTAATTAATCAGGGGTGAGGTCAACACAGGGTTAAATTGGGCTGCAATCCCAGGCTGTGAATTAGCCACAGTCCAGTCACTGAGAAAATGCCATTCAAAGAACAAAGAACAACACAGCACAGGAAACAGGCCCTTCGGCCCTACAAGCCCGTGCCTCCCATTTTAACACTCAGTGAGTGCCTCATTCCAATCCTTCTTCTACCTATGAGTTTTGTCTACCTCTAGTGGACTCCACAATAAAGGGGTGCAAATTTAGGGGATTATATGTGCGGCAGATTAAGAGAGATACAATTTAGGGTCAATTTATTAACATCAATCAGCCTCGAACCTGTGTTGCCTGACCTTTGAACTCAGTCAGTGATATTCCAGCTGTGAACTGCTGGCTGTCTCTCGGCCCACTCCACGGAAAAGCCTATCCACCGACTATTTAGGAAAGGATCGGAACCAGACAATTGTGTCACAACATATGTGCGGCCCCTAGAGACATGTGATCAAACACATAGAGGCAGAACCTCATCAAAGACTTAATGGTCCCAGTGCGAGGCTCCGCAGTGAGTGTGTATTAATTTAAACTACCGTCTTGTGCTTTCTACAAGCCACAGCGCAGCCATCTGCACAGAACGGACAGCGAGATGTCAAACTTAAATCCCACCTTCTTACAAAAAATTTGGTGCCGCAGGGCACCATGAGGTTGAGTTCAACTCACACACCAGGAGAGTGGATCAGAACACCACAGGCCACTCCCTGCAATCGGGTAGACAATCACTTCAGTTGGCAATGGTGGGCATCGCCCCTAATTCTTCAACGCAGGCTTCTTTAGGACAGTGTCGTTTGTAATGAGTGTGTCGACAGAGGGGGTCTCTCTGGATTCTGATATGGCATGGTCTGTTAAGCTGAAGCTGTGAGATTTCTTTCTGTTATGATAAGCAACCTTGGCACCATAACATGAGCTAACACTCTCCATCCTCCCCAACAACAGCGTCAGCAGCACCACGGCAACCAGAACTCCATCTTTCTTTTCACGTTTAATGCTGTGAAGAGCTAGTTATTCTAAAATAAATTAAGCTTTACAATATCGCAGTACAACAGCTGAATGAATCTCTTTTTCCCTTGTCTGTTTTCCAATGAGGGAGTTACTGGCTTGAGTAATATAAACAGCTATATAAACTCTGCGAAAGGAGCCGGATTTTAGTTTTATATTGAAGGTAAACAATGGAAGGAGAATGGAATAAAGAAATGTATGAAAAGGTTGGACACAGGGATTGGTGCAGCTGCCAGCATGGAGATATGTGCATGTGGGCCAAACAAGCAGTTTTCGTGTTGCTATATCAATTTAATTCTACTTGTATGGGATTTTGTAGTTTGTTTTTATATACAAGACACTGCCCTTTGGCAAAATCGTCAAAAGGAATGATGTCAGAACAACAATGGAAGTCAGCACTGCTGTCTCATAGTGCCAGGGAGCAAGGTTCAATATCCAGCTTGGGTCACTGTCTGTGTGGAGTCTGCATCAGGTGAATCGCCTGACGAAGCCCATAGAGTCAAAAGCTTGCGAGTTTACTATCAAATAAATTGGTTGGATTTAAACCAGGTGTTGTCAGACTTCTTAGTGTATTCCTCCCACAGTCCAAAGATGTGTGGGTTAGATGCATTGGCCATGTTAAATTCTCCCTTAATGTCTCTGGATGTGTAGGTTAGAGGGATTAGTGGGGTAAATGGGTGAGGATTACAATGATACAGCCTGGGTAGGATTGTTGTTGGTGCTGACTTGATCAGCCAAATGGCCTCTTTCTATAGGGATTCTATGACTCTATAATTCTATTGTTATCATACCGAGCTCAACCTTTATTTGATTGATTAATTATTTGACTTATCAATGTCACGTATATGATTATACAGTGAAAAGTGTTGGTTTTTGCCCGCTATACCATACGTAAAGAAGGAAAGGAGAGTGGAGTGTAGTTGTTGCAGTCATTGTTAGCGTGTAGAGAAAGATCAACTTAATGTGAGATAGGACCTTTCAAAAGTCTGACAGCAGCAAGGGAAGAAGCTGTTTCTGATTTGGTTGGTACGTGTTCTCAAATTTCTGTATCTTTCTCCCGGTGGAAGAAGTTTCTGCTCTCTGGGTTCCTCCTTTGTGTTGTCAGCCTGCATGTTTGACATTCAGTGCCATAATTTCCCTGAGTTATTTGTCTTCAGTTTTTGCGAAATATCCTGGCTGGATTTTTCTGAAAGAAATCTTGCAACACTAGTTTAAAGTCCAGCAAGTAAACACCCCAAGCTTTCAGAACACTTTGTTTCTTCGTCAGATGACTGGGAGTTCCTGACGAAGGAACGTGTTCCAAAAGCTTGGGGCATTTGCTACAAATAAACTTGTTGGACTTTAAGCTGGCATTGTGAGATTTCTTTCTGTTTTACCCCAGTTCAACGCCGGCATCTCCACATTTTCTGGCCATTCACACTGGCTGAATTTACCAGTTCCGCTGCCGCGAACGAATGTTTGGCTGAGTGCCAAATTCTCCTTCGTCGCTTGCAGTGGCTGTGGGGTGTGAATGAGTGGAATATTCTCCCATCTAATTTTCGCTATTGATTCTATTCCCTTCAGCGCTCATTCATTCTTGTATAAATCTGGGGTCATGGGGAGGCTGCGTTGAGGAGAGGAGATATTTCTTTCCACAAGGAGTTAATCAGGTCTGGAATGTTCTACCTGGAAATGTGGTGGAAGCAGGTTCAAGTGGTCATTGGATGATTATTTGAGTAGAAGCAATGTCCAGGGGTACAGGGGAAGGGCAGAGGAATGGTACTAGGACATAGAATCGTAAAAAACCTACAAGGCAGAAGGAGGCCATTTAGCCCATCGAGTCTGCAGCGACAACAATCCCATGCCAAGCTCAATCCCCACCATCCAGCACATTTACCCCACTAATCCCTCTAACCTACACATCCCAAGACACTAAGGAGCAATTTAGCATGGCCAATCAACCTAACCCGGACATCGTTGGACTACAGGAGGAAATCGGAACACCTGGAGAAAACCCATGCAAACATGGGGAGAAAGTGCAAACTCCACACAGTCAGTGACTAGGAATCAGACCCAGGTTCCTGGAGCTGTGAGTCAGCAGTGATAACCACTGTGCTATTTGTGCTGCCTCATGATGATTGTTTAGACAGCCGATGCAGAATGGCCTCTTCTGCTCCGTAACACTTCTGTGGTTCTGAAGAGGCCAGTGTGGGAAGAATTATTTCCCAGGCAATTTGCTGTGAAGTTTGTTCTACATTGTTTTCTGAAGGATTTCTCCTACCAACCAGCCTGCATGTCAGGTGTATTAAGACAGTTCTGGAGGAAACACTTTAGCTTCTCTTTGTCTGCAGGTTGTGCTTGTAGGCACTCACATTTTAAGTCTAGCTCTTCTCATCTTCTTTTATCTCCTGAGTTGACCCAAAATTATTTTGGAATAAGCCTCCAGGAGGCACGCAGACTGTGCTCACGCATGCGCACATGTGTGCTCACACGCAGTTATGTGTATGTGCATGTGGTGTGTAAATGTGTGTGAGAGTGTGTGTGTATGTGTGCAAATGTGAATGTGCGCACATGAGAGACTATGCATGTCTGTATGCACACATGTTTGAGTGTGTGTATGAGTGTGCGTATGTATGTGTGCACACATGTGCAAGTGCGTAATGTCTGTATGTATGTATATGCATGTGTTTATGTGTATGTTTGTGTGTCTGAGTGTGTACATGTGTGTGTGAGTGAGTGTGCGTGTTTGAACAAAGAACAAAACAGCACGGGAAACAGGCCCTTCGGCCCAACAAGCCCGCGCCGCCACCTCAATGTTCCCACTTCTACTCATGATCCCTGTCCATGTTTATAGATCTATGCATTAGAACCAAATTTGAGACAATTTAGGGAGAATTTGTTCTGCCAATCAGCCTAAGAGCACATCTTTGGGATGTGGAGGGAAACCGGAGCACCCGGAGAAAACACGCAAGCACGGGGAGAATGCGCAAACTCCCACAGACGCAGGCCCAAATCCACGTATCTGCACAGCACAGCGATAGTCACTGAGCTGTCGTGTTGCCCATCAAATGGTCCAGGTCAAGCGTGCACTAACGACGTGAAGCACTAGGATACTCTCAAAAAAAAAATCCAAGAGCAGCCCTCTCACGACCCATCACGTGTACGCCCCTCGTTAGACAACAAGGTGGACCAAAGCACCTGTAGGATAAAAACAAATACGTCACAGGGAAAAGATGAACCCCTTAATTTATTTGGGATATTACTTTCCAGAAACAAAAAGCGGAAGTTATTATGCTCAAAGCGACGTTTATTTCACAAATCCGGCAAGGCATTTGCGTGACAAATGTACCACTTCATTTTGAAAGCTACCACTGTTTCATCTTTATAATTCGCAAGGCACTTGCTGCAGCTGCAGTAATTTATGCTCATCTACAAACTCAAGCAGCAGAAACAACATGTTTCATTCTGACAGCACCAAAGGTGACTTCCTCTCTTCCTTTGCTTCAGCTCTGGGGGAAGGCACTCAAATTGGAATTGAAACATGGATCAGTAAGAAGAAAGTCCAATTACAGCCTGAGAGCCAGTCAGTAAAATGAAAGGAGGATGATTCAACGTCCGAATGCTACCCAGGTAGGGAGCTTCCTTTTCAGTGAGGCGCAATAAGGTGTATTTCTTTGCTCAACTATGAAATATCAGTGGACCTTCTGCATAGCTCAAAACAATAGGGGCAATTTTAACTTAACGTACACACTGGGGTACTTGTGGTATCAAGTGGAATGCCTTCCACTCTTTCTAATTTCACACTCTTTTGGAGCTGATCTCATGCAAACATCATTCTATGGTCTCAATGTTGCGATTCACGCCGGTGGAATTGTCCCGTCCCACCACAGTGAACGGAAATTTGACCGGGCACCAAATTCTCCAACTTCACTGCAGCGGGAGCATGGCACGAATGGCTGGTAAGATTGCACCCTTAGTGTCATGTGTATCGCTTGTCCGTGCTAAGATCAAGCATCAAATCAAGGCCAAAATCAGGTACCATGCCTTTTCTTGACAGCTTAGAGCCTGTGTGTCACCCTTTGTCAGGGACCATGGACTAAATTCCAATTTTGGAGCAAGCAAGATGACGGATTCAGGGTTTGCCCTGCACACTCCACACATTAAATTCTGAGAAAGGAATACAAGTTTTTTAAAAAATAAAAGATTAAAACAATTTCACATAGAGATACAGATCCTCTCTCCTTGCAATCCCTGACTCACATAAATAAATGCTTCAGGGGACCGGCTAGTGAACAAACAAAAAATGAAAGATCATGCAGAACTGTTTAGGCTGCTTTAATTGCTACCTTGCTGAAAACAAGAATCTTTTGATATCAGTCGTTCATGTGGAATGCAAGCAGCTGGGCTGTGAGAATTCACAGCAGTACTGGTAAATAAGTGCTCACCAATAACGCAATTTTTCCATCAGGAATTTCTTCAACACACTCCAGAACTATAGAAGTTCGTTGTTAACGTGGACAGTATTGAGTTTCAGTATTAGACATAATACCAGGGACTAAAGGGATATGGGAGTAAGGACAGGATCAGGATAGAATCTTACAATGCAAAAAGGCGGCCATTTGGCCCATTCAACACACACAGGCAACATTCCCACCCAGGTCCTCTCCCCGTAACTGCCACTTATCTACCCTGCTAATCCCCCTGACACTAAGGGACATGGCCAATTAACACAACCCACGTATCATTGCAGAGTGGGAGGAAACTGGAGCACCTGGAGGAAACCCACACAGACATGGGAAGGAAGTGCAAACTCCACATAGACCGTGACTGAAGTCCAAAATTGAACTCAGATCCCTGGTGTTGTGAGACAGCAGTGCCAACTCCGTGCCACCTACTATATTGAATTTGATGATCGGCCATGATCAAATGAATGGCGGGTCAGACTCAAAAGGCCAAACTTCCCACTCCTGCTTCTAGCTTCTATGTTTTGTGGGTCAATTTCAAGTATGCTCATTGCATTCCATATAGACCTCAGGAGAGTCTTTGAGGAAATTCTTCTGCCATTCCCACCACATGATTGGGAAAATCCCCCCAAGGTGAAACCACCAAGGGTTCCCTAATGGTGGCAGGCAACAAAGGTAAATCACTTTTGGCTTTGATGGGATTGGAAGATCCCATCGGCGACTGATGGTGAACTGCTTCTGCTGCAGGAAAACTCAGTGCAGGAAAAGAGGATTACATTAGAACATCAGAATTAGGAGCAGAAGCAAGCAATTCAGCCCTTCAAGCCCACTCCACCATTTAACATGATCATGGCTAATGTTATCCTGGTCTCAACTCCACTTTCCTGCCTATCTCCATAACTCTTTACCCTGCTTTTCAGAAATGTATCTATCACTTTCTTGAACCTGTAGATTGATTGTTTCCATTGTGCTCTGAGACAGTGAGATTAACAGATTCACAACCCTCCAAGAGAAGTAGATTTTTCTCATCTCAGTTTACCCCTTTTCACTTTATGGGTGCAATTGTACAGCCTCGTTCAAGTGAGACCAGAAAAGCCTGCCTGCTGTCAATGGACATTTCCATTGTCCATCCCTCACCCACTCTGAATCCATGGCAGGTGGGGAGTTAGAATTCCAGTGTATATCTATGACCATTTGTTCTAGACTGCCCCACAAGGGGGAACATCTTTTCAACATCTATCTTATCAATTCCCTTTAGCATTTTACATACCTCAATCTGTTCCCAAATCATTTTTCTGAACTCCAGTGTGTACAATCCAACCGCTCCTTGTATGACAGCCCTTTCAACCCTGGAATCAGTCTGGTGAACCTTCTTTGAGATGTCTCCAATGCCATCACATCCTTCCTCAAGTAAGGAGACCAAAACAGGGCACAATACTGCAAGTGTGGTCTCACCAATGCCTTCTTTTACTTTTAAAGTCCTGTCCTTTTTCAATTAACTGCCATTTTCTTTTCCAAGGTTTCAACTTGCCACCTGAGTTCTGATTCACACCGTGGTAAGTCTTGGAGGCAGAAGTCCCTTCACCAAAATCTCTTTATTTACAATTCCACCAGCAGGACACAGAGTACAAGTAGTTTATTTTCAGGAGTGCCAGAGGAACTGACACTCCCAGTTAAATACAAGGAAAGGATTCCCTCATTGGTCCATCAATTGACTCCTTAATCAGGGACTTCATATTCCAATAGGCCACCCTCAATGGCCTGATTGAAGTTATTACACACGTCTTCAGGAGCAAGAAGAGGAAGACTGTTGACTTGGTTCCAGTAGCAAATATTGTGATTTCTGTAATAATAACTGTAATGTCTTCTCCTAATGTTTCTGTTCTGGATTGAGGGAATAAAGTCAGTTTCCATGAGCAGATCTTCATACGGCAGAAAGACAGAAGCATGTGGTCATGCAATTATTACATTTATATTTCATCAGCTGGACACATATATGAAATTTCTTTAAATAGGCAGTTACAACTGTTGAAATAAAGTAACACTGACTGAAGATGGCTGCCAGAGGTCACCTGACCTGTGTGTAAATTGTTCACGCTTCTCAATGTTTCCAAACTGCACTACAATTAAATACGCCTCGACAACCCTCCTGTGAAATTTCACATCTGCTAAATATCCATGATCACCGCAAGTATAGACTGAAACTTAAAACGGCTGCCACAATTTGCATCGCAGTGACAGGGAGTCTACAGAGACAATGGCTATTCTGGAGGTGTTGATATTTTACTTCCTGATTCATCGAATGGAGTTGAAAGGCCATTCAGAAGTGATTACAGGGACATTAAGAGAGCAATCACTTCAGATATAATACAATGGCTGAGATCTGTCCAAATGTGAGCTAATCAAATAGGTTTTGTTGAAAATACAGTCATCATGGGAAAGAAATCATGTGATTGAAATGCTGACCATCTTTTTGAAACTCCTTGTAGTAAAAGACTTTGCGTGTTATGCAACAATCTACAGAGGTAATATCAGAAGGCAAAATTATCTGTGTATTTCTGTGTCTTTCTTTGTCTTTCTCTCTCACGTTCTCTGTCTGTCTGTCTGTCTCTCTCTCTCTGTCTGTCATTCCCTCTTTTTTTATCTCTTTCTTGCTCTCTCTCTCTCTCTCTGTCTCTCTATCTCGCTCTCTGTCGGGAATTGTACAAGGGGGCAGAATCTGAAGGCCCAGCAAGTTTTTCTTCATTTTGGTTTTGTTATCATTGCTTCCAGTAACGCCCAAATCCCGTGAATAAATAAAAATAAATCATAATGTAGCAGCTACGTAAAGAGCAAAACTCTCTCCTCTGTCTCAGTAATATCCACGATTGGGGCCAGGACAACTTTCTTCCATGCACATCTACTGGAAACTAAATATTTTTCTCAGTTTGAGATGCAGTCAAGTTCCTGAGTTGAAACTGCTCCGCTACATCACTCTGTTCTTTCACTCTGTAGTTTGTCATGGTAGTTGCAAGCTGAATGAGGCAGGAATGGAGAATTAGGGCTACTTCATATTTCATGATAATGAAAGGCAACAAAAGTATTGAAGACTGATTGTAATTTGTGACCTTCTGTTGAAATATTGAGTCATCGCTTCACTCTTTTTATAAGCTTATTTATCCTGTAGACTTCTCAAGAAATTATGGCTGTGAAAATTGCTGAATTTTCCGAGGCATGCATTTGCACAAGGGTATAAAGGTTTAGCGAAACGATCCTTTTCATCGGCCTAAAGGGAAGCAACGTTTATCAATTTTCTTCCCACTGATTCGTAAATTGTTGCAATAAACTTTAATCATAGCTGCAGAGTAAATTTTCCAATCACAGCCACACAGATAGTTCCTCTGGGAAACATGAAACAGCAAAGGCGATGCACTTTAATTTGTTTAATGCCGAGGATGTTCATATTGCTTTGTACCTGTACAGATTTTGCTCTTCTGCAGACAGCATAATACAGAAGTTTGAAGAGCAGTGGCCATTCCACATATTGTTAAAAGTTAAGTTAAAGTTTATTTTTTGATCACAAGTAGGCTTTCATTTAATACTCAATGAAGTTTCTGTGAAAACCCCCCAGTCACCTGTTTGGGTATACTGAGGGAGAATTTAACATGGCCAACGTACCGAACCAGTATGTCTTTAGGACTGTGGGAGGAAACCAGAACACCTGGAGAAAACCCACGCAGACATGGGGAGAATGTGCAAGCTCCACACAGACAGTGATCCAAGCTAGGAATGGAACCCAGGTGCCTAGCACTGTGAAGCAACAGTGCTAACCGCTGTGCCACAGTGTTGCTTAGCTGTTGGTGTTTCAGTAAAGCCAACGAGACACATGTACCCTAACATCAATGAGCTTCCATCTGCTCCTCTTGAGAGTACCCATTTGTCATCTCCATCATACCAAAGGGATGAGATTTTACAGCCATGCTTGCCCCAAAACCGGAAAATCCCATCTGAGGGCAACTGATCTTTGCATGGTCCACACTCCCTCCCCACACCTTCAACCCTACCCCACTACAATTCCCACAGTGGGTGGAATGGGAAGATTCTACCCAGGGAGTTTGCATGGTTCACCATACTTTCTGAAATATGACAGTCTCAGTTGCCCAAGAGGCCACACAACATGTTAAGCATGGGCTTTGCGGAGAGGGCGGGAATGCTGGAAGGGAGTAACATGCCTACCTGCTGCCAGGCCCTGCCTCTGCTCCATGGAGGCACCGTGCATCAGCAGGCAGAGTTTTCCAATCCTCAGCAGATGGAGCCTGACAACAAGAGACACACAACAGTGCAGAATCTCTGAGCAGAAACTGATAGCCAAATTCCGTACACATGAGGACAGCCTCAACCAGAATCGTGGGTTCATATCCCACTATCTGTAACCCCAGTAACTTCTCTGGGCTTGCAAAACAGTCCTGTCTGGAGACAATACACACCTACGCTTAACCCTCTCTCCACTCACATTGTCTGTACCTGTAAGACTTGATTACCTGTAAGGACTGGCATTCCAACCATTACCTAGTAAATTGAGTTTGTGTCTTCATATGCCCTGTTTGTGAACATAGCTCCTCACTCATCTGAAGAAGGAGCCTGGCACTCTGAAAATGCGTGCTGTCAAATAAACCTGTTGGGCTTTAATCTGGTGTTGTGAGACTTCTTAATGTGCTCATCCCAGTCCAATACCGGCATCTCCACATCAGGTGCTGAAGGTGACAACCACTTCCCATCAGACCAATGCATAGGACAGTGGCACAGTGGTTAGTAATGCTGCCTTATAGCATCAGGGACCCAGGTTTGGTTCCCAGCTTGAGTCACTGTCTGGGTGGAGACTGCATGCTCTCCCCCGTGTCTACGTGGGTTTCCTCCGGGTGCTCTGGTTTCCTCCCACAGTCTGAAAGATGTGCTGGTTAGGTGCATTGACCATGCTAAATCCTCCCTTGGTGTACAGGCACCGGAGTGTGGCAACTAGGGGATTTTCATTGCAGTGTTAATGTAAGCCTACTTGCGACACTATTAATATAAACCCTAAACTGAAAGCAGCCCCAGTTGCATTCTTCCCATTCCTGTCGCATTCTCTTGGTTGCACTTACAATGCAAAGTAAGTGAAGTGAACTGGTTTGGGGCATTAGGAATTTGTCCTGACCCATTGATAGTGAGATGACTTGTCTATCCATAAACCGTTTCCATGATTCTGTATTCCAGCTTCAGCCACTCGGCACCTCATTCTTAGGAATGACTGACGATCCTTCTGGCATGGTCTCCTATACCACTCATTGAACAAGGGTTGGTTCCCCTGGCTTGATAGCAATTTCTTAGCATGGACAATCGACCTAACCCGCACATCTTTGGACTGTGGGAGGAAACTGGAGCACCCAGAAAAAAAAAACCACGCAGATTCGAGGAGAATGTGTAAACTCCATACAGACAAACCAGGAATCAAACCTAAGTCCATGAAGCTGTGAAGCAGCAGTGCTAACCACTGTGCTCCCGTGCCAGGTGAGTGAGCAGCCTTTAAAAACCCATGATTCCAAATAAACTTGCTAGGCTTTAACCCGGTGTTGTGAGACTTCTTACTGAGCTCAACACCGGCATCTGCGCATCACAAATATCAAGGGGACTGGTGTTCACTGTCAAATTCAGCCTGTTTGTGACAGCTTCTGGTTGCATAAAGCTCTTGGGGATGAGTGGGAACATCGGACACTGGTCCTCTGTGTCTACATTGTTAATAATTTAACCAGTTTACTGGCATTTGGCACTAACCTTATTCCTGAGCTGGATAAACATCACCTTTCTCAGCAAATTTTGTAAATAATAAATTGTGTTGCTTTCACCCTGTGGATAGCTGCGGATCAGAGGCAGTGAAGCTCTCGGTTTTCAACATCTCTCAGGTGACACAAGAAGTCGGACAGCGAAGAGAATGTGACATTTCTCTCCCAAATTGCACTCAACTCTTTATCATCACAGGAATTCCCCCAATTAAATATTGTCACAAATACACTGACAAGTGCACTGATAATGATTCACTTGTGTACCCGATGTGCTGATCAAATAGAAATAAAATCTCTTATTCAGAATTATTAATTTTGTGTCTTTACTCAGGCATAATGTTTGTTGTTCCTATTTCTTTCCCAGAACATGAAGTGGAGATGCCAGCATTGGACTGGGGTGGACCCAGTAAGAAGTCTCACAATACCAGGTTAAAGTCCAACAGGTTCATTTGAAATCACAAGCTTTCGGAATTTTGTTCCTTCCTCAGGAGGACTCATAGAACATAGAACATAGAACATTACAGCACAGAACAGGCCCTTCGGCCTTCGATGTTGTGCCGACCAATATAAAAAGCAATGCCCCTCCAAACTAAACCATTCCATTCTCTTCCATATACTTATCAACTAACCTCTTAAACGCCACCAAACTTGGCGCATCTACAACTGCTGCAGGCAGGGCATTCCACTCCCGAACCAACCTTTGGGTAAAGAACCTGCCTCTGATATCCGTCCTATAACTATCACCCCTTAATTTAAAGCTGTGTTCCCTCGTGCTAGCTTTCTCCATCCTAGGAAAAAGGCTATCACTGTCCACCCTATCTAACCTCTAATCATCTTATATGTTTCAATAAGGTCTCCTCTTAGCCGCCTTCTTTCTAACGAAAACAACCTCAAATCCCTCAGCCTCTCTTCATAAGACCTGCCCTCCATACCAGGCAACCTCCTGGTAAACCTCCTCTGTACCCTCTCCAATGCCTCCACATCTTTCTTATAATGTGGGGACCAGAAATGCACACAATACTCCAAGTGCGGCCACACTAGAGTTTTGTACAGTTGCAACATGACGTTGCAGCTCCGAAATTCAATCCCCCTACCAATAAAAGCTAAGACTCCATATGCCTTCTTAACAACCTTCTCGACTTGACTGCCTACTTTCAGGGATCTATGCACGTACACACCAAGATCCCTCTATTCATCAAGACTACTAAGAATCCTACCATTAGCCCTATACTCTACACATTTATTATTCCTGCCATAGTGCATTACCTCACACTTTTCCACATTAAACTCCATTTGACACCTCTCGGCCCAGCTCTGCAACTTGTCCAAGTCTCTCTGCAAACTATAACACCCCTCTTCACTATCTACTACTCCACCGACTTTAGTGTCATCTGCAAATTTACTAATCCATCCTTCAATACCCTCATCCAGATCATTTATAAAAATCTGTGTTTCAGTTGTGAAATCAAATATCCAGTGTTCTTTTCCTATTCAGTGGCCTTTCAAAATATTCTGATTTATTGGCACCACCCTTCAGACCTGATGAAGGAGCAGTGCTCCCAAAGCTCGTGATTCCAAATAAACCTGTTGGATTTTAATCTGGTTTTGTTGCTCTTCTTCCTAAAACAATTCTGCTTCAGTGACTGCACAGAAAAATCACCAGTTAATAGAATTTGTTTGGCAGAGTCTGAAGGTTGATGCAATTTCCCCTCCCCTGCTGTTAATCGGACATGGCCCATTTTCTTTGTAAGCAAATACAGAGCAGAATAATTATTTTCCTTTTTATTTGCCTAAATTTGGGCTTTGGGACAATGAATGTGTTATTTTCAGAAACCTACAATATTGAGTGAGACAAAGAATTTGCAATTCCAAAGCCTACTTCACAGAAAATTAAGGATTCGAGCTGGAAAAAGGCAAAAAAAACTGAAGCTGAACTGACTCTACAGTAAACATTTAAACAAAATTTGTGAATGCAATTCTTCTCTCGCACCACGTTTAAAGCTTATTCATTATCACAAGTATCACAAGTAGGTTTACACTAACACTGCAACGGAGCTACTGTGAAAGCCCCCTAGTCGCCACACCCCAGTGCCTGTTCGGGTACTCTGAAAGAGAATTTATCATGGCCAATGCACCTAATCAGTGCATCTTTCAGACTGTGGGAGGAAACTAGCACATCTTTAGTTTGGCTAATCCATCTAAGCTACAAATCTTTGCACTGTGTTGAGGAAACTAAAGCACCCAGAGGAAACCCACGCAGACACAGGGAGAACATACAGATTCCGCACAGGCAGTGACCCAAGTTGGGAACTGAACCCTGATCCCTGATACTCTGAGGTATCTGTGCTAACCACTGTGCCACCCAAAGATGTTGTCACAAAAGGAATCACCGGAGATTCTGAACCACCACATTTCCCAACAAAATGTTTCACACTCAAGGCAATTAATTGCTGACTTTCTCATTCCACATTATTTTCATTCCTTATGTAAAGAAAACTCCATGGGTGGGATTCTCCCAAAAATATTGAAAGTGTCAAATTCGTGTGTAAACTAGAATAAATCCTACTGTTTTATTCCAACGGGATTTTCAAAATGAAAATGAACTTCCAATGTATCACAGTGTGAATCACACTAAAAATAGTGGGGGATTGATCCTATTTCTGCTTGAGAAGCCGGCAGCATAGCGCTGAGTGAGCCACTGTGCATGCGTCTATCTGTCAGCACCGAGGTCAGCACGTGCACAGTAGCCCCGCATTGCCAGCCCCCCGATCGCTGGACTGCTCAATCGCTGGCCAGCCCCATGACCCTGCAACACCGTCCCTCCAATCCCCTCACCCCCATGACCACTGGCCTCCTCGATCTGTCCTTCCAGATCAGTCATGATCATATTAAATGACAGAGAAAACTCGAGGGGCTGAATGGCTTGTTCCTGCTCGTATTTCCCATGTTTCTACATTTCAGTTGTTTTATCAGCTTTCCAGTGATGAAGAAATATTTATAGAAACCCTACAGTACAGAAAGAGGGCATTCAGCCCACCAAGTCTGCACCAACCACAATCCCACCCAGGACCTACCTTCATACCCCTACACATTTTACCCACTAATGCCTCTAACCTACGCATCCCAGGACATTAAGGGGCAACTTTTAGCATGGCCAATCAACCTAACCCGCACATCTTTGGACTGCAGGAGGAAACTGGAGCACCTGGAGGAAACCCACTCAGATACGAGGAGAATGTGCAAACTTCACACAGACAGTGATCTGAGCCGGGAATCAAACCCAGGGCCTTGGAGCTATGAAGCAGCAGTGCTAACCACTGTACTAGCATGCCTCTCTGATCAGTGGCCTTTCAAAATTTTTCAATTTATTAACACCATTCTGTATTTTCTCCCAAAGTCAGAGACAGAAGGAAGAAGACAGCTGTCCATCTGCGTGAGAAGTGACGGAAGTGTTTGGTATTCCAGCAATATTTGCTTCAAGAGCATCACAAGAATGCCATTGATGTCGACATTACAGCAACCACTCGGTGAGTTAAGGAGCCTCGTGAATTGAAATATGCAACCGCAGAATGAAAAATATCCGAGCATTTGAGTTAAGCACATGTTCCTAGGGTTCCCCGGTTCATGTTGGTGCTCTGAATTAAGGAGGGTTGAACAATTACGCTATTCCCAAGAGGTGACAACAGGGCTGCACTGCTACTTAATACATTACTTAAAATGCCAGGTTAGTGTAATCCCATAATGAGACGTTAAACTGAGGTGATGTCAGGTCAGTGACAGAGTAATCCTTTAATGAATTTTCTTTAAGCCCTCAATTAGTCCGTCGGGTTAGTTTAAACATACAGCAATGTTGGCAGTCATTGTCGGAGGTACTTGATCAGATTTCAGAGAATTTACACACTGAAAGCAGGTTTATGGACCAATGCAGGTATTATTACAGAATGCATACATAAAGCCTGGAAAAATATACACCATTTCTTTCTTTGGATTTCATTTCCTTTATTAATGTCACAAGCAGGCTTTTGTTAGCATTGCAATGAAGTTATTCCAGTGACATGGTGGTACAGTGGTTAGCATTGTTGCCTCACAGTGCCATGGATCCGGTTCAATTCCCAGCTTGGTCACTGTTTGTGCCAAGCTGCACGTTCTCCCTGTGTCTGCATGGGTTTCCCCTGGGTGATCCAGTTTCCTCCCACAGTCCAAAAGACATGCTGGTTAGGTGCATTGGCCATGCTTAATTCCCCATCAGTATAGCCGAACAGGTGCCGGAGTGTGGCAACTAGAATAACTTCATTGCAATGCTAATGTAAGCCTACTTGTGACACTCAAAAATAAGCTTTAAGTCACTGTGAAAATTCCCTAGTCATCACACTCCAGCACTAAAGGAGAATTTAACATGGCCAATGTACCTAACCGGCGCGTCTTTCAGACTGTGGGAGGAAACCGGAGCACTCAGAGGAAACCCACTCAGATATGGGGAGAACGTGCAGACTCCATATAGACAGTAACTCAAGCCAGGAACTGAACCGGGAACCTGGCGCTATGAGGCAGCAGTGCTAACCACTGTGCCACTCTTCTGTTACATCACCTATTGGCATGCTGCACTTACCGTGTGATCAGGTGGTTAATTCTGTATTTGTATTGAATATGAATCCTGAGATCTAGACCTACATCTAATTTGGAAAATCATTTCAATGGCACAACAGCCATGGGAGAATTCCAGGCTTGCAATACAATATCCCAGTTTTACGATGGATGTATATGTCCACGCCTCTTCATTCCTCTCCACTGCCCTCGGAAATTGCGCGCCATTTTCCAACTAAAGTGAAGAGGACACCTTAACCATTAGGAGGACCCTAGCCCCATGGCCATTCAGGTCATCACGTGGCCTCTGATCTTCGGGTAAGCTTTCTCCAAGGTGGCCTTCACAACACACAACAACGCAGAGCAGAGACTGATAGCCAAGTTCCGCACACATGAGGATGACCTCAACTGGGATCTTGGGTTCATGTCACACTATCTGTAACCCCCATGACTTGCCTGAACTTGCATAATCTTACTTACTATCCTGTCTGGAGACAATACATATCTACTTAACCTATGCTTTAACCTATCTCCACTCACATCGTCTGCCCCTTTGAGATTTGAATAGCAGGCTAGCTGCAAAGACTCACATTCTAATCAGTGTTCTACAAACTGTGCGTGCCTTTATATGTCCTTCTGTGATCAGAATCTTGCACACACCTGACGAAGGAACAGTGTTTCTGAAAGCTTGTGTGTTTACTATCAGATAAACTGGTTGGACTTTAACCTGGTGTTGTGAGACTTGTTCAGGCCACAGCAGCAGCAACAATGTTTGGAAAGAGCTACCCAATGATTCCCACTCTGCTCTTCTTCATCTTGAGCACTGGCAAATATCTTCCCTTCAGGTATGTACCTGAACTTCTGCAAGTTATATGATTTGCTTTCATGCCTCTTTTGGGGAACACATTTATAAATCATACCAACTCACTGTGTAATAAAAAATTCACTCGTTTCCTACTTTATGAAAATCACTAAACTTCAAAAACACTTGATTGGTCCTAAAATACTTTAAATTAAAGTTTATTTATTAGTGTCACAGTAGGCTTACATTAACACTGCACTGAAGTTAGTGTGAAAATCCCCTAGTCGCCACACTCCGGTGCCTGTTCAGCTACACTGAGGGAGAATTTAGTGTGGCCAATGCATCTAACCACTATGTCTTTTGGTCAGTGCAGGCTTGAAAGGCCAAAAAGCACTTGTTACTATGTTGTAATTTTCTTTGTTCTTTGCTTGACTGTGGGGGGAAACCACAGAGCACCCAGAGAAAACCCACGCAGACATGAGAAAATGTGCAAACTCCACAAAGACAGTGAGCCCCAAGCCTAGAATTGAACCAATGTCCCTGGTGATGTGCAGCAGCATGCTAACCACTGCATCACCATGCCCCCAAAGATGTTGTCATGAAACACATCATTGGCCATTTATTTATTATCTATCCCTATAATGAAGATGCTTTGTTGTTATGCCCTTTACAGCTGGGTGAAAGGACTTGAGGAAGTGATTTCCATTTCCCTTTTAATGCAATGTCTCATGTTTTCTCTTACTCTTTATAAGGAGATTGGTGAGGCACTTTAAGCATACTTTCTAAGGCCTGCGATTTTAATGTTGAGGCATATTTTTGCCAGATA
The DNA here is from genome assembly GCA_024679065.1 of Sphyrna mokarran. Taxonomy (NCBI): domain Eukaryota; kingdom Metazoa; phylum Chordata; class Chondrichthyes; order Carcharhiniformes; family Carcharhinidae; genus Sphyrna; species Sphyrna mokarran. The sequence goes on from JAGIQG010000025.1 coordinate 37,367,322, forward strand.
TGGCACAGTGGCACATTAGTTAGCATTGCTGCCTCACAGTGCCAGAAAACCAGGTTTGATTCCCGGATTGGGTCTCCGTGTGGAGTTTGCATGTTCTCCCTGTGCCAGCATGGGTTTCCTCCAGGTGCTCCGGTTTCCTCCCATGGCCCAAAGATGTGTGGGTTAGGTGTAATGGCTGTGCTAAATTGCCCTGTAGTGTCATGGGGACTAGCTAAGGCAAGTTTACAATCACGAGGGGTCACAGGCTCAAGGTGAGAGGAGCGAGATGTAACTCCAATATCAAAGGGACGTTTTTTATACAGAGGGAGGTGGGGGCCTGGAATGCACTGCCAAATAGGATGGTGGAGGCAGACACGCTGGCATCGTTTAAGAATTACAGGATGAGCAGCCTGGGAATGGAAGGATACAAACAAATAGTCTAGTTGGAGAATGAGTGGCACGGGCTCATTGGGCCGAAGAGCCTGTTTTCTGTACTCTTCTTTGTTTTTTGTTAGAACAAAGAACAAAACAGCACGGGAAACAGGCCCTTCGGCCCAATAAGCCCGCACCGCCACCCCGATATTCCCACCTCTACCCGCGATCCCTGTCTATGTTTATAGATCCATGGATTAAAAACCAAATTTGAGACAATTTAGGGAGAATTTGTTTTGCCAATTAGCCTAAGAGCACATCTTTGGAATGTGGGAGGAAACCGGAGCACCCGGAGAAAACCCACTCAAGCACGGGGAGAATGCGCAAACTCCCACAGGCACAGGCCCAAATCCATGTATCTGCACAGCACAGCGATAGTCACTGAGCTGTCATGTTGCCCATCAAATGGTCCAGGTCAAGCGTACACTAATGACATGAAGCACTAGGATAATCTTGAAAAAAATCCAAGAGCAGTCCTCTCACGACCCATCGTGTGTATGTCCCTCGTTAGACAACAAGGTGGACCAAAGCACCTGTAGGATAAAAACAAGTACATCAATATCATCATCTATTTACACACTTCCCAGGGACTCCCAAGGCTTTGTTCTTTGTAAATGCATAGGGGCTATGGGGATGGGGCCTGGGTGGGATTGTGGTCAGTGCAGACTCGATGGGCTAAACCATCTCCTTCTGCACTCAGGATTCTATAATTCTTTATCAAATTGATTTGTCAGTGTGTAACAATTCAGTATTACCATCCCTATAAGACATCAGAAATATTAATGGCAATAAGGTCAGGTTATTCCACTGAAATACCAACAAGGGCTAAAAATCCAAGAGTACTTCATGTGGTACCTCATAAATGCACACATCTGTTCAGCTACCTCCCACACACTGCTGCTTGTGTAGAACAGTAGGCTGCAATTCATTACAACAATGAAGGAGCATCTGTTGAAGTATTCCCTGAATGCACTTCAATATCCAGTCTAGCAATGGAATTACAGAGGCACTTTGTCCCAATGCTCCAGGCAATACAAAACACCACATTCAAGCCAATCAAATGTTTCCACCCATCAGACCTTCTTGCAACTCAACGGAGGGCCTCTAAGTAAAAGATCCTGAACTTGCAAGGATGACTGATTTCGTTATATACGCAGTAAGAAGTCTCACAGCACCAGGTTAAATTCCGACCAGTTTATTTGATAATAACCCCACAAATTTTTGGAAATGTTTTTCCTTCGTCAGGGTGAGTGGAGAGCTCTCCAGCTTGGGTCACTGTCTGTGCAGAATCTGCATGTTCCCCCCATGTCTGCATGGGTTTCCACATACCTGACAAAGGAACAGCGTTTCCGAAAGCTTGTGACCTTATTATCAAATAAACTGGTTAGGTTTAAACCTGGTGTTGTGAGACTTCTTACTATGTTTACTCCAGTCCAATGCCGGCATCTTTGTATATACACATTCTTTCTGAAGCAAGGTGCTGAAGAAGGAAACCAGGCCAATCTTTTACTTAATACTATATTTACTTACAGAGTACAGCATAACATAGGTTCCTATCCAGTGCCTTAGGAGTCTCTCTTTATATATACCCAGGGTCAAAGCACCTTGTTTATCTATACAGAATCATAGAAACGCTACAGTGTAGAAAGAGGCCATTCGACCCACCAACTCTGCAACCACAATCTATCTGGGCCCTACCCCATATCCCTAAACATTTACCCGCTAATCGCTCTAACCTACACATCCCAGGACATGAAGGGGCAATTTTAACACAGCCAATCAACCTAACTCACACATTTTTGGAGGAAACCGGAGCATCCGATGAAACCCACACAGACACAAGGAGAATGTGCGGCTGCATCAGTTTTGTACAGCTGCAAACATGACCTCATGGCTTCAAAACTCAACCTCTCTACCAATAAAAGCTAATGCATCGTACACCTTCTTAACAATCCTATCAACTTGGGTGCCAACTTTCAGGGATTTATGCACATGGACACCGAGATCCCTCTGCTCATCCACACCCAAGTGTCTTACCATTAGCCCAGTACTCTGTATTCCCGTCACTCCTTCCAAAGTAAATCACTTCACACTTTTCCACATTAAACTCCATTTGCCACCTCTCAGCCCAGCTCTGCGGCTTATCTATGTCCCTCTGTAACCTGCAACACCCGCACTGTCCACAGCTCCACGACTTTAGCATCATCTGCAAATTTACTAACCTATCCTTCTACGTCCTCATCCAGGTCATTTACAAAAATGACAAACAGCTGTGGCACCAAAACAGATCCTTGCTGTACACCACTAATAACTGAACCCCAGGATGAAATTTCCCATCAACTACCATCCTCTGCTGATCCAAACCATTAAATCACCCTCAACCCCATGCCTCCATAATTTCTGCACTAGCCGAGCATGGGGAGCCTTAAGAAAAGCTTTACTGAAATCCATATAGACGATATCAACTGCTTTACCCTTATCCACCTCTTTGATCACCTTCTCAAAGAACTCAATAAGTTTTATGAGGGACAACCTACCCTTCACCAAACCGTGTTGACTATCCCTAATCAAATTATTTCTTTCTAGGTGACTATAAATCCTATCTCTTATAATCCTTTCCAAAACTTTACCACAACAGAAGTAAGATTCTATGGAAAGGTTCACAATGTGGTTTTGAGTATGAATGAGGAGTTGATGTGCTAGATAATGTGGAATAAGAATTTGAGTAGAGAAAAATCACAGGAGGTGGGCACAAGGAATTTGGATAAAGACTGGTGATTACATGGGATGAAGAGTACAAGAGCAAATAAGAAGGGAATTGCGTTCAAATAAATCATCGTGTTGTACAAACATTTTAAAAACAATGAAAGAAGTTGGAGTGACAGAAAGTTATATTAAAGGAAAATGAAAGGCCCAGTTGGGTCTCAATGGCATTAACTGTAGATAAATGAAGCATCTCATTGAGAAACCAGTGAACATAACTCTGATGCCAATGCAGCTCAAAAAAAATCTTGTATTTATTAACTTGTGTTATAGCTTGTCTTATAACGTAAGAGTCAAGAGTGAAAAATAAATCTTGAATAATGAGTGACCCACCTCTGGGTTTGTAATGGAACCAGAATGTCTACATCTCTATTTGAACCATTCCAAAGCATGCCACATAGCCATAGAGATGGTGATTCAGACTAGAACATTGTTTAAGAGGTTTTTAATTTAACTGATCAGTGTGGTTTTGTTGATAAAATCAAGTAGTTGTGTTTGACAATGGGAGCTGGAGGTTTATTTTGGGTGTTGACTACATCTCACCTGATTGAGAAAGTGAACAGGAGATGATAGTTAGCATTTCAATGAGAGAAAGTATTAACTTCACCATTTACTATGTGGAATGTGACTGGAGCTCTATTTCAGCTTGTATTTGGTGAGGGAAAAGTAGCTGGATGATTTTCTTTAACTTACGGATGGGAGAAGAAATCCACAGTGGGCTCACAAAGCCTCAGAGCAAAATGAAGCAGAATTAGCTTGGGAAACTTTGTGAAGGCCATTGAGTATGTGCTGGGAACCTGAAAAAGGAGCAAAGCGCTGACAGTAGCGGAGAGTTGCATTGCAGGAAGGCTAATGGAACAAGCCCATAAAATCTTCAGAGGATAACGAGAACATTGAGGCGAAATAAAGTGAATTCTGTACATATTTTAGGTTGCTCTCCAGAGAAGCGAATGAATATTCAAGATTCTTGCAATGTATAAGAGAACTCTGTGGTAGCATGAGTAAAAATTAGAAACTGATTTCATTGCATGAATAGTTATAGACTATATTGTTAAGCTAACAGTGCTTGTTTTGCTTAATTCATTTTTGCGTACAATAAAGATTGTTTTCTATAAAAGCATGAAGTCTCATGTGACAGTTCTTTCAGTAGAACATTGGGGTTGAATTTTTCTTTAAATGTTAACTGGATCATGATCATGGTGATATTTGCATGTTCTTGGATGCATGGAGATCAGGCGGAAAAACATCATCATTGTAATCCAGGTCAATTAACTTCTCTATCACCCGATACCCTTGCTTGGAAACTGATGAAAATGTGGAACAGCTCAGTGCTTGGGAACTCACCAGAAAGGTTCGCAGATATAGAGAGGGTTCCCCCATTCTGCTCACCACAAGAATCATAACGGGGGTGGGAAGGTGGTGGCTGCTGGCCACATAGAGGTCCATTGATCTTGGGTGGAATTGAACCATTTTTGGGTAAGCACAGCCGGAGAATCCCAACCATAGTTTTCAAACAGAGAATAGATTTGACAAGATGTTCATTCTTAAGAGTTGATAAAGAAGTTGGGCACTGATGGTCGGAGAGAGGTTGTGATTGGTGTCAAAGAGAATCTAATCGTCAAAACCCAAGGTGAAACTATAGATGAAACCTGGATCTGGAACAAAGCCAAGAAAAGAGGTCTTCACAGATGCTGAATAAGATGTAGAATTGGAAAAGGTTTGCCAATATGGGAAGAGTTATAAATTGAAGTGGAAAGCAGAGAGGGTATGAAGTAGATAACAGGAGTAAGAAGCTCTCTGCTGGAGTGACAGAATACACACACAAGTTGACACTACAATAATAATGCTTAAATTAGATATGGAGAGGCTAGTTATTGCTAGGCAAGTGCTTCAAAGAGAAGCTTAGGAAATAACCAGTATTTATATTTATATTGGCTTGATGGTCAGAACCACATAGCCATTAGCTTCATAAACCAAAAACATCCCCTGCTGCTTTAAAAAAAAACAAAAAGGCAATGCCATACAAGCCAAATTTAATTGCAGACTGCATTACCGTTCTTCCTCAATGCGATTCAATTTTGAAAAATTCCTGTTTCTTTTCCATCCCATTTTTATGGTGGATTGTAAACTGCCAACCTTGCAATTTTCAGCATGGCCCAATATGCAGAGTGCAATTACTCAATCTGCAGTTTTCATGGCCTCATTAAAATGCTAATAGAAATGATGATTTCACATCAGTCACAGGGGCTACTGAGAAGTAGGTGAAGAATATTTTGAAACGTCAGCAAGGTGTGATATTTTAAAGGTCTTTCCACTTTTGAGACTAAGTTTCACCTCACAGCACAGTAGTTAGCACTGTTGCCTCACAGCGCCAGAGACCTGGGTTCGAATCCTCGCTTGGATCATTGTCTGTGTGGAGTCTTCATGTTCTGCCCAAGTCAGCGTGGGTTTCCTCCGGGTGCTCCAGTTTCCTCCCACAGTCCGAAAGACGTGCTGGTTCGGTGTATTGGCCGTGCTATATTCTCCCCCAGTGTACCCAAACAGGTGCCAGAGTTAGGGGGCTAAGGAATTTTCACAATAACTTCATTGTGGGGTTAATGTAAGGGCAACTTGTGACATAAATAAATGAGTTGTGATGGGTAGGTTTCATACATGTTTTCTACTGGGCAACATGGCCGAAATTCATGCCCAATTTTAAGCTCGAAACCTCATTAATTATGCATGAATGAGTACGTCTGAATCACATGGGAGTGGGAGGTGATATGATCATGAGCTGATTCGCCTGCCATGCCATCACTTCATGAGGTCAGAGATATTGTTGTTTGAGATTGTACTTGGATTTGGATGCCCGCATTTGGAATACTGCATCCAGTTCTGGTCGCCTTACTACCGGAAGGACCTGGAGACCCTGGAGAGAGTGCAGTGGAGATTTACCAGGATGTTGCCTACTATGGAAGGGCTGAGCTGCGAGGAAAGATTGGGCAAATTGGGGCTGTTCTCCTTAGAAAAGCAGGGAATGAGGGGAGATCTAATAGAAGTGTATAAGATTATGAAGGGTATAGATAAAGTGAACAGTGGTAAGCTTTTTCCTAGGTTGGATACAATAATTACAAAGGGCCATGGATTTAAGATGAGGGGAGCGAGGTATTATTTGGATATTAGAGGGAGGTTTTTCACACAGAGGGTGGTGGGTGCGCGGAACGTACTGCCAAGTAAGGTGGTAGAGGCAGACACTCTAGGATTGTTTAAGGCTTACTTAGACAGGCACATGAAAGGACTAGAAATGGAGGGATACAGGAGACTTTTCTAAATAAAGATTATGAGCCTTGGGACATCCTTGGGAATCAACATATTTCATGGCTCACTTGCTTTATTTCTGCGCTTCTGGGGATTCCATAAATGTCTAAGTTTTTGCATGCTTCTTGCCTTTTCTTTTACTTCGCAGGCAATTCAGTCCACCCTGTTGACCAACAAGGGGCATCCACGTAGTGGGTCATGCAAGGGCTGCTCTTGGATGTTGCTTCGAGAGTTGCCTAGTGCTTCACGTCATTAGTGTTCGCTTAAACTGGACCAACTGACAGGCAACATGACAGCTCAGTGACTATCACTGTTTGCTGTGCAGATACGTGGATTTGGGCCAGTGTCTGCGGAAATTTGCGCATTCTCCCTGTGATTACGTGGGTTTTCTCTGGGTGATCCAGTTTCCTCCCACATCCCAAAGACGTGCTTTTAGGCTGATTGGTGTAACAAATTGTCCCTAAATCAGACTTCCCTCAATCTTCCCTGACAAAAGTCATAGGTAGAGGAGAGCACTCATAATGTTAAAATGGTGGTGTGGACTTGTTGGGGCGAGGGGTCTGTGTCCAGTGCTGTATTGTTCTTTGTTCATTGCTCTTTATATCTGAGTGCCATACGTAAACACCACCCGAACATATTTCAGGCCAGCTTTGTGAATAAGGTGCCTCCAGTTGGCTGCATTCAATAAGAAAGCTGCCCCAAAGTTAAGTAATGATTCCATGAAGGCCCACATTCACAATGCTCTACCCAAGGATGGTTCTTGGCAGCCTTATTTTGCCCGTCTTGGAGACAGCTGCAAGGAAAGTCAGCACGTCGGACACCTGCCTGAGGAATGCCATTCATTGCAGGAAGAGAATGAATGAACTCATTTGCTCTACCAAAATAAGTCAACCTTCAGGTCCAATCTCTCATAATGGTTTCCGGCATTCAAACTGCCTCTCCTCCCACCTTCACAGCTTTAAACCACATTCGCCATCTGAGCTCCTATGAGGTGAAGGCTTGCTTGCAAATAAACCATTGCTCCCAATTCCATTTCCTTTTCCCACTAGGTTTTATAGAAGACTCCCAGTCCCTTCCTTGGCCGGTGAGTGATAACTTGCACTTACGTGGCATTCTCTTATCAATAAAGCACTGTCAGGTCAGCCAAGGTTCTGTGTTTAAGTCCAAAACCCCATCTCACTTAGAGGTAAGTGAGATGGTTTGCTAAGCCGACACTTATATTTACAGTATTTTTCACTGGAGCTAAAAGATAAAAGCATATACTTCAAATTTAAGCTGTAAAATATCTTGTGAACCATTCAACCAAATCCATAACTAAGTAACCACATAGAAGCAGCTCTGCCTAAATCTGTTCATAAACTTTCTATGAAGGTTGTTGGTTGTATGTCTGTACCCTTCAGCATGTTAAAATTCAAGAGTTTGAGAATCAATTAACCTCTTAACTTCTTCAGTTCCTTGATCTGAAATGATTTGATGAAATCATGACATGAGCAGCTAATCCCCGGGCACTACTGCATCAGACTGTACAACACATGAACTTAAAGTTTACTTATTAGTGTTACAAGTCAGCTTACATTAACACTGAAATGAAGTAATTGTGAAAATCCCCTCATCGTCACACTCCGGCGTCTGTTCGGGTACGCTGAGGGAGAATTTAGCACGGCCAATGCACCTAACCATCACATCTTTCAGACTGTGGGAGGAAACCAGAGCACCCGGAGGAAACCCACGCAGACAGGGGGAGAATGTGCAGATTCCGCACGGTCAGTGACCCAAGACTGGAATCGAACCATGTTCCTGATACTCTAAGGCAGCGGTGTTAACCACTGTGCCGCCCACAGGACTAGGACGAAAAGAATTTATTTCACTCAGAGACTTTAGAATTCTTTATCCAGAGGATTGTGGATTATCATTGAATATATTAAAGGTTGAGGCAGACAGATTTTCAGTCTCTCAGCAAGTCAAGGAAAATCGGGCTGGGCGGAAGAGTGGAGTTGAAACTGAAGATCAGTCATGGTGAGACTGAATAGATTTGAGGGTCACCTGGTTTACTCCTTTGTTCTTATAAATTACTGCTTCAGAAATACTTCAGAACAACACAATCAGTTTCAATCTCATACTGTATTCATGGAAAGTTCAAGCTCATTTAACTACCTTCATTATAGAGGGCAGAATTCAGGAAACAATCATAGAATTATAGAATCCCTACAATGCAAGAAGAGGCCATTCAGCCCTTCAAATCTGAACTGAACACAATCCCACACAAGCCCTATCCCCACAACACCATGCATTTACCCTAGCTAGTTTCCCTGACACTAAGGGGCAATGCACATAGCCTTGCACATCTTTGGAATCCAAAATAATCTGGAAACTAAGGCTTTTAGCAAACTAACAAGAGGCATTTTTTTTGTTCCAACAAAGTGCACATTAGCTGGTCTGTTGCTTGGGATAATACAGCCATTGTACCAGATTTTCTTCTTTCTCCTTTCTATTTTCTCCCTTGAAAGATTCCAATAAGGAGATAAATATATTTCTAATAAATAAAAGGGATAAGGGGATATGGGGAACAGGTGCAGAGGTGGATTTCAGACCAGGGAGAGATCAGCAATGACCTGATTGAATAGCAAAGCAGGCTGGAAGGGTTGAATTTGCCTACTTCTGCTCCTAATTCCAAAGTTCTATGTTTCGATGTAAAGCTATCGGCCAGAGTTCTCTGCTCTTTCATACCAATGGGATTCTCAAGACCCACCAGCAGTGCACCTCCGCCTGTGGGCTTCCCACCAGCATACGAATGACTTCAACTGGAATTCCAGTTGTCAATGGTGGGAATAGAGAATTTCTCCACTAGCAAAAAATATGGCATCTCCTGCCGGCAGGAAACATGCGGTTGGGAGGCCAGAGAATCTCACCCCTTGTCTCTCGCGAGGGATAAGTTTTTGATTCCTCTGGTACCTTACCCAAGCCATCATTCGTAACTTGAGTATAATTGGTGAGAAATAGCAAGTGAGTCCATCTCTGGCCAAACAAGTTAAGCGCAGTTCAATGTGCGTTCAAAAACACTATGACAACTACAGCATTTTCAAATAGCAAAATCAGCACCTGGACCTTCAGAGGAGTGTAGCCTTCTCAAAGGCAATTAAGGATGGGTAATAAAGGTTGGCCAGGTCAGTAACATCCACATCCTGTGAACTAGTAAATAAGAATTGCAAAAAAATTTGATGCCAAGTCGCATCAAGAGATATTGTAACAGGTGACTAAACCACTTGGTTAATTCTAGCATCATAATTCCCAAATCAACCAGACCAAGATAGGGGTGGCATTGTAGCACAGTAGTTACACTGCTGCCTCACAGTGCCAGTGATCCGGGTTCAATTCCAGTCTCGGGTCACTGTCTGTGTGGAGTTTGCACATTTTTGCATGTCTGCATGGGTTTCCTCTGGGTGCTCTGGTTTCCTACCACGGTCCAAAGATGTGCAGATTAGATGGATTGGCCATGCTAAATTGCTCCTTAGTATCAGGGGAATTAGCAGGGTAAATGCATGGGTTTATGGGATAGGACCTGGGTGGAATTGTTGTCGGTGCAGGCTCGATGGGCCAAATGGCTTCCATCTGTGCTGTAGAGATTCTATGATTCTCTGAGCCCAGCACCTTGTGCTGTCTACAGCTTAATTGCCTGATCCTCTGAAAGATCCCTATATCATTTCTTGTTAGCCCTTCCAAAAATTGGGAACATCTCCTAAACTCATAGTTCTGTCCTCTGCTTACGGAGCTGAGCCAAGCACTTCTGGTGACATTGGTACTTCTGTGACCCCGGGAAAGACTTCAGGAAACAGAAGCCAAACTAGGTAAGTACAAATACCTGAAGGGCACACACTGAGCTTCAAGGATGGTGAGAGAAGCTCAGGCCAGTTGCCAACTTACAAAAGTCACGACATGCCCCCATTAATAGCACGCGCTGACTAGGCCACTGGACCCCAAGGGAACCCTGCAGACATAAACGTCCCCAAAGTAATGACAAAGAAGACAGAAGTATAAATTGTTTCACGCAGGCAATATCCTTTACGGCAGCACTTGATAGCCAAGTGGGAATTGTCTGGAGGCTGCAGGGGAATTGAAAATAGTTACCGCAGTCTCACTATCTGCTGAACTATGGAAAATACACCTGAGGTTGGCCACAGTTGAGGATTTATTTTCAGTAAAAAAAAGGTACAAACTCCAAATGCTTTGACAATCCACTCCAAGGTCATCGTTAATTCATTGTTGCAGCATACAGTCACAGAGGAGAACATGGAAGACTTAAGCAGTTTTATCTCACTTTTTACAGATAATGCAATCTAATATGTAACAATGCAAGGTCTTTGATCAAACATACCATTGTCATTTTACATTAATAAATAATGCGTTGAAACTCGATTCAGGAAAGCTGCAGTTGAGAATATTTTTACAATATCAGAATGGTTGTCCTGACTGTTCATTAACATTTTAGTGACGGCAACCAAGAATTCTAACCTGGGCCGTGCATTTCTAAAATTATATCGTAACAACAGAAATTTATAAAATTCTAACAGGGTTGGACAGGGTGGATTCAGAAAGGATGTTCTCGATGGTGGGGGAGTCCAGAACTAGGATTGATAGTTTGAGGATAAGGGGTAAATCTTTTAGGACTGAGATAAGAGAAATTTCTTCACCCATACATGGTGAACTCACAACCATAAAATGTAGTTGAGGCTAAAACGTTGTCTGATTTCAATAAGAAATTAGATATAGCTAAATCAGTTAATGATCTATTTAAATTTATCTGTAGCTAAAGGGATCAAGGGATAATGGAGGAAGGGTGTGTGGATCGGATACTGAAATCGATAATCAGCCGCAGTCATAATGAATGGTGAAGCAGGCTCGAAGGGGCCGAATGGCCTACTCCTGCTTCTCGTTGATGTTTCTACATTTCTATGTAATCCTTCATGCACCAGCAAATAAAGCATTGCCCAATAATCTCAGTAAAATAATATAAGTGAAGGACAAAGTTGAATTTATATAGTATTCTCAGATTATAAGAATATTGGAGCAGGAGTGGGCCACTCGGCCCTTCAAGCCTGTTCTGCCATTCAATAAGATCATGACCGATGTGGTTCTGGACTCAGTTGCACTGTTCCATCTGTCCCAACCCCTACCTATCCTATAAACCATGACTCCTTTGCCTAACAGAACACTGCCTTGAATAAATTCAGTCTCCGCTCATTTCTGGGGAAAGGTCTTCCTCACACAAACGACCCTTTAAGAGAAAAGTTTCTCCTCATTTCTCTCTTAAAAGATTGACCACTTATCCTTAAATGATGTCCCCTAGTTTCAGTCTGCTCCAACGAGAGGAAACATCATCCAGGTATCCATCCTGTCAAGTTCCCTCGGTATATTGTACGTTTCAATAAGATCACCTCTTTTTCTTATAAACTCTATTTGGTTTGGTCCAACGCATTCAACTCCTTCATCTCAGGAATGTGCCTAGTGAACTTCCTCTACCGGGCTCCTGAAGCAATTATGGCTGGAATTCCCTGACCTCGCCTGTCAGTGGGAATCTCAGCTCCCACTGTAGTGAATGGAGTTTTGGCTAATTCTCCATTATTGTTGACAGTGGTAGCAGGGCAGATGTGACTGGAGAATCTCGGTCCATATCTTTTTTTTTAGTTAAGGAGATCAAAACTGTACACAGTACTCCAGATATTGTTTCATCTAGGCCCTTGTACAGCTGCAGCGAAACTTTGCTACCTTTTTATTTCATTCCCTTTGCAAAAAACAGCAAAATTCCAAATACCTTCCAAATCACTTGTTGAATGTGATTCATGGACCAGGACACCTGATCCCTATGTATCGTTGAATTCTATAATCTCCCTCCATTTAAATCTGATTTTCCATTCTTCCTGCCAACGTAAACAAGTTCACAATTACTTATATTATACTTGCAAAGCAATTAATGCAGTTATTTTAAATATATTGCTGCTACAATGGAGGAAGATAACAGAAGAAGTGGGTATTTGATGCTCCAAAAATGTAGTGCCTGCAAGTTGATGGAAAAAGATATTTTGTCAAAGCTTTTCACCTTGCACTTATCAAAACAATCCAGAAGAAAGCCAATGTAGGGGAAACAGCAACCTGGTGATGTATGAGAAGAGGGTTGGCAAGTGGACCTTGACTGGGAAAGGCATTCCCATGGAGACTGCATGAGTTGATAGTGACCGACGGTTAACTGCCAAGCATTGTTTGAAATTTAAACCAGGCAGGCTGAATTTGATTAGTCAAGTATTGCCATGTGAAGTAACCCAGTGAATGGTGGTCATTTATTTTGTTTAGCTGAAACAGGTGCAATGTCGGTAACTGTTTGCAAAGAATAGGGACCTAAGAATTAATGTATATACCTTCAAGTATAAACAAAATACATTATTTGTGAGCCCAACTGATAACCTTAACTTGGTTGTTAGTGTAATTCGCTGAAGACTTCTTGGCAAATTTTCTCCAACTAAGGAATCACACCTAATATTGGATACTACGTTTTGCAAACGCTTGTTGTTTGGGTACCTGACCCAATGTGACCAGTAGCTGGGATATGCTGTTTGATATGGTCTGGCAGTCTTTGGAACGTACAGCCTATATACCTGGCATCACACTGTCACTGAAATTCAGATACCACATTGCTCATTTGTGCGTTACATCGGATATCTTTTTGGCTTGAAGGCAGCATCCTGTTAGCGATAAACAATTTGAGCAATGGATGTTGGCTGTTTCACACTGCCACTCTGCAGTATTTGTTACTAACAGGATGTGCCACCTCGTCAAAAAAAAGTTCTGCCTATCACACTATTGATTAATTTGGAGCCAGGGAGATGTTAGATACGTAGCTCACACATTTCAATGATTATAACATGTCCCTTCCGCTGATCACAATGGGCAAAGTACAGGCCACTAACTTGGGCTTGCAAAACACAAAACCAAGCTCCAACATGAGGTTTGATTTCATGGTTGGACGTTTGCTAAATGTTGCTAAATGAAAGCCTTATTTCATTCCATATCACTCAAGATGTCAAGCAAAGGAGAACACCATTCCATGTTTTTTTCGCAAGGAATTGTCTTGATAGGACAAATGGGTCTGTTGAAGTCTGTAAGAAGTCTCACAACACCAGGTTAAAGTCCAACAGGTTTATTTGATAGCAAAACCCACTAGCTTTCGGAGCACTGTTCCTTCGTCAGGTATGTGACGAAGAATCCACTAGCTTTCGGAGCATTGCTCCTTCGTCAGATAAGCCACTCACCTGACGAGGGAGCAGTGCTCTGAAAGATTGTGGCATTTGCTACCAAATAAACCTGTTGGACTTTAACCTGGTGTTGTGAGACTTCTTACTGTGTTTACCCCCAGTCCAATGGCGGCATCTCCACATCATGACTACCATCTGTTGACCCTGCCATTGACATGATTAAAATTATTTGATCTGATTATTTAATCAGATAATTTGAGCTACCTGAGAGTAATGGAACTGCACAGTGTGCCACTTAGCCACATAACTAAGGAGGGGTTGGTCCTGATCCTTAATCTGAATTCAGTGTCTCCATTAAGATGCGATGGATCTCAGCATTCCTGAATTAGGGAATGCACTTATACAATCGTTTCTGACCAAATGCTCATTGACTCTGTTATGTGGCTGTCATGTATTTTTATTATTACATTTATAACTATCATTCCCCTCAAAATAGCCAGACAAAGTCACAGGGTGACTTAACATGATTTACTACTGTAGTTACATTACTCTGCCAAAACTTTAAGCTGAGTAAAGTTTTACAACACCAATTTTAAATTCAACCAATTTATTTGATAGTAAATCCGCAAGCTTTCGACGCTATGCGCCTTCGTCAGGCAAATGCAATGTTCTGATCTGCAGAGGCACTCATATCCACACAGACAGTTACAGATTGCTGATTAGAATGCGAATCCTTACATCTAACCTGCTATTCAAGTGTTAAAGTGGCTAACAATGTGTGTGAAGGAATCCTGAGCATTGGTTAGAGAATTGTGTATTTTCTCCAGACAGCACAGTAAGTGAGGTTTTTTTGCTAATCCAGGCAAGTTACGGGGGTTACAGATAGTGTGACATGAAGCCAAGATCCCTGTTAAGACCGTCCTCATGTGTGTGGAACTTGGCTATTAGGAGAAGCTACGACATCTTCTCCGGAGTCTTCAACGTGTCATTGATGATAATGAACATCTCGCTAGGGCCATCTCCACTCCCCCACTTCTTGCTTTCAGACAACCGCACAACCTTAAACAGATCATTGTTCGCAGCAAACTACCCAATCTTCAGGAGAACAGTGATCACAATACCACACAACCCTGCCACAGCAACCTCTGCAAGACGTGCCAGATCATAGATATGGACGACATCATCAAACGTGAGGATACCATTCACCAGGTACACGGTACATACTCTTGCAACTCGGCCAACGTTGTCTACCTAATATGTTGCAAGAAAGGATGTCCCGAAGCATGGTACATTGGGGAGACCATGCAGACACTACGACAGTGGATGAATGAACATCGCTCAACAATCACCAGGCAAAACAGTTCCCTTCCTGTGGGCAAACACTTCAGCAGTCATGGGCATTCGGTCTCCGACCTGCGGGTAACTGTTCTTCAAGGGGGCCTTCGTGACACACGACAGCGCAGAGTCGCTGAGCAGAGACTGATAGCCCAGTTCCGCACACATGAGGACGGTCTTAATAGGGATCTTGGCTTCATGTCACACTATCTGTAACCCCCATGACTTGCCTGGGTTAGCAAAAAAAACCTCACTTACTGTGCTGTCTGGAGAAAATACACAATTCTCTAACCAATGCTCAGGATTCCCTTCACACACATTGTTAGCCACTTTAACACTTGAATAGCAGGTTAGATGTAAGGATTTGCATTCTAATCAGCAATCTGTAACCGTCTGTGTGGATATGAGTGCCTCTGCAGATCAGAACACTGCATTTGCACTGAAGGTGCATAGCGTCGAAAGCTCGCGGATTTACTATCAAATAAATTGGTTGGATTTAAAATTGGTGTTGTAAAACTTTACTGAGTTTACCCCAGTCCAACGCCGGCATCTCTACATCAAAACTTTAAGGCCAGCCAGAGTACAGAATTCAGAAATACACAAGTTCTAGACTTGGTTACAAGTAATTAGCATATACCACAAAAAAGTATAGGAGCTATCTCTATCCATTCACATTTATTGTTTAAGGTTACATTGTACATAGATAAGGCTATAGCGTCCAGTTAAAACCTGTACATGTCATATCATCAAGCTATATCTCTGACCGATCGAATATTAACCTTAACAGGGAACAGATGTAATACTTGATTTTCTCAGTGACGTATGAATACACAAACATTACCAATTATCTGCAAACAAACTAAACAAGATAATTGTCTTCTGGGTTACATAACTCATTATAATACTAAATATTTTCAGTAATTTTTCTTGGATATATTTTAATATAACCACCCAAAAATTATTTCACTAAAACTGAATGCTTTCTGTTAAAACATAATTAAAAAATCTTTGTGACATGTAGTGATCAAAGGATTAAATGCTTGCAAGTAAAACAATTCTGCCTCAAGGAATCACACTGGTAAAATCAATATTGAAAATCGTGTGATTGCCTGTTGATACTCAGTGCAAAGATGTGCAGGTTAGGTTGATTGGCCATGCTGAAATTGTCCCTTAGTGTCCTGAGATGCTTAGATTAGAGGGATTAGTGGCTAATAATATGTCAGAATGTGGGGGTATGGCCTGGGTAGGATTGTGGTCAATGCAGACTCAATAGATGAAGGGCCTCTTTCTACACTGCAGGGTTTCTATGATTCTATGAACCTCCCTTGCCATTGTCCCTTGTTCTAATGGGCAAACATGAGCTGCAGATGCATATCATTCAATTAAATGGTCCTTGACTCTGATCTGAGTCCGCTTTAATCAAGATTTTCTCAGAGCTTTCTCTGTGTGACAAGCATTTAGCTTGTGTGATTTTTAAACTTGTGTGATCATTAACCCTTTCAATTCTGTCCCCCGTCACAAACAGGAGGAAACAATTAACCCCTTATGTCCAATCCCAGATCATAAAGCCATTCCACAAGCTGCCTTGAGCTCATCCATGAAGAATGGCCACTTGCAGGAGGTAGCAGAGGAAGGAATGTACCTCGGTATAGGGAAAGGTGGGGCAGAAAAATAAATCAAATGAACTGGTAAAAAATATGTAAAGCCTTCCTGGTGAAAAAAAACTGGAATTTGAGAACAATTAAATATAACGAGCAAGGTCTTGCAAGAATGTTTGAGGCAAAGCAGTCTTTTATATCAGACAGGACTAGATGCGAATGCCCGAAGTAAAATGTGTTTAAATGCGATATGAGTTCAATTGTATTAATGTAAGATCTGTCTTCTAGTCAGCAAAATATTTATTTGCTATTAGTTAAGTTCCTTGATCATAGAATTATGATGCAAATTATTCATCTTCCCCAGGGAATTAATGAGTGTGTAACTTTGGTAATTTAGAGATGCCAGTTCCTCTCGGTATTGTGGAGCAAGTAATATAAATATAAAAATACAGAGGGTAGTCTCTCAGATTGTCTTCTTCCTTCAGATGAGTGAGAACTGTATAAATCTATCCAGCATGTTGAATTTGGGCACCTACCTTCTTCCTGCTGCATTTCCTGTTTGTCCTGAAGTCTAATTACATCTCGAAACACTGGCTTCCTTTTTAATCTTTAATGATGCAACATGCTGCCCAGATGTGTGTATCGTGACTGGTGTCAGTGGGGTGCTGAGGTACATGTCACGTCCTCCCTGGCACCCGTGACAGTCAGTTTTGATTATACAGAGTGGCTTGACCCTGCCTTGAAGGCTCCAGCCAATTATCCTCACTGCGTTACCGCTTGGGAAGAGCCATCTGCCCTGGTAGGGTCAGCAGTCCTCGTTTAGCCATCGTTCCTGGGTCCCAGCAGATTGTCAATTGCTGCATGTACTGGTGATCGGCTGTGTGATACAGCTCTCATTAATACAGTGTGGCGGAAGTAAGTCTTGTTGAGGAACATGGGTCGCACAAGACTCTGGCCTTGTTGGGGAATGGCTGTGGAGTCCCAAGTTTTGATTGTGTTGCCGTGAATTTGGGAGATATTGTAGTTGGATGCCACAATGCAGGTCCCATTTGCATTTTCTTACATTTCAGATGAGATGTTAAACTGAGATCTCACCGATCCTCTCAAATATATATATGAAAGATACAACCATACTGCGGCAAGCAGATTTCTCCAATATCCTAACCTACCTTACTCCTCCAATCAGCATTTTTTCTTAAACTTTATACTAATCCAATCTAATCAAATCAAATCCAATTCAGAGTCCCAACAAGTTGAGACATTCCCGATCCAAGTTGACAAGATAGGGCTCTCACCTCTCGTCTTGGGCTTGGTCTACATGATCCAAGCTGATTGGAGTAGGCATAGCTCCTCCTCCAAGGCTGTTCTCATTTGCATCTTAGCCAAAAAGCCGAGATGCCGCTTTAAAAAATTGCTTTAAATGAAGCTAAAATGTAACCTAATGATTTCAACCAAGTGCAGCATGTCGATACAACACTTGATCTATTGCTAAAACTGATCATTGACTCTTGCCATTTGTGGCACCTTGCTGTGTGTCCTGTCACCTAATCTACATCACTTCAAAAATGACCTTACTTTGTTTGACTGACACGTTTATTGACTTGTCATGCCCTGATCTTTTTTTGAAGGGTCTTTTTCAATGTCTATGTGTTCATTTACACAAAATTAATTAGAGGCGCGAAGTGAACAAAGTTCTTTCTCAGCAATGGTTGTGATTGAGCTACAGTTTCATGAAAAGGCAAGGAAGGGGGAAACTGAGCTTAGGTTCTGCAGGCCCAAGATCAAATCCTGCCATAGCAGATGTGGAATTTGAATTCAATATAAATAACTGGAATTAAGAATCTACTGAAGACTATTGTCGATTGTTGGAAAAACCCATCCGTTTCACAAATGTCCTTTAGGGAAGGAAATTGGCTGTCCTTAACTGATTTGGCCTACATGTGACTCCAGAGCCACTGCAAAGTGATTTACTCTCAACTGCCCTCGGTTTATTAGGGATAGGCAATTAACGATGGCCCAGCCAGTGGCACCCACGTCCCGCAAATGAATAAAAAAATTGGGCAAAGTAGTGGCTGCTAACTCCAAAGTGCAAGGAGAAGACTATTTATTCTACTGCAACACTCTTGCAGGTGTACTGGTTTCTGATGGCATGTTTTTGCTTACTCATTACTAAAAAGACTACAGTTGTGAATATAATATCAGTGGGTTGGGATTTTAAGGAATATGCCTGATATGAGAAGGAAGAGATGCAAAAGGATCCAGAGAGACAATTTTTTCACACAGACGGTGGTGAGTGTCTGGAACAAGAGGTAGCAGTAGAGGTGGTTACCATTTTGCCTTTTAAACAGCGGTTACCTGGATAAGATGAATATAGAGGGATATGGGCCAAATGCGGACAATTGGGGCCAGTTTAGTAGTTAAAAAAAAGGGCAAATTGGGCCAAAGAACCTGGTTTCCTGCTATAAACCTCAATGTCTCTATATGCTAACGATTTCAAACAAGCTGACAGATTAATAGTGTTGGGAAGGTTAGCCTGTCTGAAACGTTCTTCTATCTTAACACAAAATTGTAACCCATCGTCCATCAGGAATCTGAATTTTGGCCTCTTGCAATTACCCTAACTCTCGCAACTTTCCTCTCCCTTAAGGTGGACCCAACAATCATTTCTTTTCTGTCTCTTTTCCAAGTAACTAAGTTCAAGTTTATGTATTAGTGTTACAAGTAGGCCACTACAATTAAGTTACTATGAAAATCCCCTAGTCACCACAGTACGACCCGTATGTCTTTCAAACAGTGGGAGGAAACCGGAGCACCCGGAGGAAACCCATGCAGACATGGGGAGAATGCGCCATCTCCACACAGACAGACACGCAAACCGGGAATCGAACTCCACATGTCTGCGTGAATTGCCTGTCATTTTCCACCCACAGTACAAAGATGTGCTGGTTAGATAGATTGACCATGCTAAATTGCCCCTTAGTGTCAGGGGGAATTAATGGGGTAAATAGATTAGGTTTAAGGGGATAGGGCCTGGGTGGGATTGTTGCTGGTGCAGACTCAATGGGTTAAATGATCATCTTCTGCAACATGGGGAGTCTATAATTTTAAAAACTGACTGTGATCTACAATGTCACAAGCAAAAAGCAAAGGAGCAAGGATAGTGCAGTATATCCGAAGTTCATTCCAACAGCGCCAGTGTTGCAAATGGCCATCAATCAAAGTGACTGCACTGTGTGGCAAAATTACCTCCACATCCTTGAGATGGGGACTTTGGCTTCTTTTTTTGCTTAGCAAAGCAACTTTGCAGCTTTTGTGTGTTCTGAAACAGTTGCTGAAGCAGTGCAAAGTATAAATGAGACGCTGTTATACAAACAACAGTGACCTCAAAACAAACACAACAGTCAGATGCTGAAAGAGAATGAACATTGGCCAGGATTTGACAGTTCCCCCCCGCCCCCGTCCCACCCAGCAGGATATTACATTCCCACCAGACTGAACAACTCATCATGTCCACCAGGGGGAGGTATGCCACGGCAGGGCTGTAAAATCCTAGTCACTGTGTACAGATGGAGATGTGCACTGTGAAATGTTGTTCTACTTTATAAGACAGGTTATGTTTTAAACTGTCTCCTTTAATTTACGGTCATAGAATCATAGAATCCCACAGTGCAGGAGGAGGCTATTCAGCCCATTGAGTCTGCATCGACAGCAATCCTACCTTATCCCTGCATGTTACCCCACCAATCCCTCTCATCTATATATTTCTGGACACTCAGTGGCAATTTAGCATGGCCAGTCAACCTAACTTGCATACGTTTAAACTGTGGGAGGAAACCAGAGCACCCGGAGGTGATCCACGCAGACATGAGGAGGATGGGCAAACTCCACACACAGACTGTTATCTGAGACTGGAATTGAATCCAGGTCCCTGGAGTTATGAGGCAGCAATGCTAATCACTGTGCTACTATGCCATTTCAAACAGAATATCTAAGATTTGACATGGTGAAATCATGTTGAACTCTGCCCAGGTGCAGGTCCAAATGATTTAGTTGTCACAATGATAAAGGCCCACATTGAAACTGATGGAAACTCAAAGTGCCAGTTTTTGCATCTTGATACAAAAGGGTCTTGCTGGATGTACTCTCTCAAACTCAAATAAACAGAGTAACTTGAGAAGGAAGACCAAAACAATTGCTACTGTGCCAAATTTCCAATAAGGGTGTCTGTATGCAATGCAAGACTTCAATGGAGGAACTTAGGACTTCAAGGAAGAGACAATGCTGGCACTTGGAGCAGGTAATATTTCCTTAAGGAAGCTGCATCGCCAAGCTCAGAGTGGGCAGTAAAATTGCCTGGAGAGGGGGCAGTCTGGAAAACCCCAGTGATGGGGAGAACTGGAAGACCTCAGAGAGAACAGGGAGGGGGAATGGGTGACCATAGGGAGAACCCAGAAAAATGGCAACAGAATACCCTAAAAGCCTAAATGAAAAGTTGATGCAGCAAGACTCAAGTTGCGTCCCATCTTTCTATACTGCAATGAGAAGAAAATCCTTGAAAGTTTTAGCAATAAACTATAAGCAAACAATAAAGCAATCATCTGTCAGAAACTTTAAGACACCTCACAGCACCAGATTTATTTGGTGACTCACCTGGTGAAAGAGCAGCACTCTGAAAGCTTTGTGATTCCCAATAAACCTTTTGGACTTTAACCCGGTGTTGGGAGACTTCATAATGTGCCCACCCCAGTCCAACGCTGGCATCTCCACATAATCAGTCAGAAAGTAAGACAAGTCTCAGCAAAGGAAGAAGCAAGAGTGAACGGGTACTGAATAAACTTCTCTGCTGCTGTCAGACTTTTGAATGAACCTACCTTGCATTAACTTGATTTTTCTCTACATCCCAGCTATGACTGTAACACTACATTCTGCACTCTCTCATTTCCCTTTCCATGAATGATATGCTTTGCCTCTATAGTGCACAAGAAACAGTACTTTTCACTGTATACCAATACACGTGACAATAATAAATCAAATCAAATCACTTAACTGATAACTACATTAAATAGAAATGAGGTACAAGTTGGTGACCCTAATCTAGACGAGAATGGTCCAGCTATAACAAGGCTAAAAATAAGTATTGTGAAAAAGGGGGGAAAGTAGCTGGAAACTTAGCAGATCCTTTAAAAAAACTGTACACCATTCACCACAAAGCGGTGAAGGATCTGGCGTTGAGGTATGAAGATGTGAATAAAGGGTAAAAAGGGTTGAGAGAAAAAGTACATGTGGAAGGAACTCAGCAACGAACGTGATAGCATGGGACTCGAGAAGGACCAAGGAAATCCCATGCAATGGATACTATCAATGTTGTTATGGGTAAGGTAACTGTTAGTCTCAGAGTGAAAAACATCAAAGATTTGGTCCATGATGCTCCTGTAGGACATCCTGCATCATTTACCACAAAGGCCACCATATTGTTGAAACTCAGCCTTCAATGTCATTAGATGCACCATGGAAAGCAGTCTTTCTGGCTGTATCACAGCTAAGTGTATCTCCTGCTCTGCTCAAGACTGCAAGAAACTATAAAGAGTCATGAACAAAGCCCAGTGCATCACTAGAACCAGCCTCCCATCCATTGACTCTGTCTACACTTACCGCTGCTTCAGAAAAGCTGCCAGCATAATTAAGGACACCATCCACCCTGGACATTCTCTCTTCCACCTTCTTCCATTGGGAAAAAGATATAAAAATCTGACATCACGTACCAGTCGACTCAAGAATAGTTTCTTCCCTGCTCCATCAGGTTTTTGAATGGATCTACCCTGCACTAAGTTGATTTTTGCTTTACCTAGCTATGACACTACATTCTGCACTCTCTCCTTTCCTTCTCTATGAACGGCATGCTCTGCCTGCACACTAAGCAAGAAACAATACTTTTCAAGGTGTACTAATACATGTGACAATAATAAATCAAGTCAAAATCAAAACAGCAGTTCCAGTATCTATTTAAAAAGAGGTATTGAAGCCTTGAACTTGTACTGGAACTGATCAGTATCCTGGATTATCTGTGATCTCCAGGAGCTCTGTAAGGTCATCATTCTCTGGGCATTCCATTTCTTGGAAGGAACGTGTTTTGTAAATATTCACTGGTCTATGACATTGATGAGAATGAACACTGACGATGATGTGATCATGGAATAATTCATCTTTCAGCTCCCTGTATCTGTAAGGTTTAGTTGGGCGATATAGGTCAGTTAAGAAAAATTGAACTGATTCCCCAGATCATTGTGAGCTCTAAATTTTGATTTGGGCTGAAATGTGTTGCCCAAAACTTCAATAATGGAATCAAACTCTGTCGTGGATGCCTGTATACTGTGCCTGAAGAAAATATTATCTGTGACTGATAAAGAAACTTTGGTCCACCTTGTTGTCTAACAAGGGGCATAAACGTGATGGGTTGTGAGAGGGCTGCTCTTGGATTTTTTTCGAGAGTATCCTAGTGCTTCATGTCATTAGTATACGCTTGACCTGGACCATTTGATGGGCAACACGACAGCTCAGTGACTATCGCTGTGCTGTGCAGATACATGGATTTGGGCCTGTGTCTGTGGGAGTTTGCGCATTCTCCCCGTGCTTGCGTGGGTTTTCTCCGGGTGCTCCGGTTTCCTCCCACATCCCAAAGATGTGCTGTTAGGCTAATTGGCAAAACAAATTCTCCCTAATTAGACTTGGTTTTAATCCATAGATCTATAAACATAGACAGGGATCACCCGTAGAGGTGGGAACATCAGGGTGGCGGCGCAGACTTGTTGGGCCGAAGGGCCTGTTTCCCATGCTGTTTTGTTCTTTGTTTTTTGTTCTAAGCTAACTAAGAATCCCTACAGTACAAAAAAGGCCTTTGAGTTGTCCAAACTCTCTGACGGGGTATCTTATCCAGGCTCTGTCTCCACCCTATCTCTGAAACCCCATACACCTATCACGGTTAACCCATCTCATCCAACCTCCACGTTTTTGGACACTAAGGAACAATCTAGCATGGCCAAGCCACCACAAATCACGAACCTGTATATCTATGGAATGTGGGAGGAAACTGGAGCACCCGGAAGAAATTCACGTAGATGCAGGGAGGACGTACAAACTCCACACAGTCACCCGAAGCTAGAATTGAACCTGGCACTGTGAAGTAGCAGTTCTAACTTGAAGCTTTGGCTTCTTTATGTTGAAGGTCTCATGCTGATCATGATTTAAGTCAATGGTGTTTCTATAGCTCCCACTGATGACCTCTCAGTGAGTCCTCAAAATATTCAGATGAGGAGGGGTAATGGCAGGGACTGTTCTATCAGTACAGATCTCATTATCTCCCTCCAATGTGCTTCCTTCAAGCACTGAAATTTCTCGAGCTACTTTCAAATGTTCCTTCACTCTTTGATCCCAGAGACAGACTCTGGTATTCGATTAACATTTGTTTATTAAATGTTAATCTAAACAGGGTCCAGAGTAGGCAAGCATCATTTAGACGGGAATCCAAACTCTCTCTCCAGAGTTCTAAGACATGACTGACTAGTATCAATGGTAAATCATCATCCATGTCATACAATATCATAATGCATCTATTAATCTTTACTATAACAAATTGGAAAATCACAGGACCAAACCATGTGTGGGTTTCCTTTGAGTTCACCAGTTTTCTCCAACATGCCAAAACTGGTACAAGTTAGGTGGATTGGTCATGCTAAATTGCCCCTTAGTTTCCAAAGATGTGTAGGTTTAATGGACTGCCCATGCTAAATTGTCCCTCAATGTCCAAAGATGTGTGGATTAGGTGGATAAGCTATTGATTTGGGTAAGAAGTTTTTCAGACAGTCGGTGAAGACTCAATGGGCCACACAGCCTCTTTCTGCATTGTAGAAGTTCTATGAGATTTAAGATAATTGACCTTGCTGTTCACAGCCTGCCATTCAGAAAACTGTCCCGAAGAAAGAGCACATCAGGTCTAAATTTCAATCTCCTTACCTCTGAAACTGTCTCCACGGGGCTGAGAAAAATGCGGCCTATGGAACTAGTACTCATGAAACTCAACTTGGCTATTTTTTTACAAATAATAGAGTGAACTGATGTTTTAGATATGTACAAGTTTGTCTAAGATTTATTTACCTGTTCTGTACTTCAAGAGAAAAGAAAGCATTTCTCAGCCCGAGCGAAGCCCTGTCAGTGCAGCTGGTGACACTGGGAGAGGTCACAATGGGATCCAGTTGTGAGGTTTCTTGTAGCTGATGATCAGGTGCTCATCATCAAAGGTCACCTAGCAACCACACTGCTGTTGGTCGCGCGAGGGAGTAACAGGACCTGGTATTGTGGAAAACAGCCCAGCAAAGAGGGTGTCTGTCATCTGAGGAAAAGAGGTAAGAGAGAAAATGGATAGTAAAAAAGTAATCGTGGCCAGGACATCTCCTTTGTATCTCCCCCTGGTAGATGCAGTGAGACATTTAAATCTTTATTCAGTTCACTGGGGTAAGAATATCCCGTTGAGCATTCAGGCTTTAAAATCCTGGCCTATAAATTTCAATGACTAGCATGTACTGGCATCAATGCCCAGGAACATATTTTCTTTACTCATCCATGGCTACAAAATTTTGGTGAATTTCATGGATTTGTGTAATGTTAGTGTACCTTGAAGAAAGGTTTCTCTTTAAAACATGATTTCTGCGGATTTCACAGCTTCAGCGATGTCATTGTTGCCAACGTGACTAGAAAGGTCCTTTTATTGCTTAAATCATTCAAATGAGGTTATTTGTGTTTACTCTGGGATTAGTTTTACCATTCTGCATTATTAAGAGGACGGTCATGTGTTTTTGGCCAGGCTTTTTAAGTTTCAGTTTGGAGCTGTAGATTTTAGTTTTAGGAGGGACAGCAAGCTAAAAAGAAGTGTTTTCCCTCTCTTCCTGTTGTTTTGAATGTCCTATTGGTTAGCTAAAACCAGGATCTTGTCTCCCTGAAGGGTGAAAATCTGCTCTGGTTGGGGGTTGGACCAGAGTGTCTCTGGTGGTTTGGGAAGCTGTTTTGCCTTCAAATGGTTCAGAGTGAATCCAGAGAACTGCAGGTTTCGACCAAAGGACTCAATTTCCATTATCTTGTGAGGCAATAGACTTAGCCAGATGAGAGGGTTTTGTCTATGGCAAGAGTTTTGGTTTGATTGGAACACATTAGATATCTTTGTATCTAGACAATATTGTGGTAGTTTTGTTTCTTGTTTGAAATTGATAAAAATTCTTGTTAATTTTCTTACCATACATGTTGGTTAAATTGTTAAATAAACCTTGTTTGACAAAAGCTCCCTAGTGAGTCATTTATATCAAACCTGAGGTGAAATATATGTTTATCCTAGCCAAGTTCAAAAAACCAAAAAAAATAAGGCCCAAGTGCCACGCAATATTGTCAGGAAGCACCTGGACCGTCTCAGGGGTTAGGGAGTATGTATCACTGCAGGCCTCATTACCAGTCATCGAAGATGGCCACTACCAGCGTCAAGCTACAACTAGAAGCCAACTCCTAAGCTTGGCCCTCTGGATGATGAGAGCACTGACTGCTGAGAGGCAGTGCCCAACTGAAGCAAGACCTGAGGAAGAACCACTGCCAGTGGCTCCCTTCGGAGGAAACCCACGCAGACACGAGGAGAATGTGCAAACTCCATACACACCCTGATCCGGTCCTGCCTCCAATCAACTCTGGACCAATTGTCAAGTGGTGGAAAAGGTCCTCCTATGGCAGGAGTGTTGGAGAAAAAGTAGATGTGAGAGGAAGGAGAAGGATGTTATAATGGCCAAGGGGAGGGGTATCATCAATAAATCTGGGTCTCGCAGAGGATGATCCTCACAATTAGGCCAGACGA
Organism: Sphyrna mokarran; assembly: GCA_024679065.1. Taxonomy (NCBI): domain Eukaryota; kingdom Metazoa; phylum Chordata; class Chondrichthyes; order Carcharhiniformes; family Carcharhinidae; genus Sphyrna; species Sphyrna mokarran. Next base: position 37,393,856 of record JAGIQG010000025.1, read on the forward strand.
GGTTCCACCAATAAGGAAGGAGCAGTGGGGAAAGTTTAAAACCAGCTGTCTTCACTCAGGTCAGATAGAATTTGGTGATGACTTGTACAGTGCAGGCGCTGAGCAGCACTTTGAGCACATTGTAAATGGAAGACTGGTGAGATTACTATACTCTCTATCTCTCCAGCCAAGTGGAGTACTTTTTCTCTCAATTACTCTGAAATTTTGTTACTTTGAAGGAACCATCGAAATGCAAATCCTTGTCACTCCAAGGCGTATCCTTATTTTAACTAAATGGAGTGGTTTGGTTTTAGTTTCTTTTTCTCCCACCCTTGAGAGTTATTGTAAGCCAATTGCAAGGGTCCTCTATATCCTGGTTCTACGTGGATAGGCACAGAAGGATTAATGACCATGTTATCCTGATTGTCAGCTTAGTGAGTGATGACGGTGCGCTAAATTATAGGAGTTAAGAATCTTAACGTGTATAACAAAAGGATTGTGTTTCCAGTGAACACTTAACTATACTGCCATCAAATGGCAAGATCACACAACTGTCTGCACATATTCTAATTACTTCCAGATTACAGAGATTGGCATTCACTGCAGTAGTTTCACCAATCTGGATATGAATCAGAAGTGTCTACAGTGCAGAGATCAAACCTTCAGCACCAAGTGCAACAACCAAAATCTTTCTGCACAAAGTTCGGAAGTAAAAGCAAAATAGCATAGATGCTGGAGATCTGAAATAAAAATACTGAAATTGCTGGCAGCATCTCCGAAGACAAACCCAGGGTTAATGTTTGGAAGTGTGAATATGGTCCTTCTTCAGCTGTGCTGTTCATCTGTGTCAAAATATAAATCCAATTTTTAGACAATCCACCCCCCTCCAAAGGGGAATAGGCACAACTGAGTTAATATGTCCAGGTTAAACACAAATGTCAGCTGACTGGAACCTGTTGCATTTGAATTTTTGTAGGGCTTAATTTGCCACCACACCTAAATGCATGAGCTCCCAAATTTTTTCCATCTGTCTGTTCAAGCAGTCCTTCTTGTTACTGAATTTTACTGCATTACTTGCTTGCGCACAAGTACCCACATGTTCCAGCCACTATAATGAATACACAATAATACAACTGCTATATTCTGCTTTGCAAAGTGGACAATATTTGAGGATAGGTACAAGTTAGGAAGGCCAGTTGAGAAGTTAGGAATGCCCATTGACTGTGACCCATGTAAGGGTGCCATGCTCAGGCATGGTTAGTGGAGGAACCAAACAATTGCTATTGGTGATGATGGAAGAGATAGAACCTCAAGACATATGGGCTGTTTTCAGGAGGAGTCTCTTTTGTAAGTTGGATTTAATCAGGAAGGCTATGGAACAACACCTCATATACTCTTTCAACTTATCAAGTTGCTCATTGTTCATTGAAATTGAAAATGAGAGCCTCGTATAGACAGCTGAAGAGGAAAGTACAACATAGAAAGGTATGGACCACGAGGACTGCTCTAGGGCAAATCATAGAATCATAGCATCATAGAACCCTACAGTGCAGAAAGACACCCTTTTGCCCATCGAGTCTACACCAACCACAATCCCACCCAGGTTCTACCCTCATATCCGTACATATTATACACACTAATCCCTCTAACCTACGCATCCCTGGACACTAAGGGACAATTTCTTAGCATGGCCGATCAACCTAACCCGCACATCTTTGGACTGTGGGAGGAAACCGGAGTACCCGGAGGAAACCCACACAGACACGAGGAGAATGTGCAAGCTCCACACAGACAGTGACCCGAGCCGGGAATCAAACCTAGGACCCTGGAGCGGTGAAGCAGCAATGCTAATCACTGTGCTACCATACGCACTCAACCCACCCAACCCGTCTTGAAATCACTCCTACCATTATTAGGGAGAATAGATTTAAGATGTGAGGGGCAAGATTTAAAGGAGATGTACAAGACCCTGGAACTTGCTGCCGGGGGAGGTAATGGAAGCAGATACAATGTTGCTTTTTCATGGGCGTCTGGACAAATATGCAAATAGGATGGGAATAGAAGGATATAGTCCCTGGAAGGATATGGGGTTTCAGTTCAGATGGGCAATATGGTCGGTGCAGGCTTGGAAGGCGAAGGGTCTGTTCCTGTGTTGTAATTTTCTTTGTTCTTTGTAATTCAGTGTGGACAGATAGGGCGATCCATCCCAGTTCAACTCATGAAAGGGCAATTCTAATATTTCGGTATGAGATGTAAATAGTAATTTTACTATTGTCTTAGCTTCTCAATGTTGGAAAATGGAGATGGATATCCATAATTCCAGCTGCAGAGTTACCAACATTTGATAATCATTCACCAAAAAGGATTGCATTATTCAGGTGTTGTTACTTTTCAACCGCAAACTCATTAAAAATAGTTACCACTCAATTCAACAATCATTTCACTCAATTACCAAGCGGCTGCCAAATTTTGAAGTCAGCTGACTATGAATACAGGAAGGTGAAGAGTGAATGACAACTTCATAACAACGTGAAAGATGCCTTTTGGCCCTTTCACCTGAAAGAGTTGATTAACAGCTCTGCACCCAGACACAGATTATATATTTTGGTCGCCTGACACATTTCCAGTTGGACACTGAGGTGGGGTTACAGCCTGCAAGGAGGCAGAGTCAGCGAAACCAGGCCATCATGTTGTGAAAACCCATGTTTACATTTTATAAGTCTTGGTCCTAGTTTTGTGTTACTGGAAAAGTGAATTCAGTATCATATCGTTGTTACTTTTGCAGTCAGTATCTTTCCAGTGGAATACTGGACAAGTGAGATTTAGTAGATTATCAGTTATTTTTACTTTTACTAATCTGTAATTTTGTGTGCAAAGCTACTAAAAGGCCGTGTTCAGTATTTGATGTTCACTTGCTGAGTGAGTATGACTGATTACACTGACTTTTGAAACACAGTGGGAGACTTTCTGGGACACTTTTCAAGACTTCAACACTTGATCGACACCTTCTCTTCTCGCTTCCTCTTCCTTACCTGGAGAGGAAGAGCCAATGATCAGGCAGGCTGGTCTCCTAGGCCGAAGTGAAACCATGATCAAGTAGGTGACAAAGCTACTCATTGCATGTTGGTTATGCTAACACCTGCAATGGGGCTTTTGCCCAGACTACGGTAGGTTCAATGATCAGGGAGCTTAATCTTCCAGCTAGGATGGAGTCAGGAATCACAGTAGCCGATGAGGTTTAACTGAGACATTGCCTGATACAATTTTTGGCCATTTAGCTAAGACGAAGCGTCAGACCATTTGGTGCTTGGATACTTGGATACACTTGTATACTTGGATGTACAATTGCACTGATGTGGAAATTGAGCTAGAAAGCCGACTTAGGCTGGATAGTTCTTTTTTCAAGAAATACCAAAGATGGGCCAAATGGCCTCCTCCGTTGTAACAATTCTGTGATTTTATTTCTGTGGCAATGTAGACATTTGGACAGCATTGGCTTGTGTGTAAGCTAAAGAGTTTGCAATAATATTCTTTTCCTGATCTTTGTCACATCTAAATGATGAATTGGAACTACATAGCTTTAATTCTTCAGTCAAAATGTAATAATTAATAGGCATGCAAGTCACAGTTTTCAACATGGCTGGAAGGTGAGAGAGGCAGTTCAGTCACACCCTGACAGATTCGAAAACTTTCCGAACCTTCTGCTGCTCCCCTGCTTGTGGTAAACTCCCACGTCCTTCATAGCCAAAGACGACAACAATACTTCAAGATGAGAGAGATGGGAGCACGGAGAGGTTTAAGGCTTTAGGGAGGGAATTCCAGTGCTAGGCAGTTTAAAGAGGAGCGATGGAAATCAACAATGCTTAAGAGGCCATGATTGGAAGCAACCAATGTAGGAATGGAAAAGGTTACATAGAAACATGTATAGGAACATAGAAAATAGGAGCAGGAGGAGGCCATTGAGCCCTTTGAGCCTGCTCTCCCATTCATTCCGATCATGGTTGATCATCCAACTCAACGCCCTGTGTTGCGATGTTGGGTAGAGTGATTATAGATAGGTGTTTGTAAAATTGTAAAAGGCTAGGGGAAAACATTGCATGATCCCTTTAAAAAGGAGACATTTTTTTCTGTGCCTAGGAAGTTTAAAAAAAATGCAAGTACATATAGAGAGCCCAAAATGAAACATTTGTGTCAGAAGGCCAAGCAGCAGAGTTACCAAGACAACAGGGTTTCAGGCATTTTGAATTATTTGAATTCAGTCTATTGATCTGAATTAGGCTCTTAGATACCAAGAAAACATTAAATTTAAATCTGATGGTTTTGGCAACCTAGAATGAATCTTACTGTGGGGGATATTAATATTGTCACTGCAGGTATAAAAAGAAGAGGGCAGTGGGATAAAAACAGACAGCAACTACTATGTTCCAGAGTAACAGCTCTTAGTTCAGCTATAAGCTTCATTTATGTCTTAAGAGGTAGCAAAGATACTAAAGGAGAAAGAAGAAAAATTAATCAACGAAGAAGGCCAACAATATTCCAAAAGACGCAAAACCTGGTTATAATGTAGAGAATGAGTAAAATTCTATTTTTTTTATATATGAGAAGTGGGAACAGCATTCCATTAGAATCATCTTTTATTTGGTTTGTTAATAGTTTAATTAACTCGTTCATTGTTAGTTAGATAAATAAAGTATTACTTGCTGACTTTAGAGAGAGAATGATGAGGAGTTATTTGGATAGAACCACTAAAAGTTGCTGAAGAGCAGATCGTACCACTTCACACTCACTTTTACAGATTACGAGGTGAGGTACTTATCTTTGAGTGATTATGTGTTAGTTCTCGGATGGGATATCCATCTCCACTTCAGAATACCTGATCCCACCTGCTCCTATATCCTTTGATCCCTTTCACCAAGTGCTATACAAACGTACGGTGAGAGAATGTGTTGAGGATAATGGAGGGATTTATAAACAGAGATGAGAATTATAAAATAAGTGGATTGGCCATGCTAAATTGCTCATTAGTATTCAAGGATGTGTAGATTAGCTGGATTAGCCATGGTCAATGGGGCTACATGAATGCATTCAATGGTATTACATGCATGCAGTCAATGGGGCTACATGCATGCAGTTAATGGGCTACATGCATGCAGTCAATGGGGCTACATGCATGCAGTCAATGGGCTACATGCGTGCAGTCAATGGTATTAAATGTATGCAGTCAATGGGGCTACAAGAGTGCAGTCAGTGGGGCTACGTGCATGCAATCAATGGGGCTACGTGCATGCAGTCAATGGTATTACATGCATGCAGTCAATGGGACTGTGTACCCCTGCAGTCAGTGGGGACATGTGCATGCAGTCAATGGGGCTATGTGCCTCTGCAGTCAATTGAGTTGGAACTGAAAACAGGAGTCTGACCTCAGCTGCAGTTTTAAAAAATGCCCTTAAACAAGTGACCCTTAAAGAATATACTCCATCATAAACCTCATCCTGAAGACATTTTATTGCCATATTGTTGAAACTAAGTATGCAGGTACAGCAGGTGGTAAAGAAGGCAAATGGTGTGTTGGCCTTCATAGTGAGATGATTTAAGTATAGGAGTAGGGATGTTTTGCTGCAATTATATAGGGCATTGGTTTGATCATACCTGGAGTGTTGAGTCCAATTTTGATATCATTTTCTGAGGAAGGATGTCCTTGTTATAGAGGAGGGAGAACAGTGAACCAGGCTGATTCCTGAGACGGCAGTTCTGTTGTATGAAGAGAGACTAAGCCAGTTAGGGTTATATTCACTGGAGCTTAGAAAAGTGAGAGGGATCTCATAGAAACTTACAAAATTCTAACAGGGTTAAACAGGGTAGATTCCAAAAGAATGTTCCTAATGGTGGTGGAGACCAGAATTCGGGATGATAGTTTGAAGACAAGGGGTAAACATTTTAGAACTGAATTGAGGAGAAATTTCTTCACTCAGAGAGTGGCGGATGTGTGGAATTCACTCCCACAGAATGTAGTTGAGATAAAAACATTGTGTGATTTCAAGAACGGATTAGATACAGACAGTGGGGCTAAAAAGATCAAGGAATATGGGGGATAAGAATATTGAATTCGATGATCATCCATGATCAAAATGAATGGCGGAATAGCCTCGAAGGGCCAAATGGCCTACTTCTGCTTCTAGTTTCTATGTAACTATCTGACTGTATTATTGCAGTGAAATGGGTAATTCATTTATTCAATTGTCCTTCAGGAGTTCCCACTCCAAATAATATACCAGGGCAGTGGGATGATTGCGAGTTACCCTCACGATGTCTTCTGACACCATCTTACAAGGCCTCCCACCTCTGGGACTGGTGATATCCATGACGCTAACCCATGAGACATTTGTTCATATTCTTCTCATGGCAAATTATGAAGCAAATCAGTTAATTTCTCTATCCATAAAGGCCTCTGAAATTACTTAACAAGCTATTCAATTGTACAGACAATTGTTCCGTGAAATGCAACTCAAGAAGCAAAATAAATTTAGCCTTGTGAGTGCGACATCTTAAAAATGTAATCTGCTCTGCCAACGCACATAGGTGTGGAGGTGCCAGTGTTGGATGGGAGTGGGCACAGTAAGAAGTCTCACAACATCAGGATAAAGTCCAACAGGTTTATAAACTCACGTAGATAGCTGAAAGATGTCTACAATGACATCTAGCAAAGAGTTGAATCTTAGTTTAAATATAGCAGTTAAAGAGAGACTATCATCTGGGATGAAATGAAGGCATAAGTAAGATTGTTGCATGGTACTTCTTCAGAACTCACTCTGTTTTCTGGAATTTGAGATTATTTTTATTTATGCAATCACGATTGGTTGCAGCACTGTGCACCCTCGATGCAACCTGATAAATATTGCACCCGATATTAATTGCTGCAAATTTTGTGATTATTAGCGTGAAAAATGCTATTAAATAATCATTTTGCCTGTGTTCATTGTAAGATCATTGTGAAATAGGAACATAATGATTATTAATGACCATAACACTGCAACTATATTATCGTTGTAAATGAAACAATTAAATGTGATTAGTTTTGCATTCGGATACATAAAATTGTATTTTTTGTTGATTAGGTTAATACAATTTTACAACAAGATCATTCTGTAAATAAATATTAAGCACATTATTTGCAAGTAAGCAGCTCTTTATAATGCTTAAACTTGTTTCGGTTATCATTGTGTTGTAAGCACATTTTAACAAAGTATTTGCTTATCGTTAGTTTTGTGTTTTCAGCTAAATTGTACTATCTATTCGACTACTGGGTGGCACAATGGCACAGTGGTTAGCACTGCTGCCTCACATTGTCAGGGATTTGGCTTGGGTCACTGTCTGTGTGGAGCTTATACATTCTCCCCATGTCTCTGTGAGTTTCCTCCAGGTGCTCTGATTTCCTTCCAGTTTGAAAAATGTGTGGGATAGGTTCATTGGCCTTAACAGGCACCAGACTGTGACGACTATGGGAGTTTCACAGTAACTTCATTGCAGTGTTCATGTCTTACTTGTGATACAAATAAATAAAATCTTTCAGACTCTACTCAGTAGTAGAATGAAGTTGAAACGCTGAAAGGTTGAGGGTGGGATTTTCTGGTCTTCCTTACTCATGAGGTCTTCCGAGTCCCACCTTAGGGCTCCCAATCCCCCTACAGCGAGTTTCCTGGCAACGAGATGAGTGAGCCACACAAAATGATGTAGGTGTTGACGGAATTGGAAGATCCCACTGGTGGCCAAATGGTGAGCCAGTTCTGCTACAAGAAACTACACCATTGGAGATTGAGGAGGTGGGGGGATGGGGGATGCAGAAGCAGGGAGCGGGGAAGTGAGGAGGATCAGATGGGAGAATTCCACCTCTACCCTCACCCTTTCTATTCATCCACAGTATGTGGCTTGCCTTTTGTATTTTCATATTTGAGAACCTCAAGATTGCAATTGTTTATTCTGCCGGTAGTTTGAGATTTCCTTAGCACATAACAGGAGCGCAGTTGATGTCACAGTAAACATGCTGCCAATGGCAGGGCTGTATTTGCACTGGACTTCCAGCATATCCCAAAAGAATCCACTCACCTAAAGAAATCCTGGAGGATATGTCAGTTTCAGTCAGTTGTATTATATGAGAGAGAGAGAGAAGAGGACAGCCAGACATACACAGAAAGAAATGTGCATATAAAGCCACAGAGATAGTCATAGTTAGACCACACTCCACCCCAACATAGTAATACAGATGTTAGAATTGCTGCCTCACGGCACCAGGGGCCCAGTTCTATTCCATCTTTGGGTGTCTCTCTGTATCACACATTCTCCCCATGTCTGTGTGGGTTTCCTCCAAGTGCTTCGGTTTCCTTCCACACTCCAAAGATGTATGGATTGGCCACGGTAAATGCGCAAGGGGGGTGGGGGTGGGGAAGAGGGCCTCATTCAAATATTCTGTCAAAACGTCAGTGCAGAATAACGGGCCAAATGGCCTCTTCTGCACTAGCGGGATTCTTTGTACAAAAGCATACGCACAGAAAGAAGGAGAAAAGTAAAAAGAGTGCGAAAGGAGCACGCATGAGAGTACTCTCATCAGCTAATTCCAGAGTGTCAGAACAGGAGGAAAGCTGGCATATGGAGATTAATTAACATTCTTGATCGGAATTCTGTTCAGAACACTCTTTCAACATTTTTACGCGTTTAGCCCAACCAACTACTCCCGATGTTCGAGCAGTCATTGCCATCAATAATACCACATATCCTCATTTACAAGAGAAAGGTTTAAACTCTATTCCCATTGCTCTCCGCCTGGAACATCCTGCCAACAGCAGGGGAACCAATACATGTCTTCGGCACACACTCCCTTTCCTTTGGCAGGCTCCATCCTTGAGACAGCTTGGCAGTGCTAATCCATGCTGGCAACCATGTTCCCAATACATGACTTGCGCTGAGAAGCATCACTTCCGCGGTGCTCTAAGGAGGCACTTTGAGCCAGGGCTTTTAAATAACCTTGAAATAGCTGGGTACGTACAAAATGTGGCACCGGGTTTGGGTGCATTTTCGAAGCCTGTCCGAAATTGAAATTTTGGATTGTGCTTGCACAGTAAACAGGAATAAAATGAGTTCTCAGTCTATGCTTTGGATACCAAACAGGGGGCATTTGATATGGGCAATGAATCCAGATCATTACTGTCACCCCTGTTATAGATATAACATGGACCTGTACGTTCAATTAGTTTCCCTCTCATTCAGCTCCCACAACACCATCTGTCGGTACTAGGATACAGATTTCATTGAAAAAATATTCAGAGATATGTTAATTTGCCAAACCAGGCACAGATTCGAAAACTGAAACTCAAGACAGGTAAACTATTCAGTATATTCTCCCCTTACGGGCAGCTGTTGTTGAGAATCGCAGACAATTTGTTACAGAAACAAGCTGCAGATACAAAAAGCAGCACTTCAAAGGGAAAAATGCATACATAGGGTGGAATTTTGAGCCTGCTTTGGAATCCTTACAGTACAGAAGGAGGCCATTCAGCCCATAGAGACTGAACCAACCACAATCTCACCCTGGCCTTATCTCCGTAACCCCACATACTTACTTTGCTAGCCCCGCTGACACTAAGGGGCAATTTAGCATGGCCAATCCACCTAACCCATGCATTTTTGGGGACTGTGGGAGGAAGCCAGAGTACCCGGAGGAAACCCACGCTGACACGGAGAAAATGTGCAAACTTCCCACAGGCAGGCAGGAATCGAACCCAGGTCCCTGGTGTTATGACGCAGCAATGCTAACCATCGTGCCACCAAGAATGCCAATGGCATGGAAGAATCGGGAAGAGCAATTCTCGCTGGCGAGATTGCATTTCCCAATTTTTCACATCCCTCTCCCATTACCTAACAAGGGTCTTGCCTAGGATGATGGGGAATGCCATTTCAATGCATTAGTATTGATCTGTGAACTATCGCACTGGGAATTTCACTCTCTCGAAATGTTCATTCCGTACCAGCATGATGTCGTACACCGGAGCAGTTTAGCGCAGCTCAGCAAGAATGCAAACCTGGTGACTTCCCCACCAAAAGGTGAGCACACCGTTACCCCCCAAGGAGTAGAATGGAGGCAGGGAGGCAATGGAGAGGATGTGAGGGAGTATTGCCTGGGGATAGGAGGGCTGGTGGTGGTGGGGAGGGGTGTGTACATATCTGAGTGGACACAGTTTTCTGCTTACAGGCCTTTAAAGGGCCATCATTTTTGTGACCGTCTGGGTATCCAAGGGATCTGGAGCTTGATGCACTTGTGCCTATGTTGTGATTATCTTTCCTTTCACCCTACCACTATATCTCTGTGTTTCCTCAAAACCGCATGGCTGAGGTTAAGGCAGCCTGCTGACTGTCCAGCTCTGTTCCCTGAGATGATATTGCCATGGGGAGGGAACACTTGGGGGTGCTGGGACCTTGACGATCCAGGCCTGCTTTTGGACAGCACAGATGTTGCAGTCCTGGATGGGAAAGTTGTGAAGTGTGTTGTTCACAAGGGTGTCAGATGGGCTGGACAACCCAAGGTTTGCCTGCGTTGGGTGGAAGGCTCCCCAGCAGTGCACCTGACAATCCTTTTCCCTATGCGTGCGAGGGGCCCCTGGGCTCCTCCATGGAATTGAGGAGCAGCTGGAATGAGAATCAAAAACTCTGTCTTTCTCTGGCGCAGATACTTGTGAACTCCGACTCGTGCTAATACTGTGCTGTTGAAGCCCTCAGACATGAGGGTCATGAGCTGAACCATTGAACCCCCATCCCTCATCAGGAAGTGCACATCCTGCATCAAGGACCCCACTGCGGAAGCCACCGTCGCAGTGTTGATCTTGATTCCTCAGCATGGCAGCACCATCTCCCCAGGCAGAAGACAATGGGACTTCTCCACTCAGCCTTACAGTCCGAGGAATGATGGTGAAATCCCTTTCTGATATTCCAACTCAGCCTTTGAAGTTCCAGCAGCTGTGGCTCAACAAGTCCGCTGGGGCACATCATCTGTAAGAAGATTCACAACACCAGGTTAAAGTCCAACCAGTTCATTTGATAGTAAACCCACAAGCTCTCAGAGTTTGCCCCTTCGTCAGGTGAGTGGAGAGTTCTGGTATCAAGTTTTGGTCTCTTGAGATCAGAACTGTCCACCCACCTGACAAAGGGACAAACTCCAAAAGTTGTGAGTTTACTATCATATAAACCTCTTGGACTTTAACCTGGTGTCGTGAGACTTCTTACTGTGGTTACCCCAGTCCAATGCTGGCATCTCCACATTATACTCATCATCTGACCAGATCTTGGCAGAGCCTTGGGCTCTGTCATGTCTCCGAGTGACGGATCCCTGGGGCATCCTTGCCTCCATGTGCTGTCGATCATCAGCTGCAAGGTCCAACTGATAAACAGAACAAAGTGATTTCACAATTGACGAATTAGATTAAAGCCCCACAGTCATTTCACATCTCATTTATGAATGGCGGTGGACAATGAGGGACGAAATCCCATAAGCGTCCCCATCCTCAATGATGAAGAAGCCCAGCACATCACTGTAAAAGATAAGGCTGAAGTATTTGCTACAAATTTCAACCATGGTAAAGGCACAGGGTTATGGGGGATAGGGCCTGGATGGGGCTGTGATCAGTGCAAACTCAATCAGCAGCATGGCCTCTTTCTGCACTGCACAATTCTATGATACTATGGTTCTGAGATGTGGAGTGGTTGATGCATCTCGACTCCTACAGAGGTCCCCAATGTAGGAGATACCAGTCCTCCAACCAATTCAATTCATTCCGCTTGATATCAAAAAAAGGTTAACATTTCTGGATATTGGGCTATGGGCCCTGACAATATGCCAGCAAAAGTATTGGAAATTTGTATTCGAGAACTTGATGCACCCCCAGCCTAGTTGTTCCAGTACAGCTACAACACTGGCACTGAACCACCAATGTAGAAAGTTGTCCAAGTATGTCTTATGGGCAAAAAGGTAGATAAATCAAACCCAGCCAACTATGCCCCATCAGTCTACTTTTGATCATCAGTAAACTGTTGGAAGTAAACAGTAAACTGTTAAACACTGATCATCAGCAGTGTTATCAAGAGGCACTTGTTTAGCAATAACCCATTCAATGATACTAAGAGTCACTCCACTCCTGACCTCGTTACAGTCTTGGTTCAGAAATGGACAAAAGAACTAAATTCAAGAGGTAAGGGACTGCCCTTAATATCAAGACACTATTTAACCAGGTGTAACATCAAGGAGCCCTAGCAAAGTGGGAGTCAATGAGAATCAGGAGGAAATCATCCACTTGTTGGAGTCATCCCTGGCACAAAAGAAGATGTTTGTTATTATTACGGATCCATCATCTCAGCTCCAGGACATCACTGCAGGAGCTCCTCAGGGTAGTGCCCTAATCCCAACCATCTTCAGCTGCTTCATCAATGACCTTGCCTCCATCATAAGTTCAAAGATGATTGCACAATGTTCCGCACCATTTGTGACTCCTCACATTATGAAGCACTCCATGTGCAAATTCAGCAAGGCCTGGACAATATCCAGGCTTTGGCTGACAAGTGGCAAGTAACATCTGTGCCACACAAGTGACAGGTAATGACTATCTACAACAAGAGAATCCAACCATTGCCAGTGTCAACATCATCGTTGGAATCCCCCATATCTTGGAGGTTTTCATTGACCAGAAACTGAACTGGACTAGCTATTCAAATACAGCACCTGTCACAGCAATCTGAGGTTGGGGATATTGCGGCGAGTAACTCACCTCCTGACTCTGCAAAGCCTGTCCACCATTTGCAAGGCACAAGTCTTGGTGAGATGAGTGCAGCTTGGATGAATGCAGCTCCAACAACACCCAAGAACCATGAGTTGAGGTATAGTCATGGTGCTGTGAAAAAAGTAGAAATTTATTTATTAGTGTGTGTACATATGTGTGTGAGTGTGTGTGTGTGTGTACACGTGCATATATGTATATGTGTGTGCGAGTGTGTGTGAATGTGTTTGTGTGTGAATATGTGTGTACGAGTATAAGTTTGTGAATGTGTGTGTTTGTATCACTATCTGTACATGTGTGAGTGTGTGTGTGTGTGTGTGTATATGTGTGCATATATGTATATGTTTGTGTGAGTGTGTGTGAATGTGTGTGGAGTGTGTCTGTGTGTGTATGTGTGTATGAGTATACATGTATGAGTTGTGAATGTGGGTGTTTGTATCACTGTGTATATGTGTGAGTGTGTGTTGTGTTGAGTGTGTGGTGTGGAGTGTGTGTGTGTGTGTGGGTGTGGTGAGTGTGTGTGTGTGAGGTGTTGTGTGTGTGAGTGTGTGTGTTGTGTGTGTGTGAGTGTGTGTGTGTGTGTATACGTTTCTTTCTATAAATTATGTGTGAAGGAATCGGTGAAATATTGGAAGAGTTAGTTTCACAAATGTTTAAAATGTGCTCAGAAAGTTGAATCAACGTTAAGAATCAATCTTCAGTGGCAGCTTAAGTGACTGTAAGCCACTGCGATGAAGATTCAAAAGGAGCTTAGATGTTTTCACATGCGTCAAATCTAAACCTCCTGGAGTTGTTTCTCATCCAGAGTGAATCATTATTTTCTTTTCATCACTTTTGATGGAATACTTAAGAATTGCCCCCTGCTGAGCTGATGAGGGGGGGGATGAAAAGCCGCTAGTCCTTTCCGTTCACTTAAAGTGTCACGAAAAGCACAATTGATTCAAATCAACAAAAAAAATTAACAATTTTTGCAATCAAACAGCATGCCCTTGAGGGTAAATTTACATGTCTCTTTCACTCAAATCCTACAGTCCCGATTTCCCAAGTCCCTGGCGAAATAGTCTGAGTGCATAGATCCAGCATCATACTTCCTTCAGGATATGTCAATGCCTCATATCAGGTTGAGAACCTGAGAGCCAAGCAGTATTATATCCACAAGGGAGTTCCTGACATTTCATGAATCCATCTGCTGTGACAATTCTGTAAAGTCGACAGTTAATTTGAAGTTAAAGTACCTGCACAAGAAACATTCGATGTGCTCTCATTTGCTTTACATAATTAGCGCCTCTGGATAATTTCACTTTGTTTAAAACCTTTAAAAAAAAATGAATTAACAAGAAATAACTTGCAAGCAACTTCAGGGCATAAACTCCCCCTCCACCTACACCCATTCCCACTTATTTTTTTCCCATTTCTTCTTTTCATTTCGTTCATCCATTTTCCTCTCCCTTTATTCTTATTTTTAATTTTCCACTACTGAAATTCAGCTCTCCATCTCGTCTCCAAATCTGCACTCCCCCCGCCCCACTCACCCACCTCCCCCTCCATCCCACCATCCCCAGGCTAACTGCATATTCCTCAAATTATCCCGCAATGGGGGTGGCATGGTGGCATAGCTGCCTCACAGCGCCACACACCCTGTTCGATTCCCATCTTGGGTCACTGTCTGTGTGGAGCTGTACCTTCTCCCCATGTCTGCATGGGTTTCCTCTGGGTGCTCCGGTTTCCTCCCACAGTCCAAAAGGTGTGCTGGTTAAAAGTTTATCTATTAATGTATTAATTTATCTGTTAATGTAAGACTTACATTAACGCTACAAGGAAGCTACTTTGAAATTCCCCTAGTTGCCACAGTCTGGCATCTGTTTGGGTCGATGCATCTACCCAATGTGGGAGGAAACCAGAGCACCCGGAGGAAACCCATGCAGACACGGGGAGAACATGCAAACTCAACACAGACAGCGACCCAAGCTGAGAATCGAACCTTGGTCCCTAGCGCCGTGAGGTGGCAGTACTACTGTGCCTTAAAGATGTGCTGGTTAAGTGCATTGGCCATGCTAAATTCTCCCTCAGTATACCTGAACAGGCACTGGAGTGTGGCAACTAAGGGATTTTCACAGTAACATCATTGCAGTGTAAGCTGACTTATGATTAATAAATAAACTGTTTGCTTGAACAATCTGTACATTGTTCTGCCAGTCACACATTCTGATCATTTAATGGATGCTTTCAGCACTTTACTCAGTCTTTCTCAACACCATATACATTTCCTTTTCCAATTACAGCCCTCCCCCTCACCCTCACTGTATAAATCTTTGTCTGATTTTCCTTCTCTTCAGCTCTCATGAAGGGTTATCCAGACTCAAAACATTGGCTGAATTCTCTCTCCACAGATGCTGTCAGACCGACTGAGATTTTGCAGCATTTTCTGTTTTGGTTGTGAATAGCTTGCAAAAGTTGACTCACCGGCATTAGTTACGTTGTTCTGTATTAATAAGTCTCTTCTGCATTGATAGTGGCTTAGGCCCCTGCAAAAGCTTTTGTCACTTGAAGTGTACAAAATCATGTGTAAAAACAAATTTCACTTTGAGGAATGTTTGAAATACACTACCATGGAGATTCTGCCCTAAAATAATCATGTGTCTAGCAATCAGGAAACTGGTTTGATCCAGTCTAAATTCTATTAGCAGATTGGAAACAGCTGTATATATATATATATATATATATATATAAGGATTCAGATTTCATTAGATCTGGATGCCTCACAGTAATTCACAAATTGGGTTTTTTCCCCTTGTCCTTCAGCATTGGTTTCAAAATGCTATGTTTCCCTTATCCTGTCCCTATCAGCTTGCACCCTGCAGAGCTCTCTTCACTAACATCGGTGGACATGTTCCAAAGTTTGGAGCACTGTCCCACAGAACAGTCAAGTCATACTCACAGAATCATTGAACCCAAACTTTTCAACTGCCTTTGCTGGGTACGTCCTGTCCCACTGGCAGGACAAATCCACCAGAAGTGGTGGCACAATACAGTGGATAGGGAGTTGCCCTGGGAATCTTCAATATTGAGACCAGGTCTATCAAGGATGATGGCATTGGATCAAACAAGAGGAAGGGAACATGCTGTAGATTACTATCTGGTGCCTCCCTATCAGCTGATGAATCAACACTACTCCATGTTGAATATATTTTGGAAGAAGCTATGAAAGAATGTTACTCTAGTTGGGGGACTTCAATGTTCATCACCAAGGCTGTTGGTAGCACCGTCACTGACCAAGCTGGCTGAGTCGTGAATAACATAGCTTCCAGAGTGGGCATATGGCAAATGATGAGAGAGCAAGTGCAAGGATTGCTCACAATTTCACCAATCTGTCTGTTATAGATGTGCTTCATTCAGGATAGTTTGGCATGGGTGACTTCAGTATGATCATTGTGATGAAGTACTATTCTTATGCTGAAGACATTTCTTTTATTGATTCATGGATGTGGGTGTCGCTGGTTTTTCAGTATTTATTGCATTTTAAGAGTCAACCACATTCTGTGGACCTGGAATCACATATAGGACAGTTCGGGGAAGGACAGCAGATTTCCTTCCCTAAGGATATTAGCGAACCAGATGGGTTTTTTTCCGACAATGGTTTCATGATCATCATTAGACTTTTAATTGCAGATTTTGTTTATTGAATTCAAATTTCACCATCTGCCATGGTGGGATTCGAACCTGGATCTCTAGAGCATTACCCTGGGCATCTGGATTACTAATCCAGTGACAATACCACTGTGCCACTGCCTCCCAAATGTTACATGGCATTACTACCATCTTAAATGGGACAGATTCAGAACAGATGTAGTAGCTCTAAGCCTTGAGGCACTGTGAGACACTAATATTGCATTGCCCCACAATCTGTAACCACACAACCTGGCATGTCACTCACTTTACTATTCACGATTGAGTAAGGAATATAAAAGGGACATGCCAGGTGTAGCACTCGTGCATCTACATCATTCAATCAATCCCTTCACTAGTGGCACACTGTGACTTCAATTAGTAGGACCTACAGTTCTGTAGCAAATCGCCAAGTTCTTCAATGTCTGCCAAACCCGCAACTTATACCACCAAGAAGGACAAGGGCAGTGACACATTCTGTCTGACCATTCATGTCAGCGGGATTCTCCAGTGAATGGAGTTTCAGCTAAGTGCCAAATTCTCCGTTCTTGCTTGCAGGGTAACAAAGCATGAACAGCTGGAGAATTCTAGCCATGTTCAAATAAGAACATTGCAACCTTATCGATCTAAATACTGTGGTCCATTCCCTTGTTTTCTGTATTGCCTCCCAATCCTTATCTTGTACAGTAGTCTTTTGCTAAACTTTGCTAAAGTTCAGTCTTTTGCTAAACTTTTTTATCGTAAATGTTCATTTGGTAGTATAAGACTTGAATACAGCCAAGAAAGAGAATACTGTTAAAGTTTTCCAGCTTGCACTCATCAGGACAGAAGTAAGAACCTCAAAGTGAGCAACAATTTATACTGCATCAGAAAAGGGAAAAGTTAGTTCTGATCAGTTGAGGCATTGCCATGAAGAATATACCAGGGAATAATTACCACCACCCCTCGCACTACCTCCCACCATACCATTTCATCACCAATGCTCTCTCTCCCCACCTCTGCTTTTAATTCAACAAGAGAAACAGTTACAATTTCTAGGCACTTTTTCTTTGTTTGCAGTATAGACTCCAATATATGAATATCTAGCTTCCAGCTTGAGCCACACTGCCAACCTAACACTTAATCTTAACTTGGTTGTTAGTGTCATTCTTAGCTCGCTCAAGATTGTTCAGTAACTGCTGTCCATTCACATCAAGCATTAGACACTGGGTCCTCATGTCCATAAACACGGACTAATTGACCAAAATCAGTGCTCTGCCCATTGCGAACAGCCAAATGGATTTACTGTTTGATCTGATCCATCAGTGGATGGCTGTCATTCATTCATTTAAGTCATGGTTGGAATGGGTTTGTGGTGCTCAAGCCATTGAGCTAACTCCCAGACTATCTACTCTGTAGCTCCGAAGGTGTTGCAGATTAGTCACAGCATTTCAACCACGGATTTCCCAGGAAGCTATAGTTAAGAAAGCCTCTACTTTTTCAGGAGCTAAGGAAATTTGACGTGTCAACTACAACTTTCACCAACATCTACAAATGCATCATAGAAAACACTCTTTCTGGTTGTATCACAGCTTGGTATGGATCCTGCTCTGCTCAAGACCACAGGAACTACATAGGGTTGTGAATGAAGCCCAGGTTGTGAATCACACAAACCAGTCTCCCATCCATTGACTCTGTCTACACTTCCTGTTGCCTTGACAAAGCAGCCAGCATAACTAAGGATCCCACGCACACCGGACATTCTGTCTTCCACCTTCCTCTGTTGGGAAAAAGATACAAAAGTCTGAGATCAGGTACCAACCGACTCAAGAACAGCTTCTTCCCTGCTGCCATCAGACTTTTGAATAGACCTACCTTGCACTAAGTTGATCTTTCTCTACACCCTAGCAATGACTGTGATATACACTATATCCTGCACCTCTCCTTTCCTTCTCTATGCACTTGTCTGTATAGTGTGCAAGAAACAATACTTTTTACTGTATACTAATACATATGAGAATAATAAATCAAATCAAATCAGTAATGTGTACTGTACAGGCTCTGTGGATGCAACTTTGGATCAATGTAATCCAGGCTTCCAATTCAGATAAACTAACAGATAAAATTCCAAAGATGACAGCTAACTGCTTGAACCAATGGAATTCATTTCTCCTCCTTTCAATATTAACCAGAAACCAGACTGAATACTCCATCGCAGGCTATAGCTTTGCGATGTTGATGTAAGTTAGCAAATTGATGGCACAGCCGATCAAGGGTTAAATAATAAGAGGGCTTCCTTGCTTCCAGTCAGCTTCTGTACTTGGCAGTATGCCTTTGATGCATTTTTAAAGATGACCTTGGTGCCTGAAATCTAATCAACTCCGTTCAGCTGAAAGGATTCCATTGTAACAATGTGAAACTTTGTGTGGTGTATCTATCACGTGTGTTGGCGTTGTTACACAGATTTCCACAGAAGTGAGCCATTTGGCTTCAGTTATCAGTGCTGGCATTTCTACTCCACACTAGTTCTAATCCTATATATCCATAGCCCATTCCTTCCCCTCTCTATCAACCATGCTTTTAACCTAGTCATTAATGTTGAGATGGTCACTTCAATCATAAATGTTATTGCCCCTTTCCACAGCCTCATAATACCTCCTATACATTATATCTTTTTATTTAAAAATCTTTCACATTCCATACTGCGACTCTCACTTTTAATCATAACTACACTCATCCCCTCACTGGAGATGTCATAGTCATGGGAAACCAGCTTTCTAACCTATCACACCTTTTCGTAATCTTAAATTCTTCCATTAAACCATCTGTGTTCTTCTGTAAATAGCTCTTTCATCTCTTGATTTGGCAATAGATTTGACCATTCTGCTGGCAATCCAATAACTTCATTTATGCAACAACAACTTGGATTTATATAGGCACTTTTTTTATTCTTTCATGGGATGTAGGCATCGATGATTGCATCAACATTTGTTTCCTATCCTGGTCTGCCCTTAAACTGACTGACTGACTTGCTAGGCCATTTCAGAAGACATTTAAATGTCAGCCACATTTCTGTGTGGAATGGACTCATATGTAGTCCAGGATGGATGAAGATGGCAGATTTCCTCCCCAAAAAGGACATGAAAGAAGAAAATGGGTTTTAACAACAGTGGTTTCACGGTCTTCATTCGATTTTTAATTCCAGATTTTTTAATGAATTCAAATTTCATCATTTACCACGATGGGATTCGGAAGACAGCTGACAGCTGCTGGAATGGGAGGAAGAGCTTTCATTAGGGATGTTTTTGGTTACAAATAGACAGTCAACAGTGGGGCCGAACAAGAGCACAGGAACAAAGCAATGTTGCAACATAGGATCAGACCACTCTGCCCCCCTCAATCTTGTTCTGTCATTCTTTCAGATCATGGCTGATCTACATTTCAGCCACATTCTTTTACCTTTGTTCCAAAGTCCTTGATGCATCTTTACTGAAGCAAACATCTAGCTATCTCAGTCTTGAAAATTTGAATTGATCCAGCTTGCAAACCCTTTCTGGGTGGGAGTTCTTAATTTTCACAACTCATGGCGCGAAGGATACTTTCCTGATTCCCTTCCTCAATGATCTGGCACTAATTTTATGAAAATTTTATTTTCAAAACCTTGATCAACTCTCTGTCAATCTTCTCAAGTCAATGGAATTCAAGCTGAGTTTAAAACAGGAACAAAAAAATCTGCAGTTGCATAATGCCTTTCATGATCCCAGGAAGTCCCGAAGTTATAGCCAATGAAATGTTTTTCATGTGGAGTCACTGTTATAACGTAAGGAACACAGGAGCAATTTTTAAAGTCTCACAGGCAGCAAGTGATAATGACCAGATAATCTGTTTCATTGATGTTGGTTAAGTGATAATTATTGGCCAGGACATCAGTGAAAATTCCCCTTTTCTTATCATTGAATCATAGAATCCCTTTAGTGCAGAAAGGAGGCCATTTGGCCCATCAATTCTGCACCAACAACAATCCTACCCAGGTCCTATGTCCATAACCTCACTCTGTTAGACGCCTGACACTAAGGGGACGATTTTATGAGAAAAATACTAAGTGTACAGCTAGCATGAAAACAGGAGAGTCTAAATTGCATATTTTATGCACTTAGAGAAAGAATAAATGGGTTAGACCATTTCTAGCCACTAGATGCAGTGTGTGGGGCTTAATTCTGTAGGAACACTGCTGCAGCAACAGAGGATGGCATTTGAGTAAAATCGTCCCCTAAGGGGCAATTTAGCATGGCCAATGAAACTAACCTACGCATCTTTGAAATGTGGGAAGAAACCAGAGCACACGAAGGAAACCCACACAGACATGGAGAGAATGTGCAAACTCCACACAGACCCAGGGTCAGAATTGAGCTCATGTCTCTGAGGCAGCAGTGCTAAAATTCATTGAAGTAATGCCTTGAAATCCACCTGGGAGAGAGCAAATGGGGCCTCAGTTTAACAAAGAGACAGCACCTCCAACAACATAGCACATTCTCAGTCATGCACAGGTATGTCAGATCCCTGGAGTAGGACTTAAAACCCATAAGCTTTCCATACAGATTGCTGCCACTGAGCCAGAGTTGACAACCTATTCTCATAACACGATTCTTTAAAGTATCGTTCTGGTGAGTCTGCAGTATTCCCCCCCAACACCCCCAGATCTACATATTTCCCCAGCTTGGTTAGCCATTTCACAATATACAGAGGTATGAAGGAGGATGGGGAGAGTTATGCACACAGTCTTTGATGACGGCCGTTTCAGTGCTGTGAAAGACATAGAAAAGTGTTTGAGGGATTCAGATAGTGAGTTATTTCAATACTTAAGTATATGTCCATATGAGGTACTGCAGCCACATCAGTTTAGACCAAAATTTCTTACCAAGTAAATTACGGACTATTGCGGAAAATTTCGAGTCACTTTTTTTGATCACCTAGCAAGCTTTGAAATTAGCTGTTCAAAGTATAGCTTTATAATTCAAATTAAACTATTGATGCCAGGCAGCACTGATACTTCAAAGACATGCCTAATTGAATTGAATTCTATGTCCTCTGGCGACCGCAGTGGGTATTGGACATCGATAGGATCAGAGGGAAAAGAAACTCATTTCGATTTAAATATTGATCTTTGGTGGAGGAAAAAAAGGGGTCTTGAGAAATCAAGGAAACCTGAGATTTTTCCAATCCTTCTAAGAAGCCAACTTGTCTCTGAAATTGTTAAATTTACATTTCTGTATGATTCTTTCCTGCTGTTCAAAAGAGTGATTTCAGTCCTAAAAAAAGTCTACTTTTTTTTGCCACAAGGTAACAAGAACTTGCATTAAATAATGCCTTTCGCAGCTTTAGAATGTCCAAGAGTTTGTTACATCCTATGAAGTAATTCTGAGGTTTAATTACTGTTGCAATGTGGGAAGTGTGACAGCTAGTTGTCTTTAGCAAGCTCCCACAGAAGGCAATGAGATAAAGGGCCAGGTGATCTGTTTTGACATTGTTCCTTGAAGAGTCACTCTTCTCTTTTGTTTTGAATCATATAATATGTTGCTTTACATCCTCTACAAGGGGCATACAGTACCAGCTCCCAAAGACAATTCCTCAGTATGATGTGATCTTCGCCGTGCCACAGACTTGTTGACACAGAACGTGAAAAGGATGCCATTGCACCAGAGCTAATACCATCGTAGCAGCTTTAGGGTGGCATGGTGGCACAGTGGTTAGAACTGCTGCCTCACAGCGCCCAGGACCCGGGTTCAATTCCTGGCTAGGGTCTCTGTCTGTGTGGAATCTTCAAGTTCTCCCCGTGTTTGCAAGGGTTTCCTCCGGGTGCTCCGGTTTCCTCCCACGGTCCAAAAAGACACACTGATTAGGTGCATCGGCCATGCTAAATTCTTCCCCAAACAGTGTACCCAAACAGGCATCGGAGTTGGCAACTAGGGGATTTTCACAGTAACTTCATTGCAGTGTTAATGTGTGCCGACTTGAGACACTAATAAATAAACCTATCAAATGTTTCTAAGTCAATCGGCAACAATGGCCATTGAGATTGGAAAAAGGTACATGGATAAGATTCTCCACGGACAGGAGAACCATTGCTTTCTTGAAAATATATTGACTTAGAATTGGCTGTTAAGGGACATAAATTTGCAGCTGGATGTGCGGTGAATTCTTCAATATAGTCTTCAAGAAGAACAGTGGAATGAACAGGCACTTCACTGATGAAAGTTACTGTCAGGCAATGTGACAGTGATAGATTTTGGTTGGAAGAAGAGGTATAATAAATGTGTAGTAGGGAACAGAGAGACCTAACAGTAAGAATGCATAGATTGTTGAAGCTGTCAAGAAAGTTTGAAAAAGGCGTGGGACCACCTGGGCTGGGGTACAAGAAAGTTATGTTGAACATTTCCATTGTCCTGATTGAGACTTGTGGGAAGACTACTGTTCCGGTGGAGACTCATGTGTCCTGGGAGGTGAAACCCAGATAGCACCACGATGGACAGCAATATACTGGAAGGTCAAATCCCGAATGGGCTTCATTTTCAGCTTGCTGCTGTATTAAGGGATAGAAATAGTGAAGTGTAATAGTAAATAGCAATGATTGCCGTGGGTAACGTTTGTGGTTGATATTGTGATTGGAGCAGCTTGTTGTTTTAATAATTTAAGACATTCAAGCTAGTAGCCTTTGTTGAAAGGAGGCTGGTGCTGACTGTTCACTATGTTAATGGGCTTGCCATGACTTTGTGCAAAGATTCTCAGAAGCTACTTACCAGGGCTGAAATGGTCACTACGAGAGGACATAGGTTTAAGGTGCTGGGGAGTAGGTACAGAGGAGATGTCAAGGGTAAGTTTTTCACTCAGACGGTGGTGGGTGAGTGGAATTGGCCGTCGGTGGTGGTGAAGGTGAACTTGTTGGGGTCTTTTAAGAGACTTCTGGATGAGTACATGGGATTTAATGGGATCGAGGATTATAGATAGGCCTGGTAGGTAGGGATATGATCGGCGCAACTTGTGGGCCGAAGGGCCTGTTTGTGCTGTAGTGTTCTATATTCTATGTTCTATAAGATTGACTGCTCAGATTGTTTAATACAGTTAATTGGGATCACTTTCTCAGCTTCATTGATAAGAAAACAGATTAATTCTGTCAGTCTGTTCATACTTATTCCTGAACCATGTTTCAGTAGCTTATAACATAGAAGAAAATTATAATGTATTTGTGTTGTAATTTATAATGTATTTAGATGAATTGTAATGTATTTGGATAAATTGTTTTAAATAAAAAAGTTGAGTCTTAGAAAAACTGCATCATTGCCTGCAATTCTGGGACCACATTTGAGGAAAGTTGGGAAGATTTAGAAAGAGCAAGGAAAGCTTGACTAGTATGAATCCAGAGGTGAGGAACTTCAGTTATATGAATACATTGGAGAGACTCTGGAATTCTTTAGCCAATGTTCTCTTTCCCTTAGAGAAAAGAATATTGTAAGGCGTTTTGGCAGAAGTGTTAAAAAGAAAGAGCTCCCAATGGAAGATTAAGAAATAACGACTGGTGGAAGGATCAGAGGCCACTGATTTAAAGTATTTAGTAAAAGAGCAATATTAACATGAGGGGAACAGAGCAATTGGTCAAGATCTGGAACGCAGGACTTGTGATGCAATGGAGGCAGAGACAAAGGTGGCTTGCAAAAGGGGATTGGATAAGCATCTGGGATAAATAAATTGCTGGACAATGGGAAAAAGTGAGGGAGTTTCTGAATTGCTCTTGCAAGAAACTAGAATTAAAACTGGCCTCTTCCAGTGCTGCAAACATTCTGTAATTCTATGATTCTAATTTATAGCAAATTAGCAACTCAACTCAACTTGCAGAAATAATGTTCAAACCCACCACCTGCGAGACCTCCATTTGAAATCATAGACACCACCATTTGAAGCTTTTGAATTAGCACCGGTTTATGGTAAATGAAAGTCAATTTATGCTTAGATTCTTAACAACTGGTATCTTAACCAAGACTGCATCAACTTATCCATGTGGGTGCTATACTTTCATCTGAGCAGTTTTTGCTAGATTCCAAGCTGGTCTCACGGACGAAAGCTTCTAAGATGTGGAATCGCTTCAGGAAACTGTAGATTCAGAGCCAACAAAACTGCTTAGATCAGTTATC
The DNA here is from genome assembly GCA_024679065.1 of Sphyrna mokarran. Taxonomy (NCBI): domain Eukaryota; kingdom Metazoa; phylum Chordata; class Chondrichthyes; order Carcharhiniformes; family Carcharhinidae; genus Sphyrna; species Sphyrna mokarran. The sequence goes on from JAGIQG010000025.1 coordinate 37,418,481, forward strand.
CAGCTAAGCAACAGCAGGTCATACACAATTATTGATAGACATACCCTATCTAAGGGATTGGGATGCATTTTACTAATACAAAATGCATAGGCAGGATTTTACAGACTCGCTCAGGCAAGATTGGAAATTCCTGCTCCAGCTCAATGGAGATTTCCATTGTCGGATGCTTATCCATGCTAATTCCGGGTCAGATGAGGTGGTAGAGTTCTAGCCAAAGTTTTTAACCAAAATTTCCATCAACTGACTTGACATCTCTTTATTTGGATAGATGTCAGACTTTGCTTTACGATGCTCATCCCTTCTGCTTATAGCCCAGTCCATCATGCAAATCAGTCTCCCATCCATTTACTCGGGGCTCAATTTTACCATCACACTGCGCTCATTTTTGGGTTCAAAACCTTGGTAAAGTCGGGCATGAAGTCAATCAGTGATTGCCTCCGCACCCATTCCCCATTTACCAAGGTCTGAAAACAGAAGTGATCAAGACCAGAGGCAGGAGATGGCCACCGTTCACCCAAAGGAGGGATGGAGGAGAAGGAGGGAGCAGAGACCCCAGCAGTTCTGTGTACGAGTGTCATTTGAACCAATGTCAGGCACTGTGTGTTGCCGATGTCTCTACCTCCAAAAGGAGGCAGTGCAACACTTGCGCAACCTGTTGCAGGACCTGGAACCTCGGGGTGGGGGATTGGGGATTGGGGGTTGGGGGGCGCAGTAGCTGTCAAATTGAACTTTTATGCGACTGGCTCCTTCCAGACCCTTAATGGCGATGTCTGTAGCATTGCCCAGTCAGCTATGCACACCTGTATTAAGCAGGTCATCGAAGACTTGTACACCCAGGATGGGCAGTACATCAAATTTAACTTGGACCAGGCCCATCGGGAAGCCTGGGCTGCAGGGTTTGCAGCCATTGCGGGGATGCCTAACGCACAGGGGGCCATCAGCTGCACAAACATCATCCTCAAGGTCCCCCTAGAGAATCTGCAGAGATTCATCAACAGCAAAGAGTTCCACTCCCTGAATGTCCAACTGATGTGTAACTATAACACGAACATTGTGCAAGTCTGCATGATACACCCCAGGGAGCGTGAACAACAGCTTCATTATCAGGAACTCAGACAACCCAGAGGCATTTGAGGAGGAGCCCAGACGGTGGGGGTGGCTCCTGAGTGATATGGGTTATCCACCTTGGACATGGCAGATGACACCAGTGCGGAGGCCTCTGTCTGAGGTGGAGTTCACCTGTAATGAGGTCCATGTGGCCACCCACGTGATATTGAAGAGGTGCACTAAGCTCCTCAGGATGCGATTCTGTTGCCTGGACCGCTCTGGCAGGGCCCTCCAGTAAGAAGTCTCATAACACCAGGTTAAAGTCCAAGCAGTTTATTTGACAGTCATCCCACAAGCTTTCGGAAATGCTGTTCCTTCGTCAGGTGTGTGGACAGAACAACGTTTCTGAAAGCTTGTGGATTTACTATCAAATAAACTGGTTGGACTTTAACCTGGTGTTGTGTGATATCTTACTGTGTTTACCCCAGTCCAATGCCGGTATCTCTACATCAGGGCTTTCCAGTACACCCAGTGATCTCTTCTTGGATAAGTTGGGCTGAAGGGTCTGTTTCCATGCTGTAAACCTTTTTGATTCTATAATTCTATGTGGAAGGGGTTCTGAGTTAATGAGCAGAGCCACAGGCAGATTCATAGTTTGGTAATAGCTGGGAAGGAAAGAGTTAAGATGGCTTTCACCGAATGAGACAATGTTAACAGTTCATATGTGAATGCTAAACACTATGAAATGAATTAGAGATTATTGGAATATTAAGTACCTATATATTACATATTAAATAATAATAAGTTTAATTGAAATATCTGTTCACCTCAGTCAAAATGTACTGCACTGCAGGGACTATGGAAGTTCAAGAGTTATTCAAAGAAGAGCCGTTTAGTCAGCAGAAGTACAATGTAGTTTCAAGTTTGGGATTGATTCTGAAATATTTAATATCAAAAAGTTAAAAGGCTCTATTTTCCAGATGTAGCAAGCATCAGTTCTCAAGCCCAGGACTGATGCTGTCAATTGTTTTGGCAATGTGCCGATGGGAAAGGCATTCAGATGGTAACATCCTTAGAGACGTAGCAACAAGGAAGTGAACCATGCCGGGGGGAGAAAATCCAGTTTTTGGATTGGCAAATGAAAGGTCATTAAGTCAAGTAGTGCATCGCAATTGGCTGAGATAATCTGTCTTGTTTTGGACTGACATGTTAACGTGAAGTGAAATTAAGTCTAAGCTAATTAGAAGGAATACATTATATATTAGAAAAGTCTAATTGTAATGGATTTTGGCGCAATGCCTCAGATCGTTGGAGGAGTCTTTAGCATTAACTTGAGCTATTCGACTATCGCAAGGCTTCCTGTGGCCAAGGTTAATGTTTGTCTTTTTTTTGTATTCTAAACAATTTTTCATGTTTTTCAATAAATTTTAATTATGCCTTGTGCTAAGATAAATTGTAATTTACCTTTGCAAATGTAATTTAGTTTTCCTAAGTTTTTAAAAGAATCAGGCCACCGTCAGAGAAACTCCCACTACACATCAGATAGTCTTTTCAACAAGTTTCAGACATATTACAATACCTCAGATATTATTAAGGGTCCAAGAATAACTGGTCAGTAATGCACACTGACTCCCACCAAAAAGGATATGGGCCAGAATTTTCCCACCGTTCACTCTGATGGGGCTCCCCAGTCCCGCCAACAGCCCATCCCTGCGCATGGGTTTCCCACCAGTGTGGGGTGACATCAGTGGGAATTCCCACTGACAACAGTGGGACCAGAAATTTGCACCGCCATGTCCCAAGTATTGTTTTTATCTAATTCTAAATAGAGATATTTATTGTCATTGATGGCTAATGATTTTATCTTTACCCAGACAGATGTTGGAGTGAGTTCCACGAATCTAAAATCCTAAAATGCTCTCAGTTTTTATTGTGTTTCTTGGGGCTCTGTAACTAATTTCTTGCCTGAGATGGGGCAGTAAAATGTTAGTTTCATCATTCTCCATGTCCCAAATAATGTTGTATCTGTATCTAAATACAGATTTTGGAAATCTATCGATTTCTAAATAGATCCAGCCTTCTTTGATTTTGGAGAAAGCTTATATAACTGTTAATTTCCTGTTACATTCTGTCTCTCATTAATTCTGTTAAGGAAACCAGGCTATGTTGGCTCATAATTGTCAATGTTCATTGGTCAGCTGGCTGCTGGGCTGTGTTTTAATATTTCAATGCAATTTTTGGGCTGGGCTATCTTTATTTGAAAAATATTCAGATGGTTGTGGTTTAGAATTACCAGTATGAGATAAGGCCATAAAACATGGAGCAGAAATAGGCCATTCAGCCCATTGAGTCCACTCCGCTATTCAATGAGATCCTGACTAATTGAATGTGATTGTTGTCAACTCCACTGTCCTGCTTTCTCCCCATAACCCTTGCTTCCCTTAGGGATTAAAATCATCTCCTCAAGCACTAAACTGTTTAGCTTTCCTCACTGTTTGCAAAAGAAATATTTTACATTTTGGGTGTGCATCTCTCTTTACTAAAGGGCTTACAGTGGAAAGCCAATTCCCAGCTTAGATTACTGCCTGTGCAGAGTCTGCATGTTCTCCACATGTCTGCATGGGTTTCCTCTGAGTGTTCCGATTTCCTCCGACAGTCTTTATTGGTTAGGTATATTGGCTGTGCTAAATTCTCCTTCAGTGTATCCAAACAGATGACAGAGTATGGCAACTAGGGAATTTTCACAGTAACTTTGTTGCAGTGTTAATGTAAGCCTACTTGTGACACGAATGAATAAACTTTAAATGATTGGAATAAGGTGATGGAAGTCTGTTTCTGCATAAACCCAAAATCTATAGAGTATGAACTAGATTTGACCTTCCAAAAAATGAACTTATTTTTAAGCTTTCATTACTTTCTGAATGTTATCACCCCTCATTATAACTCGATTTTTTTCCATGGATTCCTCCACAATGACAATGCCTGAACAAAGACGCGATGGGCTAATGGCATTACTGTTAGACTGTTAATCCAGAAATTCAGCTAATGTTCTGGACACCCGGGTTCGAATTCTGCCACAGCAAACGGTGAAATTTGAATTTGATTAAAAAACATCTGGAATTAAGAATATACTGATAACCATGAAACCATGGTTGGAAAAACCCATCTGGTCCACAAATGTCCTTTGGGGAAGGAAATCTGCTCTCCTTATGTAGTCTGGCCTACATATGACTCCAGAGTCACAGCAGTACTGTTGACTCTCAAGTGCCCTCAGAACAGGGGAACTGGGGAATTCAATTCTCGGAACAAACCACTTGGTTCACTTATATTCTTTAAAGTTGACACAGTGGTTAGCACTGCTGCCTCACAGCACCAGAGACCCAGATTCAATTCCAGCTTTGGGTGACTGTCTGCGTGGAATTTGCGCATTCTCCCCGTGCCTGCGTGGGTTTCCTCCCACATTCAAAAGTTGGTTAGGTGGATTGGCCATGCTAAATTGCCCCTTAGTGTCAGGGGGATTAGTTGTGTGAATGCATGAGTTGCAGGGATAAAGCTTGGGTGGGATTATTTTTGGTGCACTCTCGATTGGGCTGAATGGCCTCTTACTGCATTGTAGAGATTCTATGAATATTTTCTTTGGTATCTACATGCTCCCACTACTACTCACTCTAAAAGTGTTAATAAGAAACAATATTTTTCACTATATCCCAATATATGTGACAATAATAAATCAATAAATCAATTCAATATTATTATAAAGAACATTGTAGGTCCATATGTAGCAGTTATCACCACCAATTGTCTGCAGATAGATATAGGTTATGGCCTCCAGAAATCCAAACACCACCATTACAATTGGAGAATCAAGGTTTCTGCAATGGCTTCTGGTGCATTGCGTTCTGACCTCTTTGTCTTGTATCACTTTCCAGTTACTTGAACTCCATCCTATACCATATTACAGTGGTGGGATAACATGAGTGGATCAAAGGTACAAGGCACTGATGAGGAAGAACAATTAATATTTCCATTGTTATACAAGTGCTTCACATTAAATTCACAACGAGAAGTGTATTCTGGAACCACTGCACCCTCTATAGGACACAATAAGGAAATTGTCTCCACTTCAATCGTCTTCTAAATGAATGCTACTTACCTGCTGATTACAGTGGCCTCAGCTTTCCAACACAGAAAGAGACCACTCAGCCCACTGAACATGTACTGGTTCACCAAAAGGCCAATTTACTTTGAGCAATTTACTTGGGTGGCACAGTGACACAATGGTTAGCAATGCTGCCTCACAGCGCAAGGGGTCCCAGTTTGATTTCAACCTCAGGTCTCTGTCTGTGTGGAGTCTGCACATTCTCCTCCTGTCTGTGAGAGTTTTCTCTGGGTGCACCGGTTTCCTCCCACAGTCCAAAGCTATGTGCAGGTTAGGTGGATTGGCCATGCTAAATTCCACCGTAAATATCAGGGATCTTAGTATGGTAAGTATGTGGGAGGTCACGGAGATAGGGCCTGGTTTGGATTGTTGTCCGTGCAGGGTAGATGGGCTGAATGGTCTTCTTCTATACCGTAGGGATTCTATGGTTATATCTATGATTTATGATCTACCTACTACCTGATACCCTGTTCTATTCCCAACGTCTCTGATACTTTTTCATCTTTCCAGCTACTTCTCCACTTGCCTATTGAACATGATTAAAGGTTTATCTTTTTGCTGCCGCTGTTTGTGTTCAGCCCCCTCAAGTCTGAACAACTCTCCTCGGACAAGCACAGGCCCTAATTTTTATTGCTACGTTGGGGTGTCGCATCAGGAGAATTCCCAATTCTGCAAACGTAACTTTGAAAAACAGGTTGCATTTTCAGTGGGCAAGATTGGCAGACCTGTCTCTGTGACTCAGCACCGTGTTCGAACAAGTAAAGGAACAATATTGAAAGAAAATGACTGCCCTCCAGCCCTCACCCACCGCTTTTCACATACTCTTTAGGCCCTGTCCATGTCAACTTATGAAGTGGCGATGCCGGCGTTGGACTGGAGTAAATTCAGTAAAGAATCCCACAACACCAGGTTAAAGTCCAACAGTTTTATTTGATAGCAAAAGCACTAGCTTTCGAAGCACTGCTCCCTCATCAAGTAAATGAGAGTCCCACTTACTCCTGACGAAGGAGTAGTGCTTCAAAAGCTAGTGGCTTGTGCTACCAAATAAACCTGTTGGACTTTAACCTGGTGTTGTGAGACTTCTTACCATGTTAATATGTGCCAACTCACACAACCAATCCTCCATGGCCCCTTAACCCCCATGTAAATCCATGCCCCTTCACCCACGAATCTTTGCCTGTTTCATCTCCATACCAAATTACCTACTATTCTGAATATTTCTTTAACAGCTTTGACACTTCTTTGCCTCTTCTTTGATAGTTTTGATGTTTTATTGACAGTTCATTGGTAGTTGGACGCTTCCTTTAGTCAAAATTTATTTTGACACCTTTGGCAACTTTGAAACTTTATTGGCAGTTCATGGACAGCTGAGCAGTTCCTTAACTGCTGGGCAGTTCTTTGACAGTTGAACAGTTCCACTGAGTTTGTGCATAAAAATTGCAAAACCATGTTTAATTTTAGCAATCACAATTGGTGTCTTTTGTCCCTCCAAAGATGCGCAGAGAGCCTACCTATTTTAGCTCTACAAAGGAATTGTAGAGCTACAATTCCCTAACTGTCCAAATAAAGCCACCAAGTTCAGAAGACACACTGCTGCTTGTTCTTTCGAATTCACACACTCAAACTTCATACTCATAGCCTTCCAAAGTGCCACTATAGTGCAAGCAGATCATGATACAAATGGTCAGTTGCTTCTGTGAATTGCACATGTGTGAACCTAGGTCTAATTCCATTCCCACTCCCCAAGAAAATGGGAAATATTGTACTCGGGGGAGGGGTTATTAGTCGTTTTTGGAATTTTTATCATGATACACCACCTCTCCATTGTAATGGGGTCATAGGGTGGAAGTTACACATCCCACTTACCATGGGAATTATAGCAGGAGGACACAGGCCCGGCAAAGGTCCATTGAACTGGGGCAGGATTTTCCAGTCTCGGGGCAAGTGCGGCTGTGTCCCTGATACTGTGAGGCAGCATTGCGAACCACTGTGCTACTGTGCCGCCTCACTGTGCCTGCAATCAATTGCGTGACTCATAATCTAATACAGAACAATTAAACTATTGAACACTACAATCAGCCGTGATTGTATTGAATGACAGAGTGGGCCTTAGAGGATTTTGGCCGATTCCTGCTCTTAGTTCTTGTATTTTGATGTTCTTAATCGGCTAAATCAGCATACATCGGGAATCAAACCCAAGAATTTATATTCAACGTGGCTCTAGATACGCAATGGTTTTCCAAACTGAAGCATTGAAGTAGCTCTTTTAATTATTCTCAGTAGCAGTAATGTTATTGATCTTTTACAGGCATTTTAACATTGATTTGGAATTTCAGTCAACTGAGAGAAGTGAAACATTCAAACATAGTGCATTAGCTTTGCAGTAAGTTATTTTAACTACATTGGAAATAACGCAAGTTAAGAAATGGCCAAAGTAGCCACTGGTAGAGCAAGTGTTTATAAGCTGGTTTCAATTGCATGGTCATATCAATATAAACAGGCACTAAGCACTTTTTGTACAGTGATTTTTGTCATGTTTAAATTAATTATTTCCCTGAGACATCTGAAGACTGAGAGGTACTGCAAAATTCCACTGCTAATTGCACAATTCCCCTTCAAGGAAGAGACAAGCTGCAATTTCCTTTTGATTTGTTTCTCATAAGCTTTTGTCATAAACCTAACAATGCCTTCACTGCTTTCAGAAAAAAAGGTGGGTATGGTTAATGGTCTGCATATTCCCAGACTTTAATTTTATATATCTCAATGACGGTGACTACGAAACCATTGTCGATTGTACAAAACTCCACAACATTCACTAATACCCATTAGGGAAGGAACTCTGCTGTCCATGTTATCGTTGGTGGGTGGTCCAGAACTCAGGGTCATAGTTTGAGAATAAAGGGTAAGCCTTTCAGGACTAGAGTATAGGGCTAATGGTAGGGCTCTTAATAGTGTTGAGGAACAGAAGGATCTTGGTGTATGTGTCAATAGATCCCTGAAAGTAGGCAGTCAAGTGGATAAAGTTGTTAAGAAGGCATATGGAGTCTTAGCTTTTATTGGTAGGGGGATTGAATTTAGGAGCCGCAGCATCATGTTGCAACTGTACAAAACTCTAGTGCGGCCGCACTTGGAGTATTGTGTGCAGTTCTGGTCCCCACATTATAAGAAAGATGTGGAGGCATTGGAGAGGGTACAAAGGAGGTTTACCAGGATGTTGCCTGGTATGGAGGGCAGGTCCTATGAAGAGAGGTTGAAGGATTTGAGGTTGTTTTCGTTAGAAAGGAGGCGGCTAAGAGGGGATCTTATTGAAGCATATAAGATGATTAGAGGTTTAGATAGGGTGGACAGTGATAGCCTTTTTCCTAGGATGGAGAAAGCTAGCACGAGGGGACACAGCTTTAAATTAAGGGGTATGAGTTATAGGACGGATATCAGAGGTAGGTTCTTTACTCAAAGAGTGATTAGGGAGTGGAATGCCCTGCCTGCAGCTGTTGTAGATGCGCCAAGTTTGGTGGCGTTTAAGAGGTTAATTGATAAGTATATGGAAGAGAAGGGAATGGTTTAGTTTGGAGGGGCATTGCTTTTTATTTTGGTCGGCACAACATCGAAGGCCGAAGGGCCTGTTCTGTGCTGTAATGTTCTATGTTCTATGACTAAGGTGAGCAAAAATTTCTTCATTCAGAAAATGGAGAATGTGTGGAATTCATTGCCACAGAAAGTAGTTGAAGTCAAAACATTGTCTGATTTCAAGAAGAAATTAGATATAGCTCTTAGGGCTAAAGGGATCAAGGGATATGGGGATATGGATGATCAGGATATTGAATTGGATGATCAGTCATGGTCATGATGAATGACGGAACAGGCTCAAAAAGCCAAATGGCCTACTCCTGCTTCTAGTTTCTCTCTTCCTATCCTTACCTGGCCTACATGTGACTCCAGACCCACAGCAATGTATTTGGCTCTTAACTGCCCTCCGAATTGGTGTGGCAAGCCACTCAGTTCGTGGGCAAATAGACATGAACAACAAATGCTGGCCCAGCCAGCAATGGCTACATCCCATGAAAGGATAAAGAAAGAAACATCCAGCATGTGGCTAACGGGACCATTTTGCACACCTAGACTGACCTAGGTTGGCATAGGTGTCGCTCATTGTCACTCATTAATATCTTATTCTTTACTCCCCAGTTCTGTCCCTCATAACTTTGGACAATAGTCATTGTCCTTTGCTGGGATGCAATCATTCACCACTATCTCCCCCTAGTAGTCATTCTTCATATGCAATTCTTAACAATAGACAACAGTGGACTCCCTGGTACTGTTGTGGATCTGGAGTCACAGGCAGGCCAGACCAAGGGTCGAAGAAAAGGAATATTTGACTTTATATTACACTTTTCACAGTCTCAGGTTGTTTCAATGCCCTATACACTTATGAAACACTTTTGAAGTGGAGCCAGAAGTATAAAGTAGGAAACACAGCTGCTAATTTGTGCAGAGCAAGATTCCACAAATAGCAATGTGATAATGACCACGTCATTCTGCTTGTTTTTTTGTTGATGGCTAATGTGAAATAAACATGACCAAAATATTGGGGGGAATTTGACTCAATCTCACTACTTAAAAAGCTCTTTTTTCTGCACTTCAGCTGAGAGAAACTGAGGTCAATATCAGCACAATATCCTACCACAGGAAGAGCATTGGGAGTGAGCAGCAGATGAGTGGTCAGCAAGAAAAATATTTGAGTAAACTTGCAAATAAAAGTAGACATGAATGAGATGGGTTGAGACAGGTGTGGTTGCTGCCTATGTTACAGAAAGGGTCAGGGTACAGTTAAACCATGGGTTTAAAGTTCAGCTGATGTTCCAATAGAGTGTCAAGATTATAAATGGTGCATAAAAGTGGTGCTGGGAATCTGAAATATGGACAGAAAATGCTGGAAAAATTCATTGGCCAGAATTCTCCCATCCCACTCACCACCGCAATTGTAGTGGGCTGGTTGCGGGTAACGTGGGACATTCCAGTGGGAATTTCCAGCTTTTAGACCAGCGCAGTCTGAGAATTCCGCCATGTTGGTCTGGTTGCATCTGTGGAGAGAGGAACAGAATTTAGAATTTAGCACGACCAATGATCCTAGCAGAATCAGCATTTCAAATCAATATGACTCTATTAAATTGATCCTGCACTTCTAACTATCCCTGACTTTCTATTCCTCAACGTTTTCCACTATATAAGATCCACCACATTTTTATCTCGTTTCAACTCTGGGGAAGAGTCACATGGATTTGGAATGTTAAATCTGTTTCTCTCCCCACAGCTGTTGCCAAGACTTGTTGCAATTCTTTTTCCAGCAGTATCTATTTTTATTACAAATGGTGCAACTTACCGTTGGACAATGGCCAGGAAGGAGAATGTGTCAATAGTGACAAAATCTCTCCATTGTTGAGATGAAGAGTGTTACGAATCATCTGAGATTTGATGTCAAGATAGCACAGGGTTGATGGTGACATTGAACGTGATGGCGAAGAGGAAACCTGTATATCAAGATCGTACCCGTAAAAGAAATGCCACAGAATCTTACAGTGCAGAATAAGGCCCGTCAGCTCTGCACTGACTCTCCAAAACAGTATCCCACCCAGGCCCTTCTCTCCGCCCCATCCCCATAACCTTGCACAATTACCGTGGTTAATCCAATTAATCTACACATCTTTGGATACCAAAGCGCAATTTAGCATGGCCGATTCACTTAGCCTGCTCATCTTTGGACAGTGTGAGGAAACTGGAGAGGGAAACTGCACAGGGAGAATGTGCAAACTCCACACGGACAGTGACCCAGGCCGGGAATCAAACACGGATCCCTGACGACATGAGGCGCTGTGCCACCATGTCAAAAAATGTAGGAGAAAAAAGAGGAGTCATTTGTTGAAGATGCACCAGCTACATTTGGATACTGAAGAATGTGGGATCATTCAAACTCAGAATCATGTAGACATTTTACATTATTCTGCTCACAGAAGATGTCTTGTTGATATAGATTTTCCTGCTCCCAAAAACTCATGATGCACCCTTTTCCTCACAATAGCCTCCCTGGTTTGTATCTACTTCTTCCTAAATTTCTAACCAATGAAGAACTCTATGTTATAAATTAAAAGCAATATATAAATGCTCATTGTTCATTCATTCACTTCAGTGAGGTCTAGGTGACTTCTGCAGAAATGCACAAAGCCCCTTGCAGACACTGAGACAGGGAACAATATGGATTTTGTTCATGAAGATTCCATGAGATAGGAGGTCAAAGTCATTTCAATTCCATGATTTTACCCAATGATTATTCTGGCCATTGAAGGATTCCTGGGTTGTTTTGCAATAAAGATGGCAGGAAGGTCAACAACCAGGGGATACAGTTTTAATATAATTGGAGTAACAAATAGAGAGGTGAGAAGGAGAACTTACTTTGTAACGCAGCGAACTGTCATCATTTGGAATGCACTGACTAAAGCATTGTGAGAGTAGATTCAGCCCTAACTGTCACAAGGAAATTGAATAGAATTCCTACAGTGCAGAAGGAAGCCATTCAGTCCATTGACACCAACTATGATCCCATCCAGGGATTATCCCCATAAACCCATGTATATGCCCTGCTAATCTGCCTGACACTAAGGGAAAATTTGGCATGGCCAATCAACCTAACCTGAACTTTGGACTGTGGGAGGAAACAAGAGCACCCGGAGGAAACCCACGCAGATACGAGGAGAATGTGAAAGGTCCGCACAGATTGTGACTCAAGGCTGGAATTGAACCTGGGTTCCTGGTGCTGTGAGGCAGCAGCACTAACCACCATGCCACTCACATACATACAAACTTGATGTTGGAATAATGTGCATGACTATGGTGAAAAAGCGAGGGAGTGGGATTCATTGAATAGCTCTATGAATGAGATGGGCTGAATGGCCTACTTCTGTGCTGTATGTTCCACGGTGTGATGGTAATATTTGATGGTACGTAATAAGGAAGCATCAAAACTCCAATTCTTGAGACCACACAGAATGGTTACAAAAAGAACCACAATCTCACCCTACGAGATAGCATCCACTATTTCGCCATCCTCATATCAGTAATTTCTACACCTAAGCTTAAATATAGATAGAAATTGGTGAATGAGGGCAGGAAAGGATTCCCATAGCATTCCCCATTGCTTTCAATCCCATTGGGTGCTGTGTCACAGAAAAGCTCCACTAGTTTATTCCTGCAATCAATTCAACCAAGCAGCAGCGGTTTGACCACAAGTTGGTCTTGTATCAAAGGAACTGTTTTGTCATTACTTGAGAGCAATAACAAGCAGAAGGTTTGGCCACAGGATTGGACTTATTGACCAGTTAACCACTGAGAGGACTCAATGACTAGTCATCTTTGAAATTTGCAGTACCTGCCAATGAATGAACTTCACAAATTGGACCAGTTCCATAGCGAGAAGGAACTTTAAAGTAACACTCATTATTACATGTCCTCCAGAAAGAGATTTCTAGCAAATGACTACATGAGTAGTTACAACATTACAAATCATAGAATCCCTACAGTACAGAAAGAGGCCATTCAGCCTACTGAGTCTGCACCGACTTTCCAAAGCATCCTTCCCAGACCCTTTCCTGTAACCAACCCCTCATCCCCCCATGTTTTGGTCCATTAATCCACCTAAGCTGCTCATCTATAGACTGTGGGAGGAAATGGGAGCATCCAGAGGAAACCCACGCAGACACGGGGAGAACACACAAACTCCACACAGTGGCCCAAAGCCGGAATTGAATCCAGTTCACTGGCATTGTGAGGGATCGTGGGCCAATCATAGGTCCATTGTAAGCCAAGATCACTATCGACAAATTAAATGCTTGCTTTCCTTCTTTTTTTCCTTCATGCATGCATGGGATTTGCAAGTCGTCCAGTGGAGGTTCACAAGAGATCTGCGTGTTAGGTGCATTGGCCATGCTAAATTGCCCCTTAATGTCAGATGGACTAGTTAGGGTAAATGCATGAGGTTATGGGGATAGGGCTTGGGTGGGATTGTGCTCAGTGCAGATTTGATGGGCCAAATGGTCTCCTTCTGCATTGTAGGGATTCTATGATTTTAACAGTGATCCCAGGAATGAAGGGTTTGACACATGAGGAGCGGTTGAAGAGTCTGGGTCTATATTTGATGAAGTTTAGAAGGATGAGGGGGGATTTAATTGAACCTTATGCAATATTGAAGGGCCAAGGTAGAGTGGGTGCAGAGAGGATGTTTCCACCAGTGGGAGAGACTAGAACTCGAGGGCACAACCTCAGAATGAAGGGACACTCCTTTAAAACTGAGATAAGGAGGATTTTCTTCGGCCAGAGGGTGGTGAATCTGTGGAACACATTGCCACAGAAGGTTGTGGAGGCCAGGTCAATGAGTATTTTAAGATGGATATAGGTAGCCTGTTCATCAATAAGGGGATCAAGGGTTATGGGTAGAAGGCAGAAGACTGGAGATGAGAACTATATCAACCATGATTGAATGGCAGAGCAGATTCGATGAGCCAAATGGCCTAATTCTGTTCCTATATTGTCTTATGGCTGGAGAGGCCGGCATTTATTGTCTATTCCTGATCTGCTTGGTACACTGACTTGCTACCTGTTACAGAGACCAGTTTAGTGAAAATCAAATTGCTGTGGATTTGGTAACACATATAAGCCTGTCTGGCTAAAGATGGCAGATTTCCCTCCCTTAAGGATATGAATAAACCAACAATTTACTGATTATCACCAGTAAAACTCCCACCCTTCCGCTCACCCATCAATCTTTGTCACTCCCTGCTACCCACACTCCAGTTCACTCTGTAGTCTGAGTTTCTGATGCAATGGCTTGGTGGAATTTTCAGTTTCTTTAACTAAGCGTCAACACAGATGGGAAAAATGGTGTGCTGCTACCCTCTTGCTCCACTGTTGACTTTTCCCACCATATATTTTGAAACTTAGTTTAAAAAAAATGGTGGTAGGTCCCACAACTTTACACAGGTAGGATAGGTTTATTCACAGCCTCCTTCCAAATCCTATCCCTCACCCTGCCAGTAAACTCAGCCTTCAAGAAATCGGGGCACCCAGTTCTTCCAAAAATTTAAATAAAAACAAGGATCATCCCATGGACACGGAGATAGCCCTCCTTTCCCTTCTCCATCTCCCTCCCCACCATACTCATGGGGAAGATCAGAAAAATGAATGACTTTACACCACACTAAAAGCATCTCAGTATAAACACAAGTAAATGATTTGAATCCCCACTATCCCAGCAATATCTTCACAGACACATAGACCAGTGAAGAGTTACCGCTAGCTTGTCACAAAGGCTTATTGCTTGGGACTGGAACAGTTGTAAATGGCTTTCTGTTGGGAGAGTTCTAAATCATTCTCTTGATGCTTCTCACCCAACTCAGATCTCTCTCTGAAACATTTAGAAACCACACTCTAACTCACTGTTTCTTCTATTGCAAAGCAAACAAATGACTTCCTTAAACTTCCACCTTAAGCATTCCAGCCACACCGCTCAAAATTACCGAGCCCTAGAACTGATTATTCAATTAATTACTGTTCCAGTGGCTCAATAATCTTTCTCCTCAGACAACCTAAACTCCCTGTGTTTTCTCTCTCTCTCTCTCTCTCTCTCAGACATGCATTAAACACTCGATGACAGATGCAAATAGATTCCATGGATTTTTCAACTACCAGCTCAGACATTGTAGCGTTGTGAGCCAATTAATCTCCTGATTTCTCATGAGGTTTCCCAATCACCATATTTGAAGTTCTTGCCTTGGAATTCTTTCAAATGTCACTCCCACTCAGTTACCTGCAATGGCGGCCCACCTTACAGAATTTTGATTTTATTTTCTGAGATTCTTTTCCCCTATTAGGTACACTCAAACATCACCTTCCACACACAATTTCAGATCTTTGGCCAGCGCAGCAGAATGCCGTTGCTTCAAAGGGGCACTACTGCCCCAACAGCAGACTCACCAACCTTGTGCTGCCTGCTTGGATTTTTAAGGACTCTCTCAAGCCAACTTCACTCTAACTCTGCGTTTTGTAGCTCTTTCTTTAGCTCAGAGCATTTTCTCTGCTCCTTCCTCTTAGCAGAATTTAACAGGATATATTTACGATCCTGTCAAGGACTGTAATCTTTGAGCGAATCCAAATGAAGATTATTTTTATCTGTAGTCCTCAACACAAGAGGAACTAATTGGTAAAGTTATGGGCAGGAATTTTAATGCCCCACCCATCATGGGAATTGGAGCAAATGCGGGACAGACAATAGAAAGGTCCATTGATCTTGGACAGTTTTGGGGTGAGCGAGGTTGTAAAATCCTGCTTACAGTTTCTTCACGTGTCACTCAGTCACAGCACTCCCTTGAATAGGAACAGATTTTCCTTGACTACCTTATCCAGACCTGTTATAATCTTGTACACTCAGTCATATCTCCCCTATTCTGCTTTGCTCCAAGGACGATAACTCCATCTCCTCCAACCTAAAGTTTGAAAATTTAAAGATTATTTATTAGTATCACAAGTAGGCTTTCATGAACACTGCAATGAAATTACTGTGAAAATCTTCTAGTTGCCACACTCCGCCTCCTGTTTGGGCACACTGAGGAAGAACTTAACATAGCCAATGTATCTAACCAGCACGTCTTTCAGACTGCATGAGGAAACCGAAGCGCCTGGAGGGAACCCATTCAGACATGGGGAGAATGTGCAGACTCCGTATAGGCAGTGACCCAAGATGGGAATTGAACCTGGGACCCTGGCGCAGTGAGGCAGCAATGCTAAACACTATGATAGCTAAAATTCCCTATTCCTATAATCATTTTGGGAAATCTCTCTTGCATCCACTTTCTCAAGTGTGGTGACCAGAATGGTACACAATACTCTAGTTGCTTTGTAAAGATGCAACACAACTTCTGTATATTCATATTCAACGTCTGCAGTGTGCTTTGCTAACTACTCTTTCAATATGTCCTTCAACCTTCAAAGATCAATGTACACGCATCCCTGGCTTCCTCTCTTCCTGCATGTTGGAATTTTTCAGAGAGCTAAGTATTATGTTGGCTTTTATGCAGGAGATTTCTCTTTAGTAAATGTAGATCAGCAAATACAAAGAACTTCCAAAAAGAGTAATTCTGGTTGAAAACATACTTTATTTTGCACAGACCTAGTCTGCACATGTGAGAGAATTGTTTTGGAACAGCCCAAGTGATTCTAAATTACATGGGAATCAGCGTTATAATTATACATTCTTCAGAAATCATTTCTCTGCCTACTCTGCTCATACTAACCAGATCAGCCAATCATTTTATTATGAGTAATTTACCTTGATATTCCACCTTCTGGCAACATGAGAATACATAAAATCCATAAAATCAAGAAGTTCTTGCCCATCATCTCCTAACAACTTAAATACATAAACCTGGAAAACTCTTCCCCATCACCTCTTAGCAATTTAAATGTGTAAATCCAGAGAGTTCAAAAGCTTCCTTTTTCTCATTTTTATTTTATTTATTTGTCACAAGTATGCTTATATTTCTCATTCTCTTATGGTGCATGCCAGATCATTCTTATTTGTAAAATGGAAAATCTATTCATTTGTTTGTCTGAGAATTCCAGGACTTTCTGGAGCCCAAATTGATAAAAACTGTGCTCTGCAGCTATATTGTTCTTATAGGATGTGGTTCACCTCACTCAGATTTATCCCATTATGCCTTGAGGCAATCTCTAGTTGGCCAAGATGTACGTTTCAATACAGGATATTAAAGAATAAGAACATAAGAAATAGGAGCAGGAGTAGGCTATCTAGCCCTTCGAGCCTGTCCCGTCATTCAGTAAGATCATGGCTGATCTGAAGTCCCACTAGCATGGGACAACCGCGCATATGATGATTTCAGCACTGACAGATCAACGCATGCACAATAGTCCACTATGCTGCCAGCCTCTCCAGCAGGAATAGGCTCTGCTCACTGATTTCCAATGTGATCCATGCTGAGACACTCTGCAATGCAAAGAGTGTGGGAGATTCTTCTCTAAACTCCTACTGAAAGAAAACAGCAGGATTTACTCGAGTTTTCACACAAATTCAACATTTAGAATTTTTTGAGGGAGAATTGCCCCCCATATTGTTGGTTGTTAACTGTTTTAGGATACCTTGAGAATATGCATAAGATACCGTAAGAAAGGAACATTTTCATTTCTTTTCATATAGAGTGCTTACAGTCCAAGGAAATGAACTTGACAATCCATATACAATCACTCAGCTGGGTAACTACAGAATGACTGGTCTGAGGACAAGGAGCCAGGGTTAATGCTATAAGTAGACTCAGATCCCAGGCCAAGGAAGGAGGATGTAAAGCTTAAACATGATGAGAAGCAAAGGGCAATGGAGCAGGAAGAAGTTTGAAATGCAAAGACAGAACAAGCCAAGTGCACAAACTAATAGCTGGAGAAGTGATGCTGGAAGAGATGTGGGAAAGCTCTTTTAACGCTAATCCTTTTGTGTTTAGGTTAATTCACAATTGTTTTGTTTCTTTGACATTGTGAGGCAATGATAATCTTCTGAGATGCTGATTCATGCTGTTTCATCGGTAGCACCAACTTTTGCAAATATTGACAACAACCCTGGAATGTGCAGTGCCCTCGTGCACATGGGGGATAAAATCAATCGGAAGAACGGGTTAAACTGCCTTCAGCACGAGAGGGTTTCAACAGACACAGGACAGCATAGTCCATACAGCACACACCTCTGGGCAAACAGTGCGCTTTCCTTTACAGCAGCGCTTTGTTCTCTCTCCAATTCAGTCTGTGAACATTTGCTCATTTACTGGTAGCTACGATGTCAAGGGCAGCGTGGTGGCACAGTGGTTAGCACTGCTGTCTCATAGCAACAAGGACCCAAGTTCAATTCCTGGTTTGGGTCACTGTCTGTGCAGAGTCTGCATGTCCTCTCCGTGTCTATGTGGGTTTCCTTCAGGTGCTCTGGTTTCCTCCCATGGTCCAAAAGATGTGCTAGTTGGGCCTTTGAGGTTTACAGCATGGACACAGGCCCTTTGGCCCAACTTGCCCATGCTGCTGCCCCTTTCTTAAAACCACTAAGCCAGTTCCCAATTGCCCACATTTGGCCCATATCTCTCTATATCCCTCTTACCTAACTGTCCAAATGGTTTTTAAAAGATAAAATTGTATCTGCCCCTATTACTATCTCTAGCAGTTACTTTCAAACACTCACTATCCTACCCTCTGTGTGAAATAATTGCCCCTCTGTACCCTTTTGTATGTCTCCTCTCTCACCTTAAACCTATGCCCTCTTGTTTACACTCCCCTATCTTTGGGAAAAGATGTTGACTATCTATCTCATCTATGCCTCTCATTATTTTATAGACCTTGATAAGATTACCTATGGTAAAGTCTCCTGCACTGCGGGGAAAAAAGACCCCATCTTTCCAGCCTCGAATAATTCAAGCCATTAATTCCCAGTAGCACCCTAGTAAATCTTTTCTGCACTCCTTCTAGTTTAATAATTTTCTTTTTATAACAGAGTGACAAAACTGTACACACTCCTCCAAGTGTGACTTTAGGTGCATTGGCTATGCTAAATTCTCCCCCAAACAGGCGGTGGAGGGTGGCAAGTAGGGGATTTTCAAAGTAACTTTGTTGCAGTGTTAAGGTAAAAGCCTACCTGTGACACTAATAAGTAAACTTTAAACAAACTGTACAGTGCTCTGTGAGAACAGTGACTATTCTCTGTGAAAACACTGACTGTTCTCACAGAGCACTGTTCAGTTTGTTTAAAGTTTAAAGTACTTATTAGTGTCACTGTTCTCACAGCTGGGACAGGTATGACAGTCGGGGGAGGGTGCACACCTTTGATGGGGGCAAGAGGCTGCTTGAGCTAAATACGAATTGGCAAGAAAAACTAAGTGAGATTGCTCGCTGAAGTACAGATGACTCTGGAATAGTGGCTCCATAAGGAATACTGCGCAGATCACAGATGTTAAACAGAAGCTCCCCATAGCACTGGCAGTGACATTTCATGTGCTTATCAAGAAACCTGATATTTTGAGGTTGCAAGCAACACAGATGAGTAAATGAGTGAACTAGGAACCTGAGACAGGTGGCAAGTAGGAACTAATTAGACATCCTATCAAATCTTACAGACAAAATTAGGTGCAACTGCCCCTAGTCAGAGTTTCGGAAGAGTAGTGACATACAAAACCCCTCAGAGACCTACATTTCAATAGCAATTCTCTATGTGTCAGTTATTAATAGTTATTTTTTTTCCCCAATGTTATAGATATTGTTTCACGTCCTCCCGTCCCACATTTATTTATCAACTGACAGGCCGAAGCCTCATTGGGACTTGAATAATTTACAGTGAGTTCCACCACTGTTACACATTAATGATGATCAGGGAGAAGGAGTTAATTGCATTCTGTCACAATGAGACTCCCAGTCCCTCAGAAATGTGTCTTCTTGACACTAATTAATTTAATGAATTACGTTCGCTCGGCGAAAAAGCAGGATCTAATTTCTGCACTGTCAAAGTCGCCAATGTTTCCAGTTCCTACTTAAAGTTGGGCGATTTTTTTTTCCTCCCACCTGCTGGAATTATCGTGCCAGAGAGACTCATCATCCAATGTACTTGGTCAGCCGTTACACAAGATCATGCCAGCTGCCTAATAGCCTCAATAATTGGTGAATGATTTGTGAATCAGATCTCTCTCCAGGCTTGCTGCTACCTTATATTAAGTTGATCTTTCTCTACATCCTAGCTGTGACTATAACGCTACAGTCTGCAGTCCTTTCCTTCTCTTCTGTGCACCCTACAAATGGTGTGCTTTGCCTGCATAGCACACAAGAAACAATGCCTTTCACTGTACCCCAATGCACGTGACAATAATTTAATGATCTAATGAAAAAAAAAAAGACATTATGATACTGTTGCCTCACAGCACCAGGGACCTGAGTTCAATTTCCGGGTTGGGTGGGTGACTTGTCTATGCAGAGTTTGCACATTTTCCCTACGACTACATGGGTTTCCTCCGGGTGCTCAGGTTTCCTTCTGCAGTCCAAAGATGTGCAGGTTAGGTGAATTGGCCTTGCGAAATTGCACCTTATTGTCAAGGGGATTAGCAAGGTAAATATGTGAGGTTAGAGGAATAGGGCCTGGTTGGGATTTCATTAAGTGCAGACGCATTCTTCCCGCGTCTGTGTGGGTTTTCTCCAGTTTTCTCCCACAGTCTGAAAGAAACTAAACCAGTCTAAAACCACAGTGCTGGTTTTAGTGCATTGACCTTGCTAAATTTTCCCTCAGTTGTACCTGAGCAGAATGTAACAACTGGGCGGGTTTTCACAGTAACATAACTGCAGTGTTAACATACACATACTTGTAACTAATAAATAAACTTTAAAACTCTAAACTTTAACAAATCAAATCAAATCAGATGGAGACATAGTTATATATAGGATACAAAGAATTGCTGGTCATTAAATTAGTGATTCTTTAGCTTTTAATACTTCTCCTCTTCCATCTGGCAACATCCCTCGCCTCTTCCTATTTAAATTAAGTCACTGGGGTCACATGCAATCCAGTATACCTTTAAATGATCATTCTGCTGCATTTGTCAGGAAAAGATTCATATTAAGCTCATCAAAAATGGACAAGCAGGCTTGTTATTTTTAGTCCTGAAGTGTTTAATAAGATCATCTTGACAGTAAAAAGCAGTCACAAAGTGTATAAATACGATGGTAATTACCCTCATGGTTTCTTTAACAGTTTGATTATATGACTCACAAGAAAAGGACTGGCAGATGTGCATGAGTTCTGGATGATTAGATTTTTACTTGTGAAATCTGGTTTGGTGCCGCGATGTGATACAAATCAATTTAATTACACACTTTCCAAATGTATCATTGTTCTATCACGGAGCTAACTGTCTGATACATACAGCGGAGGTGAATAGCCAACTCCAGAATCATCTCATTTTGTCACCTCGCTGTAATTGAACAGGTCATTAGCCACATGCCTGTTACAAAGTCACTGCCGCATTAACTCTTACACCCGCATCGTGACACACTAACTAAAGCAGCACCTTCACACTCATCGTATTGCAAAAGCGCAGCTGACTAGCAACACACAATAGCCAGCGCTGGAAGAGAAACAATTGTCATGCAAATAGTTGGTGCAAAAGTAAAAGTTAAAGCTTATTTATTATTCAAAAGAAAGGCTTACATTAACACTGCAATACAGTTACTGTGAAATTCCCCTAGTCATCATAGTCTGGCAACTGTTCGGGTAAATGCACCTAACCAGCACGTCTTTCAAATTGTAAGAGGAAACCCACGCAGACACAGGGAGAATGTGTAAATTCCACACAGACGGTGACCCAAGCCAGGAATTGAACACAAGTCGCTGGCGCTGTAAGACAGCAGTGCTAACCATGTGCCACTAGTCCTATGGTCAAGTAAGAGACAAATTTAAAGTATGGAATCATAGAACACTACAGTGCTGAAAGAGGCCCTTCAGCCCATCAAGTTTGCACCGAATACAATCCCACCCAGGCCCCATCTCACATCCCTACATATTATACCCACAAATCCCTCTAACCTACGCATCCCTGGACACTAAGGAGCAATTTCTTAGCATGGCCAATCAACCTAACCCGCACATCTTTGGACTGTAATTTTCCCAACCCGTCTGCCATGGAACATGGGCCATGCAAAGATCTATTGATCTTGAATAGGATTTTCCAGCTTTGGGACGGACGCAGCTGGAAAAGATCCCGCCCCTCAGATCCCTTCCATGCTTAATGTCTCTACATTGGAACATGGGAACAGTGGATCAGGATGAGACCATTCTCCTGCTTGAATTTTTTCTGCTTTTCAAGCAGATTATGGCTTATCTGCACACTTCCACTTCCCTTTGAAATATTCCTGCAATTCATTCCTGCCCTAGCAACAATCTACAGATCACAGCGTTGAAATCTCAGTGGTCCCAGCACTTTTGTGTCTACTTTTGTAAATCTACTTTTGTAGACTTCTACTGCCATATTTCTAGTACAGTCTGTGTCACTAGGTCCTGCTAAATGTCTTCTGGCTCTATTTTTACAATAAGAACATTATATCCAAGAGCCAACTAGGGAACAGAGGTTTTAGATTTCACATTAACATATGAATTATCATAGAATCATAGAATCCCGGTTTCAATTCCTGGCTTGAGTCACTGCGTAGCGTTTGCACATTCTCCCCATGTCTGCGTGGGTTTCCTCCAGGTGCTCTGGTTTCTTCCCACTGTCTGAAAGACATGCTGGTTAGGTGCATTGACCATGCTAAATTCTCCCTTAGCGGCCCTGAACAGATGCTGGACTGTCGTGACTAGGGAATTTTCACAGTAACCTCATTGCAGTGTTAATGTAAGCCGACTTGTCACACTTATAAACTTTAAACTGAATGAGCTATTTTCAAGATGATTATGATTTTGAGAGGAATCAGAGATGTTTAATGATTTTGAAAGGTGACTGAATGAACTCTTGAAAGAAATAAACATGCAAGGCTACAGAGATGGAGCAAGGAAAATGGATTTGAGGTTTGCTTCACAGTGAGCCAGCATGCACTTGATGGGCCGAATGGCCCCCTTCTGTAACATAAGTGACTCTGTGACTTAATGGTCTTCTGATTCGGCTAGAATTCTCTGGCCGTTCACGGCCCATCACCACTGCCAGTGAGGATGGAGAATTTGACACTCAGCCAAATCTCCATCTGCTGCAACAGAACCAGGGAGTCCCATCAGCATGAATGGCCAGTGAATTCCACCCTAAGCTGAGAGGCTATGGATAATATGTTCAAGTTTGTTGATGATGGAGAGCTAGGTGCAAAATTAAGCGGTGAAGTGGAAGTAAAGAGACAACAAAGGGATATAGACCAGTGAAGCAAATAGGCAAGAAGGTGGCAGATGGTGTATGATGTAAGGAAATGTGAACTTACCCCATTGGGAGATAGAGTAGGAAGGCAAAGTTATTTTTAAAAGGTCAGAGGCTAGTAAATATTGGGAATTAGGAGCCCTTCTCCTGAACTGCGGAAAGTAAGTATGTTTAAAGCTTTAAAGTTTGTTTAATAGTGTCAGACAAATGTTAGTTTTTATTGCGAGGGGGTTACAGAATAAGACTAAGGTCAGCTTATCATAATTATTAAGGCTTTGGCAATATAACACCTGACATCCTGTACAATTTTGATTTCTTCACCTAAGGAATGATTAATTACTTGCCTTAGACACAGTGCAATGAAGTTTCACCAGATGACTTCTTGTGTTGAAAGGAGTGGCCTATATAAACTGTCAGAGTAGAAAAACCTTACATTCTCTGAAGTTTAGAAGAATGAAAGTGATCTCGTCGATGTGTATAAAATCCTTAAAATGCATGGCAGGATATATGCTTAAAAGAGTTGACACTTAAGTTCAACCGTAACCTTAGTTAATGAGGGGTTCAGCCTCAAAAGGGTCTTACGACTTTCTCGCCATCAAATTCCTTATTCCTATTAAAGAGTCTATGAGGGGACTTTTCCCATTCCGCCTGCCATGGGAATCGTAGCGGGCGGAACAGGAACGTGCAAAGGTCCGTTGACCTCAGGTGGAATTTTCTGGTCTTGGGCAGCTGGGAAATCTCACCCAAAATCCAGAAAGTTTGGTTTCAGGATAAAGCTTGGCTATTAGACAACAGAGGGTGGAGAGGGGGGAGAATTCTTTCTTTCCAAGGCTTTGGAAATCTGTATCCCAGTCAACTATGGCTGCTCAGTCATTTATTATATTCAAGAATGAGATTGATAGATTCTTGGACATAAAGGGCGTAAGTATAAGGTGGGAGATAGAGGAAGGGTGTCTGAAGTAGATTCTTCACCCAGAGAGTGGTTGGGGTGTGGAATAGACAGCCTGCTGTGATAGTGGAGTCGGACACGTTAGGTGCTGTCAAGCGATTCTTGGATAGGCACATGGAGCACATTATGTTAGGAAGTGGGATAGCTTGATTTTGAGTATTGAGGGCCGAAGAGCCTGTACTGTGCTGTAGTGTTATATGTTCTATGTATGTTCAGGGAATTAAAGAATATTGTGGCAATGTTGGAAATGGAATTGTTGTGTAAGTCATCAAATGGCGGAGTGGGCACATAGGGCCAAATGAGCTACATATGCTCTTATCTCTTATTCCTGATGCTTCATGTAATCCCTTCATTCTTGTTTTGGAATATAACACTTCTATTGTAGAAAAGAGGGAGATTATGGGCAAGTTAGTCTAACATTGGGAAATGTTCAGATCTATTTGTAACAGGGGAGGTAAGTAGGCCCTCAGACATCGGAGTGGGTCAGACACTGGGCCTTCAGTGGATCAGAGGCTGGGCCATGCCTGTAATCTTCTATAACCAAAGCCTTCAAATTCTGCTCTTTAAGTAGTTAGTGTGTGAAGACTGAACGCATCAAATGAAATTTATTTCTCCACTGTCTCACCAAAGACCTTTACATGAGTTAACCCATACATTGAAATAGCAAGCAAGTGGAAGTTAACAGCAACTTATTGAGTCTTTGCACATATACTTTAAGAAAAACAGTTCAGAGGCCCAACCTCCACTATTCTCGGATTGGTTTCTGGAATATTCCAGACTTTCTGGTGTCCATTCCTTGTGCACCATATGTTTGACTCTGAGGTTTCAACACCTGTAGCTCTTAACTCCAGGGAGATTTAACAGGGTAAGTAGGGTAATGGGGAGTGGGTCTGAGTGGGATTGTTGCTGGTGCAGGCACGATGAGTTGAATGGCTTCTTTCTGCACTGTAGAGATTCCATGATTCTCTCTAACTGATTACCATTCTGGAAACTCGAGACACTCGGAGCAAAGGAAGGAAATCAAGTCAAAACATTGAGAACAAAGATAAAGAATATAAAAACAAAAGAAATATGAACAGTAGGTCCTGTGAGACTTCTTTGCCATCCAGTGCTGAGTTATTGTTTCCACTATGTCTTCCCACTCATACCCTGTATCTTTTTATTCACGAAGAGAGCACATAACTGCCCAACCCTGCTCTAAATATGTTCAACGTTGGAGCAACCACAACTCTCTGGCTTTAAGAAGTGTAGACTAGTTTCAATTGGTGTCAACCTGTCTGAACTCGGGTTCTCTGATGAGTTTGCAACCACTTAGCAGCATCTGAACCACATAGCACTATCACCAAAATGAATAGGGAGAATAAGGTTCACCCCCAATTGTTACTGCTTAATAGGACATCATGTAAACCCAACCACCACCCTCCCCCACCTCTCCACCACCAACACACATTGGTGGGCCTATTGCAGCTTTAAACCATTCATTGCAAAGATGTGAGGTGAATTGGCCATACTAATTTGCCCCTTAGTGTCCCTTGATTTGTAAGGCTAAGGGAGTTAGCAGGTAAATGCGTGGTGTTACAGGGATAGAACAGAGTGAGCACTTGGATAAGATACTCTATTGGAGACTCGATGCAAACTCAATGGGCCAAACCAATAAGGCAATCAAGGGTTGCAGAGAAAAGACAGGAGATTGGGGATGAAAACCATCACATGATCCATGATTGAATGGCAGAGCAGACCCAATGGGCTGAATGGCCTAATTCTGCCCCTATATCTTACTGTCTTATGCTTTTGTGGAGTCTATGATTCCATTCCACTCTCTTACAGGCTTGTCAAGCTCCAGTTGCTCAGGTATCCAGTATAGTCCCTACATCATGTTCAATAGGTTGTGCCCTCCCCTGTGGATCATGGGTCAGGACTTTACTGGTGTAGGGTGAACCAAACGAGTGTGGGCAACGGGACCGTGATAATAATCTCTGCGACGGCATGCAAGCAAGAAGATGTTGCCATCCCTGCTGTCCAACTAAGGATGGCAGACAGGCTCTCCAATGCCACCAAGAGACATTGGCAGGATTCTCTGCCCACCCCGGTATTTTCCCCATTGCGGGAGGCAGAGTGTCATTGGCCAGTGGCAGGATTTCTCATTGATTTTACCCCATGCCACCAGCGAGGATGGGTCACTGGCACGATGAACTGGAAGATCATGCCAAGACCCATGCTGAGACTGCAAGAAGAACGAGAGGTTACATCCATTTTGGGAGGCACTCTCATGGGGCAGCTGAAAGGTTTATTTTTGTGCCAAGATTTGGCAGCAATGATTTGGAAAAAACAATGGGGGGCACAGTAGCACAGTGATTAGCACTGCTATTTCACAGCTCCAAGGTCCTGGGTTCGATTCCCAGCTCGGGTCACTGTCTTTGTGGAGTTTGCACATTCTCCTCGTGTCTGCGTGGGTTTCCTCCAGGTACTCCAGTTTCCCCCCACAGTCCAAAGATGAGTGGGTTAGGTTGATTGGCTATGCTAAGAAATTGATCCTTAGTGTCCAGGAATGCGTAGGTTAGAGGGATTAATGGCTATAATATGTAGGGATATGGAGGTAGGGCCTGGGTGAGATTGTGTTTGGTGCAGACTCAATGGGCTGAAGGGCCTCTTTCTGCACTGTAGGGTTCTATGATTTGGCAACCTCCGCTATGAGATGCAAAACCCCACCAGCAATAATGTCAGAACTGCCAGAGCAGACTTGGTAATCGAAGGCTTGCTACTTTGGTGATGGAGCAAACCTTCAGGTACAATGTTCGCTCCACCTTCATGCACCTGCTGGCCTCCCCATGCAGCAGAGAGGGGCTAGGGGGAGGGCAAGTGTACCACTGCCATCAAACTGCTGGCAGCCCAGAAGGATGGCTCTTGGTTGGGTCTTTTAGTTATCTTCATTCTCCATCAATTTCCAGTCAGTGGGTGACCAAGCCACTCCCTGCCTTTAGTAGAGTCACCTGCAATCAGGGCCATATAAGGGAGCTCTCCTTAAACAGCACCCAGCTCTTTACCAACCCACCATTCTCCCAGCCACTGCCACGGGCTGGTAAAATCCAAACAGGAGAGTTTAACATCCATTCCAGGATTTAGTGGCATAAATGAAACTCATGATCGTAGTCAGGGAGCGTTGCATTTCCAGCAATATTTATTCTGAAGAGATATCAAGCCAACACTCCTGTACATTCCAAAGGAGAGAAAAGATTTCACTGCAAAGAAGAGTATGAATCTCGGCCAACATTCATCCAACAGCCAATCCTTGAACTCATTTACTGTTTGTAGAACCTTGCTATGTGTGACTTGGCTGATTGTGTTTGCCTGCAGGACATTACAGACTTCACATTAAAAGCCATTCAATGAAACATATGGGCAAGTGCTAAGGCTATGAGAGATACTGTCCCTGAAGTTGGAACAAAAAAGTTTTTATTTTTAGAAGAACACTGAGCAAATATCCTTTATGCAATTATATTTACGATGTGCAATTTTAAACTGACTTTCAAAACATTGCTTTCGATTCTAGATATCGCTTTCAATTCTGGATTTTAAAATCTCCATACGAGGGAACTACTACCAATAGTTCCAAACAGCTAATTGCATTGCTATACAATTACTCCAAAACCATTTCCAAACATTCCTCATCCTGCCAGTGTTTTCGCTGCTAATTAAATAAGCAGAGACTCCTCATTTAGCTCTGGTGGAGCATACCAACTTGGTTAAGGGCTTAAGCCATTGTTTTTTGATTTCAGTGCATGCAGGGGAGGCAATGTTCTAGTGGTATTATCACTAGAGTATTAATCCAGAAACTCAGCAAGTGTTCTGGGGGCCTAGGTTCCAATCCCAACACAGCAGATGGTGGAATTTGAATTCAATAAAAAATATCTGAAATTAAGAATCTACTGATGATCATGAAACCATAGTCGATTGTCAGAAAAAACCATCTGGTCACGAATGTCCTTTCGGGAAGGAAAACTGCCATCTTTGCATAGCCTGGCCTACATTTGACTCCAGAGCCACAGCAATGTGCTTGACTCTCAACTGCCTTGCAAGGACAACTAGGGATGGGCAATAAATGCTGGCCCAGCCAGCGATGCCCAAGTCCCACGAATGTTTTTTTTAAAAAATCACTGTGCCTCTCAGCTACGTCTCTTTGTAACTTTAAATTAGATTAAAGGTTTGTACTCAAGTACATTGCTGTCAAGGAACTGTCAGCAAAATATGCCACAACTAAGGAAATTGCTATCAGGTTGGCAAGATATTCAAAAGTGCATGTAATGAATGTGCTATCAATGATATAATGGGTCAAATTATCTCACCCTACCCAATTCTCCAGTACTGCTGCAGTGAACAAAGATTTGGCTGAGTGCCAAATTCTCTATTCTGGTAGGCATGTGGAAAATTTCAGCCATTGTGTTTTGATGGTTCCCATACACCAATGCAGGGGATGGTGTTAGATATCTTTATGCTGTGTAACAATGTCTTCTTGGAACACAAAACCCCAACAACGTGAGAAAAGTTTTCAGGTGTTCAGATCACCAACAACCTATCCTGGTCCCCCCATGTCGACACTGTAGTTAAAAGAGCCCACAAGAGTGATGAAGGTGGAAAACAGCAGAGTGGAGTTGAGATGACAACCAGGTCAACTTATTTAGTGGTGAACAGGCTTGAAGGGCTGAATGGCCGATGCCACTTAGGCTCTTTCCGATCTCTCCTCATGTCCAGCTGCTTCTCCTGAGATTATAGGCGGGATTTTATGGCCTCGCTCATCCTGAAACCATAAAGTCCTGCCTGAGGCCAATGGATCTTTCCATTGTCTGCCCCCCACCCACTCCAATTTCCAGAGTGGGCAAAGCAGTAATATTCTGGCCTATGTCTCGAAAACTATAACCTCCAGCTGTAGATTTGGGAAGGTGATTCAACCTTTTGGTATCTTGCTGGATGCTTTTTATTTCATGTATTGTGTGGAACAGGGAGAGTCATAATCTTTAGTGATTAAAGGAACAGAATGTTGGAGGTCTTACATTTTGCTCGTTAGATTCAATGCTGTCCCTAAATCTCCAAATTTGTTTTGCAAAAGATGCTGATATAGGGAGTGCAATGCTTCTGTAGATGCTCATTTATCACAGGACATAACATTAATTTTACTGTACAGTTCTGAATGAGTGTCAGCCTTGCCTTAACCAGCTTTGCCCATCTCCAAACTTTTCTTAATAACCATTTAGCCCAGAAGGCAACATCTTCTTCAGAATTCTACTAAATTGATAGTGTTATTCTGATGATGATTGAGGATTGCAAGATATTCTCACTGTCTGAATTTTAAAAAAAGACAAAATTTATTACCAAACTTTGATAAAAGCAAAGGAATGCAGACAAGTTGGCAAAATATTCAAAAGTGCATGCAGTGAGAATTAGTGTATCATAGAAAAATCGTAGAATCCTCACAATGCAGAAGGAGGCCATTCAGCCCAGCAAGCCTGCAGTGACAACAAACCTACCCAAGCCCTATCCCCATAACCATGTGTACTTACCCTATTAGTCCCCCGACACTAAGGGCAATTTAGCATGGCCAATCAACCTAAGTATAGATTCAGAAAGAATGTTCCTCATTAGTGGAGGGAGTCCAGAATTATGAGTCATAGTTTGAGAATGAGGGATAAAGCTTTTAGGACTGAGATGAGGAGAAATTTCTTCACCGAAAGGATGATGAATGTGTGGAATTCACTACCACAGAATGTAGTTCAGGCCAAAGCGTTGTGTGACTTCAAGAAATTAGATATAGCTCTCGGAGCTAAAGGGATCAAGGGATGTGGCAGGAAGACGGGATTAGGCTATTGAATTTGATGATCAGCTATAATCAAAATGAATGGCGGAGCTGGCTCGAAGGGCCGAATGGCCTACTCCTGCTTCTAGTTTATATGTCGTGAATGTGCAAAAAGATTATACAATGTGTTGTGCTAAATCCCTCATACACATCTCGTGAGTTCCTGATCACTATCAATCACAGTATTGATACTTTTTGGTGATGAAATTGGACTTGGGCCAGGATTCAAAACAGACAGAATCGCTTTTGCCGCCTGTTGTACGACACGGCAGATGTTCAGTTCTACTGAACACAATGGAATTTACTAGTGGGTGGGACTTT
The DNA here is from genome assembly GCA_024679065.1 of Sphyrna mokarran. Taxonomy (NCBI): domain Eukaryota; kingdom Metazoa; phylum Chordata; class Chondrichthyes; order Carcharhiniformes; family Carcharhinidae; genus Sphyrna; species Sphyrna mokarran. Next base: position 37,448,771 of record JAGIQG010000025.1, read on the forward strand.
TTGGAATTGATTAATGAGACACATCAGATTTAACCTCCCACTCATGTCCAATCTCACCCACACTCAGTGCTGCTCTGAAGCTTGCTCTCAGGGAAGAAGGAAACATCAGAATGGAGTCAGACTTTCTCAGGTCAAGGACTGGTGCTCCAGGTGCCACAAGCTGGACCTTTCCATTCAGCATAATGCATGATACGGCTAGAGCAAAGAGGAATGAAATAAGATACATTCTGAGAACACAGTGAAGGAATAATTAGAGCACTTGTCACACATTTTACTGTCCTTTACAATCATTAAATGCCCTGTGAATTATAAGGCTTTCATATATTGCTTTGTGATTAAAGTAGTTTTTTTCTTCATTAATATCATCTCCTCTTTTCCCGAGAGTATTGATACCTTGCTGAGTCCCAGTCACAGAATCACAGAATTGTTATGGTGCAGGAGGAGGCCATTTGGCCCATTGTGTCTGCACCAGTTCTCCAAATGAACTTTATAACTTAGTGCCGTTCCCCTGCCTTTTCCCTGTACCTGCACATTGATTCTAATCATCAAATGCTCCCCCGAATGTCTCAATAAAACCTGCCTCACCACACTTACATTCAGTGCATGCAGACTTGAACCTACAGTGTGAAGAAGCTTTTTCCCACATGACATTAGCCTCTTTTGCGAATCACTTTAATAAACCTGTGCCCTTTCATTCTCCATCCGACTACGAGCAGGAACGGTTTCTTCCGCTTGACTCTGTCCAACTTCCCAAATCTCCTCTTAGTTTTCTTCTCCTTGAGGAGAACAGTTCCAACCTCTCCAATCTATCCTTATAACTGAAACTCCTCATTCCTGGAACCATTCTTGTAAATTTCTCCTGCACTCTCTCCAATGAGTTCACATCCTTCCTATAGTGTAGCACCCAGAACTGTACACGATATTCCAGCTGAGGTCCAACTATTGTCTTATATAATTTCTCGTATAGTCTCAGTGGTACCAATTGGCTCTAATCACATGTCACATGAAATGTGTCAATATTCCAAATGTGCTTGATGAGGGGGTGGGAAGGGATACTGCAATCATTTCCAATCCCATTGCCACCCTCCCCACACCCAAGGTCATTGCCCCTAATTTTAAAAAAAAGACAAAATTTACTCCCAAATTTTGATAAAAGTGAGGGAATCGCCCCTTCCACTAGCTGCAAACCTATTACAATTTTCGTAATCCATGCCAGCAGCCTTGATCACGTTCCCATCCAGAGCAAGAGAGAACCTCACGAACACATTTAAAATTAAATTAGCATCTTGTTACCCAATTCTCCAACCTTCCATTATTCTCCAGCGGGAAGCCCCTCAGGCAGCACATAGGCCCTGACAGGTGTGGACTTGGTGCTTTGAACTCCAAATGGGGCAAGGAGGAAGTTCTGTGCCCATGTGCTCCATTGCAACTGCCAGATTGCAGAAGGTGGGTCCCACAAAGGACCTAGGAGTCGGGTGGATTCAGGCTTAGTAAAAAAGGTTGATCTCAGGACCTTTCCTCAGAATAGGGGTGTTTTGCCTGACTGCCCCTTCTTGCTATGAGAAAAATTGAAGATCACTCTTATTAGCATAATGATCTTAGGCCTTTTCTTGTTAAAAATATTCATTTTTGCCTGTGTACAGTGAAACCTTTGAAGTGTCCTGGTCACTTCACTATCCATGCCCCTGGATACTGGAAGCATTCAAAATCAAAGCAGAACTCCATTCTACTGAAGGGATTTCCTTTCTCACTCTCAAGAGCCTGAGGTATGAGCAGGAGAATCATTCCATTTCTGTGGGATGGCTGCACAGTAATCAGTAGTAGGAATACAAGTGCTTAGGAATAAATGTACCCAACATTTTCCCATCAAACACTTTAGAGTCAGGAAAAGGGCAGCAGATTGAAGGTTGATCTCCACTGGCCCAAGAAATACTAGGACACTTAGGTGTTGGGTGGCATGGTAACACAGTGGTTAGCACTGTTGCTTCACAGCTCCAGGGACCTGGGTTCGATTCCTGGCTCAGGTCACTGTCTGTGTGGAATTTACACATTCCCCTCGTGTCTGCATGGGTTTCCTCCAGGTGCTCTGGTTCCCTCCCACAGTCCAAAGATGTGTGGGTTAGGTTGATTGGCCAGGCTAAAATTGCCCCTTAGTGTACTATGATGCTTAGGTTAGAGGGAATAGCGGGTAAAATATATAGGGATATGGGGGTGGTGCCTGGGTGAGATTGTAGTCGGTGCAGACTCAATGGGCCGAAGGGCTTCTTTCTGCACTGTGGGGTTCTATGAAATACATCTTACTCCCAATTTTTGTAAATCCACCTCCCCTTCCCTGACCAGTGATCAGAGTGACTTTCTTCCACACAGATCCTGTTTATTTCAGATTGCCTAGTTTCCACCAAAGTAGAATCACAGATAGTGCAGAAGGAGGCCATTCAGCCCATCAAGCCTGCACCAACAACAATCCCACCCAGGCCTTGTCCCCATAACCACATGTATTTACCCTAGATAGTCCCACTGACACGAAGGGGCAATTTAGCATGGCCAATCCATCTTTATTAGGGGCATCCCAATGAGGGGCAGGTTTGGACTGTAAATCCATGGAATGGACTGAGACTCATCAAAACCCTTTCACACAGGAACCCATAACCAAAACAAGGGAAAAGACTGACAAATCATAGACTCCTTACAGTGCTGGGAGATATGTTTACACGATGTGTTTACCCTCAGCTCCCCCTGATGCTAAGAGGCAATTTAGCATGGTCGATCCACCCAACCTGCACGTTTTTTGGAGGAAACTAGAGCACCCAGAGGAAACACAGGAAGAAGATGCAAACTCCACATAGAAAGTGACCCAAGGCCAGAATCAAATCATCCAAATAGAATCATAGAATCCTACAGTGCAGAAGGAGGCCATTCAGCCCATCGAGTCTGCACCAACCACAATCTCACCCAGGCCTTGTCCCCATAACCCCATTAAAACTAGCTCATCCCCCTGACACCAAGGGGGAATTTAATATGGCCAATCCATCTAATCGACACATTTTTGGACTGAGAGAGAAAACCAGAATACCCAGAGGAAATCCACACAGACACGGGGAGAATGTGCAAACTCCACACAGTCAGTGACCCAAGCCGGGAACCGAACCTCGATTTCTGCACTGTAAGGCAGCAATGCTAACCACTGCGCCAGCATGCTGCAAAGACTTGGATTTGAACACATTTTGTGGACATGAAAGATCATTGTCTCATCCAGTTCCTCCAAAATGTGCATGAACAGAGACATGTTTCCCAGGCAGAGAGAATCTTAGACCGTAGAACACTATAGTGCAGAAAGAGGCTCTTAGCCCATTGTGTACCGAACACAATCCCACCCAGGCCCTAGTCCCATATCCCTACATATTATATCCATTAATGCCTCTAATCTATGCATCCCTAAATACTAAGGGGCAATTTCTTAGCAATGGCCAATCAACCTAACCTGCACATCTTTGGACTGATAGGAAACTGGAGCACCCGGAGGAAACCCACGCTGACACGAGGAGAATGTGCAAACTCCACACAAACAATGACCCAAACTGGGAATCGAACCCAGGACCCTGGAGCTGTGAAGCAGCAGTGCTAACCACTGTGCTACCGTGCCGCCCTTCAATGAAGACACCTGGAAGACTTGATTTTCATGCAAGCTCCACGTCTTTTCCTAAAGAAATCCGCTGTGAAAGCTAGCCTGATGAGCTGGTGCTGTCTCTCTGCAGCCAAGTTGCAGGAATTCATAAGGAAGTCGCTGCTCCATGTTGGTGGGTACTGTAGGGAGGTGAGTGGGAAAATAGTCAGTAAGCTGCTGCTGCCCTTGGTCCACAAGCATAGCTGTAAAGACACATCACCTTTCACTCAAAGCTGTCCTCGCCTCGCTTGAGCTGTCAGGCTTTTCAAGGCTTGGGAACATGCTAAGAACTACCTCTTAGATCCTTCAGTGTCAGCATAGCTCTACCTCATGAAATAACACTCCACAATCAGAGCAACATCATGCGGTGTTCATGAATGTCTGATGAGTTATTTTTAAAAGTCTGTCAGCAGACTTATCTGCATTAAAGATTCGAACAGAAATCCCCTCAAGGAGTTATATGGTAATGGGATTATTTATACCTGTCAAACAGGTTAAATGTGAGGCTGCCTGCCTCATTGTAATATTTAATCATAATATTTAGATTGGAGCCACGTGCTAGCCCACTTGTGTTAAAAACCAGAAGTGGGCAGACTGAAGGTAAATTGGGCTTATAGAACATAGAACATTACAGCACAGAACAGGCCCTTCGGCCTTCGATGTTGCGCCAACCAATATAAAAAGCAATGCCCCTCCAAACTAAACCATTCCCTTCTCTTCCATATACTTATCAACTAACCTCTTAAACGCCACCAAACTTGGCGCATCTACAACTGCTGCAGGCAGGGCATTCCACTCCCGAACCACCCTTTGGGTAAAGAACCTGCCTCTGATATCCGTCCTATAACTATCACCCCTTAATTTAAAGCTGTGTCCCCTCGTGCTAGCTTTTTCCATCCTAGGAAAAAGGCTATCACTGTCCACCCTATCTAAACCTCTAATCATCTTATATGTTTCGATCAGGTCCCCTCTTAGCCTCCTCCTTTCTAACGAAAACAACCTCAAATCCCTCAGCCTCTCTTCATAAGACCTGCCCTCCATACCAGGCAACATCCTGGTAAACCTCCTCTGTACCCTCTCCAATGCCTCCACATCTTTCTTATAATGTGGGGACCAGAACTGCACACAATACTCCAAGTGCGGCCGCACTAGAGTTTTGTACAGTTGCAACATGACGTTGCGGCTCCGAAATTCAATCCCTCTACCAATAAAAGCCAAGACTCCATATGCCTTCTTAACAACCTTCTCGACTTGACTGCCTACTTTCAGGGATCTATGCACATACACACCAAGATCCCTCTGTTCATCTAGACTACTAAGAATCCTACCATTTGCCCTATACTCTACACATTTATTATTTCTGCCATAGTGCATTACCTCACACTTTTCCACATTAAACTCCATTTGCCACCTCTCGGCCCAGCTCTGCAACTTGTCCAAGTCCCTCTGCAAACTATAACACCCCTCTTCACTATCTACCACTCCACCGACTTTAGTGTCATCTGCAAATTTACTAATCCATCCTTCAATACCCTCATCCAGATCATTTATAAAAATTACAAACAGCAGGGGCCCCAAAACAGACCCCTGAGGTACACCACTTGTCACCGAACTCCACGATGAATATCTCCCATCAACCACCACCCTCTGTCTTCTATCTGCTAGCCAATTCCTAACCAATTAGCTAAATCACCCTCTATCCCATACATCTGCATTTTCTGCAGAAGTCTTCCATGGGCCACCTTATCAAACGCCTTACTAAAGTCCATATATACCACATCAACCGCCTTACCCCCATCCACCTCCTTAGTCACTTTTTCAAAAAACTCAATGAGGTTAGTAAGGCACGACCTACCCTTCACAAAACCATGCTGACTATCTCCAATCAATTCATTACTCTCTAAATAACTATAAATCCTATCCCTAATTATTCTCTCCAACACTTTGCCCACCACAGAAGTAAGACTCACTGGCCTATAATTCCCTGGAAGGTCTCTCTTCCCCTTCTTGAACAACGGGACCACATTCGCTATCCTCCAGTCCTCCGGAACCACACCCGTAACCAACGACGACCTGAAGATCAGAGCCAGAGGCTCTGCAATCTCCTCTCTTGCCTCCCAGAGAATCCTAGGGTAAATCCCGTCCGGCCCAGGGGACTTATCCAACTTCAAACCCTCGAGAATATCTAGCACATCCTCCCTATCTACTTCGATACCTTCCAGTTTGCTACCCTGTACCTCAGTGTTCTCCATAACTACATTTACATCACCCTGCGTGAATACCGAAGAGAAATATTTATTCAGTACCTCTCCAATCTCCTCAGGCTCCACGCACAACTTCCCACTGCTGTCTATGACTGGCCCTAATCTTGCCCTAACCAATCTTCTATTCTTAACATATCTAAAGAAAGCTTTAGGATTCTCCCTAATCCTATCAGCCAAAGTCTTCTCATGTCCTCTCTTTGCTCTCCTCAATTCCCTCTTTAGCTCCCTCCTGGCTAATCTATAGCTATCCATTGCACTAACCGAGCCTTCAATCCTCATCCTGACATAAGCCTCCTTTTTCCTTTTAACCAGCAAATCAACTTTTTTCGTACACCAAGGTTCTCTTACTCGACCATTTCCTCCTTGCCTGACAGGGACATATTTATCAAGGACCCGCAGCAGCTGCTCCTTGAATAAGCTCCACATTCCAGATGTTCCCAGTCCCTGTAGCTTCCTAGTCCAATCTATGCACCCTAATTCTCTCCTGATGGCCTCATAATTACCCTTCCCCCAGCTATAACTACTGCCCCCAGCTTCATGCCTATCCCTATCCATCACTAAGGTGTTTGCATCTCACCTGACGAACGGGATTTTATGGCCCCGCTCATCCCGAGGTCAATGGACATTTCCATTATCCCGCCCTCACCAGCTCCCAGCTCCCATTCTGTGATGGGTGAGGCGATAGGGTTCTGGTGAGCCTTATTTCTGTGAATAAGAAAAAAATTACTCTTTATATTACAGTCCAGAGCATAAATCAATTGTTGTGCCCTCTCGGTCTGATAAACAGGTACACTCCTAAGAGACATGACATCAAACAAGCAAACTTTTTCAAAGTTTCGAAGTTTATTTACTGGTGTCACAAGGAGGCTTACATTAACACTGCAATGAAGTTACTGGGCAGCAGGGTGACATGGTAGCACAGTGGTTAGCACTGCTGCCTCACAGCTCCAGGGACCTAGGTTCGATTTCCGGCTTGGGCCACTGTCTCTGTGGAGCTTGCACGTTCTCCTCATGTCTGCATGGGTTTCCTCCAGGTGCTCCGATTTCCTCCCACAGTTCAAAGATGTGCAGGTTAGGTTGATTGGCTGTGCCAAAAATTGTCCCTTAGAGTCGTGAGATGCATAGGTTAGAGGGATTAGCGGGTAAATGTGTAGGGATGTGTGGGTAGGGCCTGTATGGGATTGTGGCCAGTGCAGACTCAATGGGCTGAATGGCCTCCTTCTGCAGTGTAGGGATTCTATGATCCTATGGAAATCCCTAGTCACCACATCTGGCACCTGTCTGGGGACACTGAGGAAGAATTTAGCAAGGCCAATGTATGTAACCAGCACATCTTTCAGACTGTTGGAGGAAACTGGAGCACCCGGAGTAAACCCATGCAGACACAGGGAGAATGTGTAGACTCCACACAGACAGTGACCCGAGCCAGGAATCAAACCCGGGTCTCTGGCACTATGAGGCAGCAGTGCTATCCACTGTGCCATCCAATCAGGAAGTTTTACTTCACCAAATGAGTAATCAACATACTGGAGAAATTCTTGGGGTCATCAGAGTAGAGAAAACCCTGGAATTATTAAAGGAAACTTGGATTCAGTGATGGGGGGGGACAGAATTTTCCAACCTTGCTGGGATTATCCAGTCCAGCTACTACGAACAGGGATTTGGCCCAGTGCCAAATTCTCCATTCTCGCTCGTAGTTGTAGGGGGGCGTACAAGACCAGAGAATTTCCAGTCTTGTTCTATTGACCTTCCTCACTGAACCTGAAATGCATTCACAGGCATCCCTTTTCCAGCTTGGAGCTCCTCAGGAGGATTCCTGCTGGCCTCTGTTACAGAGATAGATCTGCTGACAGAATTTTAACTCTAGCTTGTTGAAGACTCATGAACATCGTATGATGGTGCTGCTCCGATTGTGGAGTACAAGGTAAAGCTGTGCTGACACTGTCTGATCTCAGAGGTAATTCTCCAGGGCACTGAGAGCATTTACACCCAGAAAAGGAAAAGGAGCCAGAGAACACTCTGCAGTAGGTTGACTGCAGCGTGTGAAGAATAAAGAGACTGAACGAGTTAATGAATATGCCTAACTGTTAGAAATGTGGGCCTATAAAAACATGCTCAAATTAAAAATATATATTGTGTTATAGCGACACCACTGAGTGCCTGGTTTTCAACAATTTTGAGTCAAACCATCTGATTATATTTTCAGGTTTCATGAATCATTGAATCCCTACAGTGCCGAAAGAGGCCATTCAGCCCATCAGGCCTGCACTAACAACTGCCCATCCAGGCCCTATACCCTTAACCCCCGTATTTACCCTGCCGATCACCCGATACCAAGGAGCAATTTAGAACCATAGAATCCCTACAGGGCAGAAGAAGGCCATTCAGCCCATCGAGCCTGTACTGACCACAATCCCACGCAGGCTCTATTCTCACAACTTCACATATTTACCCGAGCTAATCTCTCTGACACTGAGGGGCAATTCAGCGTGGCCAATCCGACCTAACCTGCACATCTTTGGACTGTGGGAGCACCCAGAGAAAACGCACGCAGACGCAGGGAGAATGTGCAGACTTCACATAGACAATGACCCAAACCAGGAATCGAATCCAAGGTTCCCGGCGCTTTGAATCAGCAGTTCTAACCACTGTTCTATCGTGTCGCCCTTTTCATTCTTGACAAAGAGAACCGTTCCAGAAGAAATATCACTTTTATGTCACTGGTTGTGGATAAGCAGCAAAATGAAACAAAATAATTGATTTTTTTATTATTATTATCTGATTATAGAACTGGTCATTTTGTTGAAAGCACTGAAAAAGATTCCTGCCTTATATTTGTGTTCTGGAGTGCAGTGACTGTTGCTATGTCAGTAACCATGGCAGCCATTCTGCGCTTAAGGAAGATTCTACAAAACGGCAATGAGATTAGATCATAAGATATAGGAATAAAATAAGGCCATACGGCCCATCGAGTCTGCTCTACTATTCAATCATGGCTGATAAGATTCTCATCCCCATTAGAATCATAGGAACATAGAAAACCCTACAGTGCAGAAAGACGCCCTTCGGCCCATCGAGTCTGCACTGACCACAATCCCACCCAGACCCTATCCCCATATACCTCCATATTTACCTGCTAATCCCTCTAACCTACACATCTCAGGACATTAAGGGGCAATTTTAGCACGCCTAAGCCGCACATCTTTGGACTGTGGGAGGAAACTGGAGCACCCAGAGGAAACCCATGCAGACACGAGGAGAATGTGCAAGCTCCACACAGACAGTGGCCCAAGCCAGGCATCAGTACTAATCACTGTGCTACTGTGCCACCCTTTCCTGCCTTTTCCCTGTAACTCTTGATCCCCTCATTGATCAAGGACCTACCTATCTGTCTTAAAGACCCTCATTGACCTGGCCTCCACAGCCCTCTACAACAATGAATTCCACAATCTTATCAGCCTCTGGCTGAAGAAATTCCTCCTCATCTCAATTTTGAAGAGCGTCCCTTCACCCTCAGGCTGTGCCCTCGAGTTCTAGATTAGGGACAAGTTGATCTGTTTCTAGTCATATTAGTGGAGAAAGGAATGCTGGCAGGGAGACCAGGAGAGTCTACATTCTTTTTCAAATAGTCAAAATGAGGTCTAAGTCATTTACTCAAGTAAACAGCTAGGTCTCTGGTTTAAGGTTTTCATTTTGAGGAACAGCACATCTTGATAATGTAGCACTCCTTCAATTTGGCGCAGGACTTTGATATTATATAATGAGCACAGGTCCTAATGTGAAGCTCAAGAACCACAACTTATCAGGTCTGAGGGCAAGAATCCAACCCATCGAACTAAACTGGGTTGCTCAGGCAAAACCTGAAAATGCACAACAGCAAGAAACCACCTTGGCACCAATACAAGTCAAAGGAATAAAACCACACAGTGTCAGAGATTGCTGAAGAAACCCAGCTGAGTGACAATAATTGTGACAGGCAAGGGGAAGTAGGGGATCTCCTAGAGCTGTGCATAACACCCTTGGCATTGGGACAGATTTCTGGGATTAAGTTCCATTCCAGAACTTGATAGTCAAGGAAGGTGCATTCACAATGCAACCAAATAAATTTAAGAATCATTCCAACATGGTGTCCTAGGCCTGGCATGAATAAAATGGGCCAAATGACCTCCTGTTGTGCTGTAATTGTTCTATGCCTATGGCCGGCAGGAATGATTCCTGGTCAGCCCCATGATGGGGTTGGAAAGTTGGAGCTTCTACCATCACTATTCCATTGACCTGGACTGAAAACATGATCAGAAAAGCCATTCCTGAGGGCACTGATGGGATGGATGGTCAGTGTGGATCAGCGGAACATGGCATACAATCCCCGTTCAAGCTGGGGTGGCTTTGGGACCTGCTTCCCTGTCTGACCTGTGATGAAGATTGCTGGTCTATGCATCAGGGGACAGAATTGTTGAAGAAAGAAAAATTAAGTTTTTGGAGTTTAATTCTGCGCAACATTGAACCAAACAAACCAGGATGATTCAAAACCCGTCAGTCCTACCCTCCTCCAGGGTGGTGACATCTACTGGAAGTACAGACAGAAAGGCGCCTGGTCCTAATCGATACCCAATTCCCCACGTTAGGTGCATTGGCTGTGCTAAATTCTCCCTCAGTGTACCCAAACAGGCGCTAGAGTGTGGCGACTAGGGGATTTTCACAGTAACTTCATTGCGTCACAAGTAAGCCTACTTGTGACTAATAAATAAACTTTCTTTTTTCACTTTAGAACTACCAGTTTGTAATGGGACAGGAATATAATTGCCGTTCGTACCTGCGGGCTTTTTCCAACCCACTGCAATGATTGGAATGGGCACCAAATTCTCCAACCTCACTGCAGTGTGAGTGCGGCGTGAACGGCTGATCAGATTGCGCCCTTTGTTTAGGGGCAGGGGGTGCAATCCCTCTCCAAGTTGAGCATTTTAATGAGGTGGGCTCATGCCCAATAATGCCCGCGTAGGCAAGATACAGGAGAATGAGATGTAGGTGGGCAGTACCAAATATACTGGAACAGCAAAACATTACAGTGGCCGGAAAAATCTGAAATATCAGAAAATGCCAGAAATACTCAGCGGGTCAGGCGGAGGGAGAAATAGAGATGACATTTCAAGACGATAAAAATTCAGCGCACAATCTTTGGTGCATATCCCTTTGTGAGGAGAAAGTTAAGTGATTTTGACAGGAGCTTGGCCGGTGGCCACCTGAGTGTTTTGAGCGTAAATATTTTTATCCACCGCAAACGTGTGTGTCTCATCATTAAACAGATGGCAGGATTGCGAAGTGCAGAGTGAAGCTTGCCAATTGCACACACCTCTGGGCACTGAGCATCCTTCCCTGCCAGTCCATATGGCAGAGCGGTTTAAGGCTGGCAGTAAAACAAATCAAGTGAGACGTGAAGCCAATTTCGAGCAAACTGTCACGTTGAGAATGCTCAAATGCTTTTTCCGTGTTGAAAAGAAATTGGTCGCCAGAGATGTCGTTGACCACAAATGCATGAGACGGGAGTTACTTTAACCTCCACGGATATCCAGATGTGGGGTGGGTGGGAGGTAAAAGTGTAGGAGCACTATCTTAGGGGTGGCACGATGGCACCGTGGCTAGCACTGCTACTTCACAGCACCAGGCACCCTGGCTTGATTCCTTGCTTGGATCATTGTCTATGTGGAGTCGGCACGTTCTCCCTGTGTGGCTTTCTTCCGGGTGATCCAGTTTCCTCCCACAGTCCGAAAGACATGCTGATTAGGTGGATGGGCTATGTTAAGTTGTCCCTCACTGTCCAAAAGTTAGGAGAGGTAAATATGCAGAATTATGGGGATAGGACCTGGGTAAGATGCTCTCTGAGAGTTGGTGCAGATTTGATGGGCCGAATGGCCTCCTTCTGCACTCGAGGGATCCTATGATTCTATGATGATGAAGCCTGAGGCTAATAATGCAACTCATCTCCAGTCAAATCCAGGCCCCCGTTACAGAAACTGCAGCTATTGTATGCCCCATAGCGCCGTGAGACAAGTGACTGATGTACATCAACTTCAAAGCAGAACAGCATTTCCAGCCTGAAATAAAAGCAGAAAATACTGGATAAACTCAGCAGGTCTGGCAGCATCTGTGGAGAGAGAAACAGAGTTGACATTTTGAGTCCAGTATGACTCTTCTGACAGTATGACAGAGGGTGGTGAGGTATCACCTAGCCCCATTGTTTCATCAGGGGGCTGACTTGATAATGAGGTTCTGGAAGCAGAGGAAAGATAGGGGCCAAGATCTTATTGGCTCATCGCATTGGTCGATCAACAAGGCAAGCGGTAAGAGGCAGAAAGTCAGTATTGCGCCTGGTTTCTTGCCCCTCACAATCTTACTGGCACTGATTTAGCGGTAAAATTAGCTCTGCACCCAGAAAAAGTGCAAGACCAACATAAATGTTTATGGCATTGGTCAGAATTTTCCAATCTCGCCTGTCACAGGAATCATATGTAGGCCAGATTTGGTAAGGACGGCAGTTCCTTCCCTAAAGAACATTAGTGAACCAACTGGGTCTTTCCAACAATCGACAATGGTTTCATGATCATCAGTAGATACCTAATTTCAGATATTTTTACTGAATTCAAATTCCACCATTTGCCATGGTGGGATTCGAAACCAGGTCCCCAGAACATGCGCTGAGCTTCTGGATTAATCATCTAGTGATTAATCGAGCAGGCGGGACATGGACCATGCAAAGATCCGTTGACATTAAGCAGGATTTTCTGGTCTTGGAGCAAGCATCACTGGAAAATCTCACCCAATATTTAAATACCATTATTGAGTGACAGACACTATCGCCTAGGCTCACCTGGACTTACCCACTCACTGGTCAAGGACCTCACTGGTGAGAATCATTTATGGTCCCCACCAACATGATTGGTATGATGACTTTGTTAGTGGGACTGGAGGCCATTGAGGCTCTTCAAGTGATCAGGGAACAGGGCCAGACAGTGCTCCTTGAGCAGTGCAATCTTTACTGCAATGAAATTACTGTGAAAATCTCCTGGCTGCCACACTCAGGTGCCTGTTCAGGTACACCGAAGGAAAATTTAGCATGGCCAACGCACCTGGCTGGCACATCTTTCAGATTGTAGGAGAAAACAGGAGCACATGGAGGAAACCCATGCAGACATGGGGAGAATGTGCAGACTTCGTAGAGATGTTGAACCAAGGTGGAAATCAAACCGAACCCCTGGCACTGAGAGGCAGCAGTGCTAACCTTTGTGCTACCATGCCAGTAAAATATGGGAAAATGTCAAATTGTCTACTTTGCCAGGAAGAATAAAAGGAATGCATATTATCTAAATAGTGAGAGATTAAAGTGCTCCAAGATGCAGATAGATCGAGGATCCTAGGCATGAATTGCAAAAGGTTAATATGCAGGTTCAACAAGCAATTAGGAAAATGAATAGAATGTTATTTATCATGAGGGATATCAAAACCAAAGGAGAGAGTTAAACAGGGCATTGATGAGAGTACATTTGGGGTACTGTGAACAGCACTGGGCACCTTTTTTAAGGATAAATGTAAATGCGTTGGAAGCAGTCCAGAAGTTTATAGACTGATACCTGGAATGTGAGGGTTGTTATGTAGAAGGGTCATATAGGCTCAAAAGTTTCTCTCTCCACGGATGCTGCCAGACCTGCCGAGTTTGTCCAGCATTTTCAATTTTTATTTCAGATTTCCAGCATCCCCAGAATTTAGTTTTTACCCGCCATGGGAAGGTTGTTTTATAAGACAAGGTTGGACATGTATCTGTTGGAGGTTTAAAGAGTAAGAGGTGACTTGATTGAAACATAGAGGGTGGGAATTTATGGCCAGACAAGGCTAGAAATTCCCATCCCAGGACAATGGGAATTTCCATTGTTGGCCCTTTGCTCACGTTAATTCCATGCCGGGCAAGAAGGTAAAGTTCCGGATATAGGATACTGAGAGATCTTGACAGGGTGGATGTGGGGAGGGTGTTACTTCTGATGGGGCAATCCAGTACAAGGGGTCAACTGTTTAAAAATGAAGAGCTAATTGGTTAAGTCAGATATTAGAAGAAATATTTTTCTGTCACAGGTTCATGACTCTTTGGAACTCCCTTTCTAAAAAGCCAGTGGAATGAGAGTCTTTGATTACTTTTAAGACAGAGTGAGATAGATTCGTGATAAGTTCAGAGATGAAAGGTAATCACAGGTAAGTGGGAATGTGGAGCTGAGTTTACAATCAGAGCAGCCATGATCTTAATGAATGGTGGAGCAGATTCGAGGGGCCGAGTGGCCTACTCCTAACTCATAATTTATATGTTTGTATGATAAAGCCACTGCCACAGCAGTGGGGAGCTGATGGCCTAGTGGTACTATCACTAGACGATTAATCCAGAAGTTCAGCTAATGTCCTGGGGACCTGGGTTCGAATCCTGCGACATCAGATGGTGGAATTTGAATTCAATAAAAATATGTAGAATTAAGAATCTATTGATGACCATTGTCGATTGTTAGAAAAACCCATCTGGTTCACTAATATCCTTTAGGGAAGGAAATCTGCCGTCTTTACCTGGTCTGGCCTACATGTGATTCCAGAGCCACAGCAATGTGGTTGGCTCTCAACTGCCTTCTGAAATGGCCAAGCAAGTCATTCACTTCAAGGATAAGTAACAATGGGCAATCAGTGCTGGCCAGCTATCAACGCCTGTGTCTCTGAATGAAAAAAAAGCCACATCATACAGCTCCAGCACAGGTTGAAAGCCTGAGATGAAAAATACAGCGCACAGCTTCAAATTAAGTTCAGTCATCAAATCTACCAATATGAAGTTCAAGATTTGCAGGAGAAATCAAGTGAGCCTGTTGATAATTTCATAACAAGATTGAAAAAAGTAGCCAGGAAACATAAATATAAAGACATGTATGAAAGACTGTTAGATCAGCTCATTTGGGGCTCTGAAGTACAAAATGAATTGATTGGCAAGGGCAAGTTCATAATGTTGCTGGCTGTAGACTTTGCCAGAGCAGGTGAACACAGCTATCTTTCACAAAGTCAAAGTAAAGGCAGCAGCAACAATGCAGTTAAACAGCAACAAAGGAACACACACCAGACAAAGGAAGATGCGCAGGAGCTGTGGATGAGTTGGCAGGCAGGAGGAAATGTTCCGCAGACCAAAACGCAAAGCTTGCCGAGAGTCAAATCACCGGTGAAAAGATGTGCGGAACAAAGAAAAAATAAATAAACAAGTTATCAGAAACAGAGCAACAGGGTGAATGAGAAAGAAAAGGAACCAAAAATTCAATTTCTGAAAGTGACAATGAATTTGAGGACACAATAGGCATCTAAAATATACATGGAAGCAAATAGAAAAGGACGTAAGCAGTCTACCACAGAGCTGGAAAAGCAGAGAAGACCATCAACAGCACCACTAACCAGTAAGGCAACGTCATCAGCCTGGCTAGCAATGTCACCGGCAACACTGACATAAAGCAAGACGCTGTACAGCACCAGAAGCAGCCCGCACATCACAATGAGCTAACTCATCACTCAGGGCAATGAATGCCAAATCTACAAGATGGAGGCACAGCACCCTACCAGCTCAGCTATACCGTAAATAATGTTTATTTGAAAAAGGAAACAAGATATAAAAGTCTCAAGTTCAGTTTATTTATAAAAACCAATTATCGATCCTCTTTAGTTGGGAAAGTAATGACTGGAGAAGTAATGCTGACATCAAATGTATTATATCGTTTTTTAAAAACAAGCATGCTGTTATAGTATTATTTTCTTTGTAAATAAATAGCAACTAAGACTTTTAATAATATACATCTGGGGTGTCGCATTCTGCAATTACACTGGAGTCAGCGGACTGACCACATGAAAAACAGCAAGAAATACACAATGAAGATCCAGCTTCATTTTAGAATTGTAGAATCCCTCCAGTGCAGAAGAAGGCCATTCAGCCCATCGAGTCTACAGACACATTCAAAACATCATGCTGAGGCCCCTTCTCTATACCCCTGCACAGTTATTACCACCTAACCTGCACATTTTTGGACACCAAAGAGGCAATTTATAAAGGGCCAATGCACCTAACCTGCACATCTTTGAAGGTGGGAGGAAACCAGAGCACCCAGAGAAAACCCACGCAGACACAGAAAGACGGGCAAGACTCCACACAGACAGTTGACCCGAGCCAGGAATCGAACCCAGCTTGTGAGGCAGCAATGCTAACCACTCTGCCACTGTATCTAAAGTGTGATTATATCTAACTTCTGGGAACCAGAAGATATAATGCAGAAACATTGCAACTCCTGGCATTAAAAAAAAATCAATTTTCAGTCAAAGTTCCATTTCAAAATGAAATGTGAAAAAATAAAAGAATGCATTCCAAAATTTCAGCGATAAAGTAAAATTTTTAAAAATGAATATTGACTCTCTCACTCTGGGGTATTTACCTTCTTTGCTTATCACTGCAGTGAGAATTGGTAACACTCATAGAAATCATGGAGGATGCTGAAAGTCTGCAGAGAGATTTAGATAGGCTGAGTGAGTGGGCGAGGATCTGGCAGAGGGAGTATAATGTTGACAAATGTGAGGTTATCCACTTTGGAAGAAATAATAGTAAAATGGGATATTATTTAAATGGTGAAAAATTACAACATGCTAAAACAAAGCCTAAAGGAGAAATTTCCCCTGTCTACATCAATGGGGATGAAATAGAAAGGGTCGAGAACTTCAAGATTTTACATATCCAGATCACCAACAACCTGCCTTGTTCCTCCCGTGCTAACATTATAATTAAGAAAGCCCATCAATACCTCTACTTTCTCAGAGGACAAAGGAAATTTGGCATGTCAGTTACGACTCTCACTAACTTTTGCAGATGCACCATAGAAAGCATTCTTTCTCCTTGTATCACAGCTTGGTATGGCTCCTGCTCTACACAAGACCACAAGGAACTACAAAAGATCGTGAATGCAGCCCAATCCATCACGCAAACCAGCCTCCCATCCATTGACTCTGACTACGCTTCCCGCTGCCTCAGCAAAGCGGCCGGCATAATTAAGGACCCCATGCACCCTGGACATTCTCTCTTCCACCTTCTTCCATCAGGAAAAATATATAAAAGTCTAAGGCCAAGTACCAACTGACTCAAGAACAGCTTCTTTTCTGCTGCCATCAGACTTTTGAATGGGCTTACCTTGCACTAAGTTGATCTTCCTCCACATCCTAGCAATCACTGTAACACTACATTCTACACCCTCTTGTTTCCTTCCCTATGAACGGTCTGCTTTGTCTGTGCGCAAAGAAAAATACTTTTCATGTGACAATAATAAATCAAATTTTTAAAAAAATCACTTTCAGAAATATTCAAGATTGAATTGTAATGGCCAATCATTCCAATTATTAACACTGCACATTTATCATTCCTTATCGCCCCATCTATTCTTTTCATTTAAGGATGTGTTTCCTTGCTTTTAAATCAACATTAATGAAATGGAAGTCACATTTTATCCTTAATTTACCTGCGCACTTGCTCAGCAGAAATGCCGTAAAGATCAAGGATAAGTGTGATCATTTATTGGATATTAGAACATAGCACCATATAGCACAGTACAGACCTTTCGCCCTCAATGTTGTGCCAAGCTGTGTCCAAACCCAAGATCAAGCTCTCCCACTTCTTATCATTCTGGTGTGTTCCATGTGCCCATCCAATAACCGCTTGAAAGTACCTAAAGTGTCCGACTCCACTATCACAGCAAGCTGTGCATTCCACACCCCAACCACTCTCTGAGTGAAGAATCTACCTCGGACATCCCTCCTAAATGCTCCCTAGTAACAGCTACATCTACCTGAGGAAATAGTCTCTGAAGGTCCACTCTATGTCCCTCATCATCTTCTAAACTTCTATTAAGTCGCCTCTCAATTTTTTCCGTATAACAGTAGGTTGCATAGCAACCAAAGATTTCTATTATTTAATTGCATCACTTTCCACCTGAACACAATTAAAGTAAGTTTTCAGTGTAGTTTAGTCATTTGCTATTTGTCTGGAAATGTTTAACCTTTGTCTACTATCTTTCATACACTTAGCACAATTGATGTGGACTCATTGTTAGATCCCAAGTGAAATAAAATGGAACATTAGCCAAGGGCATTTGACAGAATATATTAAGAGACCACTGGTGCTGTTTATAGAACAAACAGCAAACCAGATTGCCCAGCTTATAGGGTCACTTCAGAAAGGGTGAGGACTCAAATTCACTTCATTCGATTAATGTGACCTTCACACTACACCATTCACCAGGGCGAACGTAAAGCTTGCCCACATTTAAGGAGAGCATTAAACTGTTGGTCATCTTGCATGGTCATTCCTCTCCCAGGGGTCTTACTGGCCACAGTCACGTAGAATTCACATTCATCTTGATAGGTTAGAAATTGGAATTTGGACACCAAGTGAAGCACCTGCTGCAGGTAAAACCAGTCTGGATTAAAAAAAGGACAGAACAATCTGAGTGGGAATGAAAACTAACATCCCTCATGGAGAGGAAAGGTCTTGAACTTTACGCTGCGATTGAGTAAATGAAGAGTGCCAAATTTGTGGGGTGAATTTTCCCATTCCATCAGCCGTGGGAATCGGAGCGGGCAAGGGGCAGACCATGGAAAAGTCTGTTGACCTCGTGCGGAATTTTCCAGTTTCGGGCAAGCAGGGTTGGGAAACCCCGCCCACAGTTGCCAATGCTACAACTTCTCCAAGCACATTATCTTTGGAATTTCCCTTCCCCACAAAGCAACATAGTATTCCAAAACGTTCCCTCTTCTATATCTGTTATCTTTCATAATGACTTTATTTAACTTGATTTTATTATCCTTTATAAGACCCTTGTCAGACCCCACTTGGAGTACTGTACACAGTTCTGGTTGCCTCACTACAAGAAGGATGTGGAAGCTATTGAGAGGGTACAGAGGAGATTTACAAAGATATTGCCTGGATTGGGAGGCATGCCTTATGAAGATGGGTTGAGGGAGCTCGGTCTTTTCTCCCTGGACAGATGAAGGTTGAGAGGCGACCTGATAGAGGTTTATAACATGTTGAGAGGAATAGATAGCCTCCGAGAATCCACCCTATTTCCCAGGGCTGAAATGGTCGCTACAAGAAGACAAAGGTTTAAGGTGCTGGGGAGTAGGTACAGAGGAGATGTCAGGGGTAAGTTTTTCACTCAGAGGGTGATAAGTGAGTGGAATCGGCTGCTGTCAGTGGTGGTAAAGGCAAACTCGTTGGGGTCTTTTGAGAGACTTCTGGATGAGTACATGGGATTTAATGGGATTGAGAGTTATAGATAGGCCTAGTAGATATGGATATGATTGGCACAACTTGTGGGCCGAAAGGCCTGTTTGTGCTGTAATGTTCTAGCTCCAGAACTGAGATGTCCTCCTGTTACCTAATAATTCCTCTAATTGTTGATCTAACTTTGCAGCTTTTGCTTTCCTAGAATAGAATAGAATTCCTACAGTGCAGAAGGAGACCATTCAGCCCATTGAGCCTGCACTAACAAAATCCCACACAAAACCTATCCCCATAACCCTGTGCTAATGCCCCTGACACAAAGGGGTAATTTAATATGGCCAATCAACTTAACCAACACTGTGGGAAGAAACCAGAACAATCGTAGGAAACCCATGCAGACATGGGGAGAACATGCAAACTCCACACAAACACTGACCCAAGGCCAGAGTGAAATCTCGGTCCCTGGCACTGTGAGGCAGCAATGCAATTTATTACTGCTTCTTATTTATATGTTATTGTAGCTCTCGACAGTTATCCCTCCTTTTTGAAATTAGCCATTCAATATTCAATTAGAAATTTAATCTGTTGTCTTTCATTCCTCATTTGCAATGCAATTTTCAGCAACATGGTATGACAACATACCATAAAATCATGGAATCCCTACTATGCAGAAGGAGCCATTCAGCCCATTGAGTCTGCATCGACAGCAATCCCACCCAGGCCCTATCCCCATAATCCCACATATTTACCCTGCTATTCCCACTAGCACTAAGGGATAATTTAGCATGATTCATCAGCATTACCAGCACACTTTTGGACTGTGAAAGAAAACCAGAAGGAAACTCGCGCAGACACAGGGAGAATGTGCAAACTCTTGGTGTATATGTGCATAGATCCCTGAAAGTTGGCAATCAAGTCGATAAGATTGTTAAGAAGGCATATGGAGTCTTAGCTTTTATTGGTAGGGGGATTGAATTTCAGAGCCACAACGTCATGTTGCAACTGTACAAAACTCTAGTGCGGCCGCACTTGGAGTATTGTGTGCAGTTCTGGTCCCCGCATTATAAGAAAGATGTGGAGGCATTGGAGAGGGTACAGAGGAGGTTTACCAGGATGTTGCCTGGTATGGAGGGCAGGTCTTATGAAGAGAGGCTGAGGGATTTGAGGTTGTTTTCGTTAGAAAGAAGGCGACTAAGAGGAGACCTCATTGAAACATATAAGATGATTAGAGGTTTAGATAGGGTGGACAGTGATAGCCTTTTTCCTCGGATGGAGAAAGCTAGCACGAGGGGACATAGCTTTAAATTAAGGGGTGGTGGTTATAGGACGGATGTCAGAGGTGGGTTCTTTTCCCAGAGGGTGGTAAGGGTATGGAATGCCCTGCCTGCGTCAGTTGTAGATGTGCCAAGTTTGGTGACGTTTAAGAGGTTAGTAGATAAGTTTATGGACGAAAAGGGAATGGTTTAGGTTAGAGGGTCATTGCTTTTTCCTAATTGGTCGGCACAACATCGAAGGCCGAAGGGCCTGTTCTGCGCTGTAATGTTCTATGTTCTACGCAGGCAGTTGCCCAAGGCCAGAATTGAACCCAGATCTCTGGGACTGTGTGGCAGCAATACGAACACTGATATTGCTAAAATATGATATTGGACTGATTGGGTCAGTACACACAAGTAATCTTTCCATCTCCTCAAGTTCTTCCTAAACCCAAGTGTGATATTTAGTGGTAATAGTGCCTCGGTGTCATGCCTCAGGAAACATTCTTTTGCCCGTTATGTGAGTGTCTTACTTTGGCCAGTTTATGTATATGACACATGCAAAATGGCCATCAACATATTTCAGGATTTCTGAATCAACAAACTGATAAATGATCACTTATTTGTACAGAAATTGAATATTTCTGAAAAAAAAAGATATGCCATTGAAACTTCATCTTGCACTCATCAGGAGAAATTCACAAAAATACCAAATTTAAAGCTTGGCAGTTAACTGTTCCCTGGTGCATTGTTCATGGCACTACCTGCACTAATCAGAGTCATCTTGTCAGTCAATCAGCATCCTCTTCTCAGGCATTATTTATTGTTACTCACTTTAGATTTGGTATTCTTGCAAATTTGTCCTGATGAGTGCAAGCTGGAAAACTTTGACAGTATGTCATTTTTCTCAGCAAGACTGATAAATGCAGAGTGTTTATTTGTTTGTTATGCAGCACATGATTTCTCCCTTCAATTACTGAAGACCAGATGGTTTGACAAAGGCTATCGAACCAGGATTGAAGAATCCGTCAGTGTGCATAAATATGTTGTATAAAGCCACAGCTTAACACAACTGCCA
This sequence comes from Sphyrna mokarran, assembly GCA_024679065.1. Taxonomy (NCBI): domain Eukaryota; kingdom Metazoa; phylum Chordata; class Chondrichthyes; order Carcharhiniformes; family Carcharhinidae; genus Sphyrna; species Sphyrna mokarran. The sequence continues at coordinate 37,470,345 of JAGIQG010000025.1, forward strand.
ATGATGGAGTGATAGAAGAGGAGAATGTACATGAGATCAAAGTTGAAGGAAGATAGAATTTCTGAAATGTGGAGATGTTTATAAAGTTAGGGAGGATTGAGACCATGAAGGGAATTGAACATTAACAGGATCATTTCCAATAGGAAGACAGGCCAATGAATATTGGCATGATGCTGGGTAGAACTTAATCCAAATATTGCAAATAGAAAAATGCCTTCTTCACTTAATAGCTCTTAACTCATTGTGTCTCCTGTAATGATCTTCACCAGGCCCATTTTAAGAATGCAAGCTCCCAGATTAAGGCAGTAATGGCTTATCCAACCAGGAAGCCCTGCCTGTGTATATAATATAGAGTTTTAGGTTTCCTGGCACACTGCGTTTACACTCTGTACGAGGAAGTGCCTGTCTGAGTGTTGCTGGCAATGTAAATAAATCTCAATTTGGTGAAGGGATACCAGCCTCGGAGGAGTTATTTCACCTCCATGACAGATTCTGTTAGTCTTCCAGAATACTTGGAACACTAACTTAGAGGGAGCTACTCATGTAAGACCATTGGAAAGATAGCCACTGAGTACAGAAATTATAATGAGGATGTGGAAATGTATGGGGGAGAAATAACTTCTGCTGATGACCCTGTGGAACCAGATGACGGTTGAGACAGACACGTTAGTGACATTAAGACTTATGTGGAGAGAGACATGAACACGTAGGATATAGGGGGATATAAGTGATAAGTCTAGTTGGGCCAATGGTACAGGCTTGTTGGGCCAAAGGGCCTGTTCTTGTGCTGTACTGCTCTTTGTTCTCATCATAGGATCACAGTCTTAGATTAAGCAATAATCCAAGAGCATTGATCTGATGTGGAGATAGTTTCCATGCATCTCATTGAGATGATGGATAAGTGTTCACTGCCTACATCTGCTCCACATTGAAGTTAATTTCTCAGGATCTACAGAGAAAAAGCTGAATGCTGTTACAGTCTGGAATATTGCCAAGGTAGCAAGAAGCTGTAAAGAGCTTCCTAGGCCATTGGCTGATGCTGGCAGCGGGTAGAGGTTTAACAGATGCTTCGAACAGAACATTTTTGCAGGGCTTCCAAGATCTCATTAGGCCTGTTCATGCTGAGAGTAGGATCCTCTCAAACTATGCCAGCATTGGTATCCTGCAGACAGTGAACGCAAATACCACTGTCAGCCCAGAGAAGGGCAGAAAACCTGATTCCATAAGATCCTCTCTAAATGCCTTCATATGCAGGAGGTACAGATGCAAACATCATACTTCTTACTACTGCAAGGACCAGGAATCCTGAAGCTGGTATCCTGAGATACCCTGAGACAAGAAACACCTCAGGTTTTGAAGTTCCAGGGAAACCATTTCATCTGCTAAACATTATTACAATCAGACTGGCCACCTTGTAGAAGCAGTAGGTTAGGTACTAAAGTACGAAAGGTAGTTCAGACAGATAAGTCACTATGTTAGTTATGGGAAGGGAGGATATATTTTTCTCCTGCTTCCCAGTGAATGCAATTCTTCCAGGGGAATATAGCGACATCACACAGAGCTTGGAGTTCATTTTTCTGTTTGTTTTCAGCTTTTGAAAGTTGAATAACAGCAGGAAATATACAGAGTTCTGCTTTAGGAAAGGTTTGGTGGAATTTTGAGTGTTTATGTATGTCAGAGAGTGTGTGAGTGAGCGTGTAAGTGTGTGCATATGAAGGTATGCATGTGCATGCAAATGTGTGCGTGTGCATGAGTATGTGTGTCAAATATGCGGTATGTGTGTGCATGCAAATGTGAGTGCATGCAAATGTGAGTGTGCAAATGTGTGGGTGTGTGTCTGTGAGAATGAGTGTGCATGCGCATCAGAATGTATATGTGTGCTTGCAAATGGGTGTGAATGTATGAATGTGTGCGCGCAAGCATGCATATGTGCATTCATGCATGAGTATGTATGTGTGTGTTGTATGTGCATACATGCATGAATGCATGTTTGCATGCATGTGCAAGTATGCGTGTACATGCTATTTGTGCATGCATGTGAGAATATGCATGCATGTATTACTGTGTAGGGGTGTGGAATGTAGTGAGTGCAGCAGATGCCAGAGGGATTATTTCAGGAACTCCACCTTTATTTAATTGAAATGTCTCATCTTTCAGTTGTTTTCTCCATGCTCTGATAACTACTTGCTGATGTTCCCATTCTGCTTCCACTACTACTTGTGCACTTTGCTCAGACAATAATGACACCTCATTGAGATCTTAGTGCTCTGCAGAGCTAGTGGGTGATGCTTTTGAAGACCCTAAAAGCTTACAGAACAACAAAGAAAGTGACAGCACAGGAACAGGCTCTTCTGCCCTCCCAGCCTGCACCGTCCATACTGCCCCAACTGAAGTAAAACCCCCTACTTTTCTGGTGACCATCTCCCTCTATTCCCATCCTATTCGTGTACTTATCCAGGCACCCCTTAAAAGTCAGTATCATATCTACTTCCACTACATTCCCTGGCAGCGGGTTCCAGGCACCCACCACCTTTTGTGTAAAACACTTGCCTCGTACATCTCCTTTCAATTTTGCCCCTCCCTCCTTAAACCTGTGCCCCCTAGTAATTGACTCTTCCACCCTGGGAAAAAGCTTCTGATTATTCACTCGATCCATGCCCCTCATAATCTGGAGGACTTGTATCAGTTCACCCTTCAACCTCTGTCATTCCAATAAAAACAAACCAAGTTTCCCCAATCTCTCCTCATAACTAATGCCCTTCATACCAGGCAACATTTACCCTCAGCAAAGCTTTCACATCTGACTGATGAGGGGTCCAGAATTGAACACTACATTCCAAATATGCCCTATGAAAGATTCTATAAAGCTTCAGCATGATTTGCCAATTTTTAAACTCAATGCCCTGTCGATGACAGCAAGCATGCCGTGTGCCTTCTTGATTCAGTTTAACTTTATTTATCCTTCTTAACAGTTTAATTGTATTTATTAATGCCACAAGTAGGCTTACATTGACATTGTAATGAAGTTACTGTGAAAATCCACATTCCAATGCCTGTTCAGGCATACTGAGAGAGAATTTAGCATGGTCAATGTACCCTAGCTAGCACATCTTTCAGACTGTGGGAGGTAACTAGAGCACCTGGAGGAAACCCATGCAGACATGGGGAGAACGTGCAGACTTCACACAGACAGTGACCCAAGCTGGAATCAAACCGAGGCCCTTGGCGCTTTGAGGCACTAGTGCTAGCCGTTGTGTCACCTAACCCACACAGAGAACTGTGTAGGGTTATGGGGTTAGAGTGGGGGAGAGAGCCTGGATAAGATGTTCTGTCAGTGAGTTGGTGTAGACTCTTCTGTTCCGTCGGGATTCTATAATTCTATAGTAACAAAAGGATCTTTCAGAACAATCCAAGGGTTATAGCTTGGGAGCATCGCTAAAAATAGATGCAAGTATGAAGTAATCCTGATGGATAAATAGAATGTACAGGCTCTGGATATGACATCTACCACTGGCATGGTAGCCAACTCAAACAAAGCTGGTAAATTGTGCAGGTTTTGCCTGGCTGATGTAATGCACAAGGTGCCAGATGACATTGGAAGAGCAAAACAGCAATGCCAGATGGCTTCTGCACCAAGGCAGGAGACAGTCGCATGCAAGATAGATAGGGCATTCCAGCAAACAAAAAAAAGCAGACTAAATATTGCAAACAGCAAAGCCACAAAATAAGCAGCTGGACTGTAAGGTTGGATGAGGAGTTTAACCAGAGCATTGACACAGAAACAATAAGCAGACATTCCATACAGTGAACACCATAGAATGTGTGTTGACACTTTTGTACATCTAATGAGATCAATAATGCCCCAGTGATGGGCCAAAATGTCAAGGAAAATTCCCTTTCAGCTGTTTTCCAGTCACGCTGACCATCAGGCAACTGTCTGGCTGGTGTTGGAGTTCCCATCCCTTTAATGGTGAGATCCTAAGCAAGACTGTCTAGTCACACTTGTCCCAAAACTGGAATTCCTCCCAAGGTCAATGGATCTTTGCATGAGCCACACCCTGCCTGCTACGGTTCCCGCCAGCCTTTGTCTCCAAGAGCTTCCAGGGAAACAGAGGGACAGAAGATTTTCAGTCTCAGTATTGTCAATGAGAGTGATGACCACACCTAGGACTGGACTCAACCACAAGCAGCAACAAGGAGAACATTTTCAAATCCAGCTCAGTTGTGTTGGACTCATCGAGGCGAGTCAGGCAGATCTTGGCAAGGTGTTGAGTGTCACTTCTGAGGGCAGGGTGGGGGTTCTCCATTGGGATGGCTCTGCATGGTGCCAGGAAGGCTACGCATCCATCTCATCTCTTACCCAAAAAAGGCTGCCAGTTCTTATTGAGTGATCTTTCCATATAGCAGAGAGACCCTTTCTCCAACCCCGCTGCTGGCAGACACTGGGATGAGACCCTAAAAAGACTTTTAATTATCAACTAAAGGGATTCCATTAACTACTGAGTGAGAAGGTCAACCTCAGTGTTCTGTACCCCCAGGTGAATTGGGTGGATAGAATCATAGAGGTATAAAGCACAGAAACAAGCCCTTCAGCTCAACTCATCCATGGTAACCAGGTTTTCTAAACTGAACTATTCCCATTTGTCTGTGTTTGGTCCCTATCCCTCTAAATCTTTCCTCTCCATGTCCAAATGTCTCTTAAATGTTGTAATTATACCCACTTCTACCACGTTCTCTGGCAGCTCATTCCGTATACGCACCACCCTCGTGTGAAACAGTTGGCCTCGGGTCCTTTTTAAATCTTTCCCCTCTCACCTTAACCTATGTCCTCTAGTTTTGGTCTCCCCTACCCTGGGGGAAAAGACTGTGGCTATTCACCTTCTCTATGCCCCTCATGATTTTACAAATCTCTGTAAAATCACCCTTCATCCTCCAACACTCCAGGGAAGAAAGTCCCAGCCCTTCCTTTTGATTCAAACCTTCCAGTCTCGGTAACATCTTGTAAATACTTTTTGCCCCCTTTCCAGTTTCATAACATCCTTCCTTATAGCAGGGTGACCAGGATTATGCGCAGTAATCCAAATGTGGCCTTACCAATGTCTGGTACAGTTGAAACATAACACCCCAACTCCTGTACTCAATGCTCTGTAAGAGGTCTGACAACACCGATTTTAAATCCAACCAATTTATTTGATAGTAAACTTGCTAGCTTTCAGCCATTGTAGCCTTCATCAGGTGAATCAGCTGTTCTGGTCTGCAAACCAGAACATCTCAGACCAGGACACCTCATTTGCCTGACAAAGGCTACAAAGGCCGAAAGCTTGCAAGTTTACTATCAAATAAATCGGTTGGATTTAAAATTGGTGTTGTCAGACCTCTTACTGAGTTTATCCCAGTCCAACGCCGGCATCTCCACAGCATGACTACCATCGACACCTCAATGCTCTGACCAAATGAAGGCAAGTGTGCCATGTGCCTTCTTTACCACCCTGTCTATCTGTGATGCTACTTTCCAGAAACTATGTACTTGAAACCCACTGTTCAAAAAAACTCTCCAGAGCCCTACATTAACTGTGTGTAAGTCCTACCCTGGTTTGTCTTACCAAAATGCAACACCACGATTTGGAAAGGTGACACACACTTCACCCGTCTTCTCTTTTGATTCAATGATGCTAGCTCAAACACCCCCCATTCTTCCTCTCCTCAGCTCAGAGCACAAACCTTTGGGCTGGATTCCATTGTCCCCAAGATGTGGCTCCACTTTAGCTTGACACCACTGCAGACCCAGCACTGAGAGGTTTACTTTGGAAGGTTCCCAGTTGGTTAGTTCTCAAATCATTTTGACATCAGCAAAAATCTTGTTGGCCCATGAGATACTCTGTCGACACTTCCCGCTGCCTCAGTGAAGCGGCCAGCATAATTAAGAACCCCATGCTTTCATCTCTCTTTCATCTTTTCCCACTGAGAAAAAGGTACAAAAGTCTGAGGACACATACCAACCGACTCAAGAATAGCTTCTTCCCTGCTGCCATCAAGCTTTTGAATGGACCTCCCTTGCATTAAGTTGATTTTTCCCTACACCCTAACAATGACTGTAGCACATTCTGCACTCTTTCGCTTACTTCTCTATGAACAGTATGCTTTGTCTGCATCATGCGCAAAAAACAATACTTTTCACAGGATACTAATAAATCGAATCAAATCTGGTGTAAAAGTGAAGAGGAGCTTGGTTTGGGGACTGTCAGCTCCCAGTGTTGCTGAACAGTAATGCTGTTAAATTGGCATTTGCAGTACAAGGGGGAGGTGATGGCCTCGTGGTACGATCGCTAGACTATTAATCCAGAAACTCAGCTAATGTTCCGGGGACTCGGGTTCAAATTCTGCCATAGCAGATGGCGAAATTTGAATTCAATTTGAAGTATCTGGCATATCAATGACCATGAAATCATTGTCGATTCAGGAAGAAAATCTGCTGTCCTTGCCTGGTCTCCCCTACATGAGCCACAGCAATATGGTTATTTCTTAACTGCCCTCTGAAATAACCTGGCAAGCCACTCAATCCAAGGGCAATTCGGGATGGTCAATATATGCTGATCAGCCAGTGTCGCCCATGACCCATGAATTAATTAAACAATAAAGTCATCAAATCTCCTCACCAGTTTGTGTGCTTCAGGCAGAATAATTCTGTTTAGATGAGTGGCAACTTTGAGGTGCAAGGCAACATGACTTACTGTCAAAAAATAAAAGTTGCATATGATAACTCTCCCACAACCCACATGGGGAATCACTGATTGGCCTCTTGGTCCAACTGGTTGAAATGAATTACCTGTGGATCGCTAATTAACCAACCAGGTGAAGCTCGTATACTGAGTCACGCATAAAGCAAGGCCCCGAGAGGGTCCGTTAACCTTTTAGTCCTGTTTGGTACCAATTGTTCTTACCACAGACTTGTGGTTATGGCTTATCTTCATTTTGCACCATAAGATCACAGTATCTTCAAAGCCAACTCTTGAGGTTACTATAATGCGGGTTTCCAAAATTATGCAGCTACTTGGGACATGGCACTCAAGATACTAACAAGCAATTCTATTCAATGTGGCTTTGAGTGACATTAATACATGAACACGTTTGAGATTGTGGATGTTTATTTCTCTTGTACAATGCGTTCTGACGACGTTATAACTCAAGTTTTTGGAACACCTTTGTTGTTTTTCTCTCCAGGGCAAAGTAAGTGCTTTGGCAGTCCACTAACAATGTTCATTTTAGTAATACAGAACATCCAGGATTAAAGAGATTGCTCCCTCCTGTTTGACAGTTGATTGTATGAATATTTTTACGTTTATTTAATTTGTTTGGGACCTTTGGACGTTGGGCCCATTTACACTTGTGTTGTAAATGAAGGAAATAAACTCGCTTCAAGTCCCTGGGCTGTCCCAACAAAAAAAGAAATCAATAAATTTCTTTGACAGCAAGCTGTTTGTCGATTAGAATGGAACCAAAGGATCACAGTGCAGAAGGAGGCATTCGACCCATTGAATCTGCGCAATTAGGCTTAACCTCGTAACCCTGCTAACATAAGGGGCAATTTAGTACTGCCAATCCACAGGATCTGTCTGGGTAGTGGCACTTGAAGTAAACACAATTTACTCTCCAAATGGACTGCTACCCCATTCAAATTTGATTTCTGTTACCTCTGTAACATTCTCCATCCCACTAACCCTCAGCAAAGACTGTGTTCCTCCACTTCTGGCTTCCTCTCATTCCCACTTTCCAGCTTTCCACCACTGGTGATTCTGAATTCAGTTTCTGAGCTGTAAGTCATGCGGTTCCATTCCTAAACATGTCCACTTTCTACCTCATTGCCTTCCTTTAAGGAGCTTCTAAAAATCTATTTCTTTTGCCAAATCTTTGATCACCTATTCCAATATCAGCTTATGTTGTCCTCTCTGAGAAGATAATTTGTGTAATTGAAACTGGCCTTTCTGATCAATCATCAATTTCTGATTATTTTGTGATTAATTGAACCCCCTCCCAATCATCACTCGATGATGCTTCCAGGGAGTACGAGTTACCTGAACTGAAAAGCAAGGGAAGGGGAGAGGTACCATTATTTATGCAACTTAAATTTCGGACCAAAGGTTAAAGCCCAGAGATGTGCAGGTTATAGATGCTCCTAACATTTACCATTCCTGTTCTAAGAAAGAATCATAGAACTCTACGTGCAGAAAGAGGGCCTTCAGCCCATCGAGTCTGCACCGAACACATTCCCACCCAGCCCCTACTCTCATATCCCTACATATTATACCCACTAATCTCTCTAACCTACACATCCCCGGACACTAAGGGGCAATTTCTTGCATGGCCAATCAACCTAACCCACACATTTTTGGACTGTGGGAGTACCCGGAAGAAACCCATGCAGACATGAGGAGAATGTGCAAACTCCACACAGACAGTTACCCGAACCGAGAATTGAACCCAGGACCGTGGAGCTGCAAAGCAGCAGTGCTAACCACTGTGCTACTTTGCCACCCTATTTCTCTTCATCTGTGTCTTAAATGGACTGCCCCTTATTCTGAGACTGTGAGCCCTGATTCCAGACTCACCACTCAGGAGAAACTACCTATCTGCATCTGCCCTTTTGCATCGTGTAAGAACCTTCTAAGTTTCAATGAGATCATTCTTTGAGATGCTATAGAATATCAAGAGGCCAGAGGATATTGGAGAAAGCTGGCCAGTCCCCAAGGATCGAGTTGTATGGATACCATTGAGAATAAACTGCTGTGAATGTCAGCAAAAGCTCTGTGCTGCTGACCGATACTAAGGACTGGCTTGTTTAGCCTATAGTAACTGTTCAGAATTGTAGCCCCATGCTACAATGATGCAATATCACGATCTTTTCTCAAGACAGTCCATAATAGGATAAGCCAGGAAGAAGGATGATTAAATGTACTCTGTTTAAAACCCACTGTTTCATTAATGATCTATTCATTTGCCACTATTGATTTAATGTGTACAATTTACCAGTATAATGTCTTCTCTTTATCCATCCACCTCATGAATTATTAGTCCTAAAGCAAAGAATGTAAAAATCAATAAACTATTAGCAAAATTTCAACATTGTAGAAGTTGCACCTCCAAGAGTGAGAAAAGACAATTTAACTCGTTAGATGTAAACCTTTGGCTCCTTTTTCCATCAGCCAAACACAATTTGATGAATTTAATCGCTCAGATCCTCACTCTTAGTTTAAGCTTATGCATTTCTCTCCACTGAAGGTTAAGCTGAAGCCAAAACTCATCAAAATATATTATTTTCTTCATCTCTCTTTAGCTTTGGAAGCAAAATTGAAATAATTTAAAAAGGGGGTAGATATCAGGGTGAATTATGCGCATGCGTCAAATCCAGTAGCCTAGCAGTCATTTTAAATAGATACATTAACAAGATATTAAGCTTATTAATAGACATGGACCAAAATGTTACCACCATTCATATCGGCGAGATTTTCCCATTGCGCTGCAGTGAACAGAGACTTGGTTGGAAGCTCTCTGACCTCTCTGTGGCGGGAGCATGGCGCTAACGGTTGGTAAGATTGTGCAAAATAGAAAAACTGCTAGATTCTAGTCTGACTTCATAATATACCTTGGGGTTTGTGACCTGCCACCCCAACATTCTTTATTTAATCATTGTACCCCATAGCACCTCATTACCCTAACATAAAAGTTATCTATTTGTCGAAACTATGGACGGGATTTTACAGCCTTGCTCGTTCCAAAGCCGTAGAATCCCACCCAAGGTTAGAGGACCTCCCCATCATCAGCCCCTCACCCACTCGGTGGTGGGACATTAAAATTCCAGCCTATATCTCTCTCATTCAAAATAAGTTGATAAAATAAGAATGAAAGGGTCACTCGTTAAAGACTCAGAGAAGATTTCGACAAATGGGTATTGAAACACATCCAGTATAAAGAGATGAAATAACCTTAATTCTTAATAGAATCCGAAAAGGCCATTTGGCCCATCGAGTAGGCACCAACCAGAATCTCACCCAGGCCTATTCCCACAACCCCATGCATTTATCCCAGCTAGACCCTCTGACACTAAAGAGCAATTTATCTTGGCCAATCCACCCAGCCTGCACACCTTCTGACTGTGGGGGGAAACCTACGCAGGCACGGGGAGAACATGCAAACTCCACGCAGACAGTGACCAAAGAGTCCCTGGCACTGTGAGACAGCAGTGCCAACCACTGTGCTGCCATGCCACCTTGAATGCTTTCAGTCAACAGTGGATGCTTATGTGTTCCTTTAAAATCCTGACAATTTCAAGGCGATCTTGCGATTTTAGAAAGCAGACAATACACATCTCAAACAAGTTTCATGAATGCTTAATTAGTGATACATTGGAATTCCTCAAAAGTGACTCAGGTGATCGGCAGGAATGATGGATTCTGCTACAGTAAGATTTCCTGACATTTATTGCAAAGCTTATGGGATTTTACGGGGATGAAATGGCGGATGCTTGAGGGAACAAAATGAGATACAGAAATCTGCCAGGTTTTGAGAAATTAATATGAAGTAAGCCATGAGACCACTGATGAGATGATAGTGACTGAAAGGCTAATTTCCCAGCCATGCCTCAGTGCTAATGAGACTGGTTGCAATCTGTATACTGTGCACAGGGTGCTGACAAAGATTTGTGCATGACTTTGTGAGATCCGCTCACGGTATTAAAAGAAGTATATGTTTATTACTCGGCAATCATTCAAGAATTTTTAGCCTCATGAATTAGATTTATATCCACAGAACAGGGCATAGGCACACGTACTACCATTTCCAATAAAGAGACAAGAAACAGGTCAAAGGTTTGTTGCTTGTTTATCTTTCCATTAATTCTTGGGATGTGAACATTGGCTAAGCCAACATAAAACATTGCAGCGCAGTACAGGCCCTTCGGCCCTCGATGTTGTGCCGACCAATGGAGAAAAAGCAATGACCCTCTAACCTAAACCATTCCCTTTTCATCCATAAACCTATCCACTAACCACTTAAACGCCCCCAAACTTGGCGCATCTACAACTGCAGCAGGCAGGGCATTCCATACCCTTACCACCCTCTGGGTAAAGAACCTACCTCTGACATCCGTCCTATAACTACCACCCCTTAATTTAAAGCTATGTCCCCTCGTGCTAGCTTTCTCCATCCTAGGAAAAAGGCCATCACTGTCCACCCTATCTAAACCTCTAATCATCTTATATGTTTCAATAAGGTCTCCTCTTAGCCGCCTTCTTTCTAACGAAAACAACCTCAAATCCCTCAGCCTCTCTTCATAAGACCTGCCCTCCATACCAGGCAACATCCTGGTAACCTCCTCTGTACCCTCTCCAATGCCTCCACATCTTTCTTATAATGCGGGGACCAGAACTGCACACAATACTCCAAGTGCGGCCGCACTAGAGTTTTGTACAGTTGCAACATGACGTTGCGGCTCCGAAATTCAATCCCCCTACCAATAAAAGCTAAGACTCCATATGCCTTCTTAACAACCTTATCGACTTGAGTGCCAACTTTCAGGGATCTATGCACATATACACCAAGATCCCTCTGTTCGTCAACACTATTAAGAGTCCTACCATTAGCCCTATACTCTATACATTTGTTATTTCTGCCAAAGTGAATTACCTCACACTTTTCCGCATTAAACTCCATTTGCCACCTCTCGGCCCAGCTCTGCAACTTGTCTAAGTCTCTCTGCAAACTATAACACCCCTCTTCACTATCTACAACTCCTCCAACTTTGGTGTCGTCAGCAAATTTAGTAATCCATCCTTCTATACCCTCATCCAGATCATTTATAAAAATTACAAACAGCAGGGGCCCCAAAACAGATCCCTGAGGTACACCACTTGTAACCGAACTCCACGATGAATATTTCCCATCAACCACCACCCTCTGTCTTCTATCAGCTAGCCAATTCCTAATCCAATTAGCTAAATCACCCTCAATCCCATACATCTGCATTTTCAGCAGAAGCCTTCCATGGGGAACCATATCGAACACCTTACTAAAGTCCATATATACCATGTCAACTGCCTTATCCTTATCTTTGGTCACCTTTTCAAAAAACTCAATAAGGTTAGTGAGGCACGACCTACTCTTCACAAAACCATGCTGACTATCTCCAATCAATTCATTACTCTCTAAATAACTATAAATCCTATCCCTAATAATTCTTTCCAAAACTTTGCCCACAACAGAAGTAAGACTCACCGGTCTATAATTCTCAGGATAGTCTCTATTCCCCTTCTTGAACAATGAGACAACATTTGCTATCCTCCAGTCTTCCGGCACTATACCTGTAACCAACGACGACCTGAAGATCAGAGCCAAAGGCTCTGCAATCACCTCTCTTGCCTCCCAGAGAATCCTAGGGTAAATCCCATCTGGCCCAGGGGACTTATCTATTTTCATACTCTCAAGAACATCTGACACATCCTCCTTATCTACTTCAATACTATTCAGTTTACAACCCTGTATCCCAGTGTTCTCCACAACTACATTTATGTTTCCTTGTGTGAATACCAAAGAGAAATATTTGTTCAGTGCCTCTCCGATCTCTTCAGGCTCCATGCACAATTTCCCACTGCTGTCTCTGACTGGCCCTAATCTTGCCCTAACCAATCTTCTATTCTTAACATATCTAAAGAAAACTTTAGGACTCTCCTTGATCCTATCAGCCAAAGTCTTCTCGTGTCCTCTTTTAGCTCTTCTTAACTCAGTCTTTAGCTCCCTCCTGGCTAATCTATAACTTTCCAGTGCACTAACTGAGCCTTCATGCCTCATCTTGACATAAGCCTCCATTTTCCTTTTCATCAGCGAATCAACTTTTTTTGTACACCATGGTTCCCTTACTCGACCATTTCCTCCTTGCCTGACAGAGACATACTTATCAAGGACTCGCAGTAGCTGTTCCTTGAATAACATTTCAGACGTTCCCAGCCCCTGTAGTTTCCTACTCCAACCTATGCACCCTAAATCTCTCCTAATAACCTCATAATTACCATTCCCCCAGCTATAACAGTGCCCTCTGGTTCATGCCTATCCCTTTCATCACTAAGATGAACGTAACTGATTTGTGGTCACTATCACCAAAATGCTCACCTACTTCCAAGTCTAACACCTGATCTGGCTCATTGCCTAGTACCAAATCCAATGTAGCCTCACCTCTAGTTGGCCTATCTACATACTGAGTCAAAAAACCTTCCTGCACACTTTGTATAAAAACTGACCCCTCTAACGAGCTAGAGCTATAGCTATTCTAATCAATATTAGTAAAGTTAAAGTCTCCCACAACAATTACCCTATAACTTTCACTCCTGTCCAGGATCATCTTTGCAATCTTTTCCACACCTCTCTAGAACTTTTTGGAGGTCTATAAAAGACTCCCAACAGGAGGAATAGAAGCAAAGTGCAAGGGTACAGGTAAAAGGCAGAAGAATGGCACTAAATTATAATGCTCATTTGGAGAACTGGAGCAGACACAATGGATCAAATGGCCTCCTTCTGCACTGTAACAATTCTGTGATTAAAGAAGGAAATAGGCTATAACATAAAAAACAAGATTGACTTACATTTACACAGTGACCTTCAACAACTCAGGTTGTCCCAAATACTTCAAAACCAATGAACTATTTCTTTAATTAGCTGCCCAGAGCCCCAGGCCACTTGTATTCCTCAGTGTCGACCATTCACACAATCCCTACAGTGCAGGAGGAGGACATCTGGCCCATCAAGTCTGCACTGCCCACAATCCCACCCAGGCTTTTTCCTGTTGACCATTTGATGGGCAACACGACAGCTCAGTGACTATCTCTGTGCTGTGCAGATACATAGATTTGGGCTTGTGTCTGTGGGAGTTTGCACATTCTCCCCGTGATTGCATGGGTTTTCTCCGGGTGCTCCGGTTTCCTCCCACATCCCAAAGATGTGCTCTTGGGCTAATTGGCAAAACAAATTCCCCCTAAATTGTCTCAAATTTGGTTTTTAATCCATAGATCTATAAACATGGGCAGGGATCGCGGGTAGAGGTGGGAACATTGGGGTGGCGGCGCAGGCTTGTTGGGCCGAAGGGCCTGTTTCCCATGCTGTTTTGTTCTTTGTTCTTTAACCCCTCATATTTACTCTGCTAATTCCCTCTAGGTTTAATGTACCATGTCCAATCAACCCTAACCTGCACATCTTTGACAGTGGGAGAAAACTGGAGCACCCGGAGGAAACCCACACAGACACGGGGAGAATGTGCAAAGTCCACAAGGACAGTGAAAGTGACCAGAGGCCGGAATTGAACCTGGGTTCCTGAAGCGGTGAAGCAGCAGTGCTCACCACTGTGCCAGTGTTGAATGGTCAATGACGACAGCCCTCTGATTGGGCAGGCACCGTCAGCAGTCTGCCTGCTGTTTCTGATTCGACAGAAGACAGCCAATTAAACCTGTGATAAAGTTACCAGGACTGTCCGATGGTTGACATGTGACCTCAGGACCCACTTTTTTGGCACCTCAGTGGCTATCCCCAGTAAAGTTCCGCCCTAAGTTTCCAAAGTGGGACTTTGCAAATGCTTGAACACCTTGAACCAGAAGTGAGAGTATTGCCAATGCTGAACACACACTTGGCAAAATTAAAGAAGCTCTGTCAATGGGTCACCCAGACTCAAAATGTTAGTTCCACCTTCTCTCCACAGATGCTGTCAGACTTGCTGAGATTTTTCAGTGTCTTCTGTTTTTCTTGTGATCTCTCCCTCACTTCCTTTCCCTCCACAATCATCTAACCTCCTTTATCATTTCCTCCCCCTGCCCACCCTCCCCACATTGCTTCCATCACCTCCCACCCTCTGGTACAGAAGGTCGAGTTGTGTGTTAAAACGCAGCTGAAAGTCTCATGTACCCTGTACACTTAATTCATGACACCCCAACCAAAACAATTACTGTTCCTCATCTCTCCCGTACTAAAGCAGCAAACCAATTTGTTCTATTTATATCAAGCAAATTTGACAATATGTACTTAGATTCGCCAAGAACAGATGAAGCAATAAGCAAGAACTTGCATTTAAATAGCATCTTTAACATAATAGGACTTTTTGAGGTGCTTCATAGAAACACCATCAAACAAAAATCTCAGCGAGCCACATAAGGGAACAAGAGAACAAGTGACAAAAGCCCTGGTTAATGAGAGAGGTTTTAAGGATCATCTTGCAGGAAGGAAGAGGCAGAGAGTGTGTATCGAGGGGTGGGATTCTAGAAAAAGACTTAGACACCAGAAGGCACAAGCATCAACAGAAGATCAAAGTAAAACGTGAATGCTCAGAGATCGGAATCGAAAGAATTCAGAGTTCTCAGAGGGTTTCCAAGGCCTGGGTGGGATTGTGCTTGGTGCAGACTTGATGAGCCAAGTAGCCGCCTTCTGCACTGTAGGGATTGTGTGAATGATCGACACTGAGGAATACAATAGGCCCAGGGCAGCTAAGTAAAGAAATAGTTCATGATTTTGAAGTATTTGGGACAGCCTGAGTTGTTGAAGGTCACTGTGTAAATGTAAGTCAATCTTGTTTTTTTCATGTTATAGCCTATTTCCTTCTTTAATCACAGAGTTGTTACAGTGGACCATTTGGTCCATCGTATCTGTGCCAGTTCTCCAAATGAACATTATGATTAGTGCCATTCTTCTGCCTTTTACCTGTACCCTTGCACATTGTATTCAAATCATCACCAAATTCTCTCATGAGTACCCTCTGCTGTACCATAGGGGAATCAATGGTAATCAGGAGGTGATGGCCTCGTGGTAAAGAAGATAGGAGCAGGAGGAGGCCATTTGACCCTTCGGGTCTGCTCCACCATTCATGGCTGACGATAGCCCAATACCGCTTTTTCCCCATAGCCTTTGATCCCATTCACCCCAAGTGTTATATCCAGCTGCCTCTTGAATACATTCAATGTTTTGAATTCAACTACTTCCTGTGATAATGAATTCCGCAGGCTTGCCACTCTTTGGGTAAAGAAATATCTCCTCACCTCTGTCCTAAATGATCCACCCTGAATCCTCAGACCTCTGGTTCTAGACTCCCCCACCATTGGGAATATCCACCCTGTCTGAACCTGTTAGAATTTTGTAAGTCTTTATGAGGTATTCCCCCCTCATTCGTCTGAACTCCAGCGAAAACAATCCTAACCGAGTCAATCTTTCCTCCTACATCAGATTCTATCTGATTATGTACCAAAGTCTGTGAGGTATTTATTTTGAAGTAAATACAATACAAACGGAAGATACAGCCATTAAGGCGCAACTCTACTTAAAACACATTTGTTTAGCCATGTACTGGTATGAGCTATCAATGGGAGACGACAGTGCTATGTTGCAGGACCAGCAGCACTGAGGGTGTGAGTGGAGGCTGGGAAGGCAGTGGTGTGGTGAGAAAAGGTTCTACCTGCGCAGGATAAGTAGGCCAACACTTACTGCAGTGACACTGAGAATGAATGATACACAAAAATCCCCATGATAACAATTGAGGGTAAGGAAGTGTTCTTTTTTTGATAAACTTTCCTTGGATAACTGGGCAGGCTAGCACACATTTTAACACAGATTGCATGCGATTTTTTTTTATTCATTCGTGGAGGTGTGGGTGCCACTGGCTGGGTCAGAATTCATTGCCCATCCCTGAGGACATTTGAGAATCAACCACACTGTTGTGGATCTGGTATCATGTAGTCCAAACCAGATAAGGACATCAAATAGTGGCATGCTAGTTAGCACTGCTGCTTCACAGCGTCAGGGAGTCGGATTCAATTCCCAGCTTGGGTCATTGTCGGTGTGGAGTTTGCACATTTGCCCCGTGTCTGCGTGGGTTTCCTCTGGGTTCTCCGGTTTCCTCTCACAGTCTAAAGATGTGTGGGTTAGATGGATTGGCCAGGCTAGAGCCTTGAAGAAGGCTTATAATGTATTAGCATTTATTAACGGGGTTTGAGCTTAAGAGCTGTGAGGTTATGCTACAGCTGTACAGGACCTTGGTGAGACCACACTTGGAATATTCTATGCAATTCCGGTCACCTCACTATAAGAAGGATGTGGAAGCATTGGAGAGAGTGCAGAGATTTACCAGGATGCTGCCTGGTTATGAGAAAAGGTGGAAGGAGCTGGGGCTTTTCCCTTTAGAGCAGAGGAGGATGAGAGGCGACTTAATAGAGGTTTATAAGATGATGAGGGGGATAGATAGAGTGGACATGCAGAGACAATTTCCTTGGGTGGATGTAACTGTTACTAGGGGGCATAACTACAAAGTTCACAATGGGAGATATAGGACGGATATCTGAGGTAGGTCCTTTACTCAGAGTGGTTTGGGTGTGGAATGCACTGCCTGCTGTGATAGTGGAATCGGACACTTTAGGAACTTTCAAGCGATTATTGGATAGGCACATGGAGCACTCCAGAATGATTGGATGTGGGATAGCTTGATCTTGGGTTCAGACATAGCTCAGCATAACATAAGGGGCTGAAGAGCCTGTACTGTGCTGTATTGTTCTATGTTCTATTAAATTACCCCTTCGTGTCAGGGGGACTAGCTAGGGTTAGATTATAAGGATACTAGCATTACTAGCATTGGATTATAAGGATAGGGCTTGGGTGGGATTGTAGTCAGCGCACTGTAGAATTCTATGATTTTCTTCTCTGAATGAGATTACTGAACTAGATGCTTTTTTTTTTTACAACAATCGACAATGGCTTCATGGTCATTAGTACATTCTTAATTGCCGATGTCTTTTACTGAATTCAAATTCCACCATCTGCCATGGTGGGATTCGAACCCAGGTCTCCAGAGAATTACCTTGGCTCTCGAGATTACTGGTTCAGTGACAATATCACTATGCCACTGCCTCCCCTCACTGTTATGGGAATGGAGTCCTCTCCAAACTAACTCAACCCTCGTAGATCTCAAGAGTACAACTTTACACAACGTTTGCATGCAGACTCCCAGTCTCCCAGGCAAGCAGACAGTCAGGAGTTGGAAACCTCCCCAACTGACTTCAAATCATTTACTTTCCTGCCCTGTCTTCCTGATCGAATCCATCCATCACTGCTTACTTTCTCCTACCTTAGAAATGGAAAGGGCAACAAAAGGTTTCAGTGATTCATGGCCGCAGAGTACGTCTTTGAAGCCAGCTAGACACTGACATTATTCAAGGCACAATCAGCTGTTTAATTGTCTTCCTGAACATAACAGGATTTGTGAATGGTGTTCAAAGCACAAAACCCTATAGGTCTCAGAGACTGAAAGATCATCAACGCTCTCTGGTTCAAGGAATTTCTGACATGAGTGTGAGCCAGATACATTTGGAAGCAGCACACTGAAGGGTTCTACTGAAGGGTGTGCATTGTCAAATACCAATTTACTGCCAAGGGCACTGGGATTCAAATTCTAATGACTGAAGATTGTTTATCTATATGACACGTCATGTATATTCCTTAGACAGAACAAACAGCTAGCTAAAAGCTGTCTCCTCAACCGCAGGTCAACGACTAGTATTAATGGTATTTACCCTGAGATTAAATGCCTATGTGATTAAATGCCCACTTTAACAAATTTTATCAATGATCACCATCCAATGTAGCCAGCTATATGTTGGGATTTCGATTTTGCTTTGCCACTGATCTCATTTTATATAAATTTTTACCAAATCGTATACAAATCATTGTGATACTGCTTTCAGTGCCTCACAGGGACACAGGTTCGATACCCAGCCTGAGTCACTATCTGGGTGAAGTCTGCACATTCTTCTCCCGCAGAATTCTACCACCCAGCATGCCACAGAATTGGAGTCAGATGGCAGCAGGGAAGAAGCTGTTCTTGAATCAGTAGGTAGGTGACCTCAGACTTTTGTATCCTTTTTCCCCGAAGGAAGAAGGTGAAAGAGAGAAAGTCCAGGGTGCATGGGGTTCTTAATTACACTGGTTGCTTCTTCGAGACGGCGGGAAGCGTAGGCAGGGTCAGTGGATGGGAGTTTGGTTTGCGTGATGGACTGGGCTTCGTTCACAACATTTTGTAGTTTCTTGCAACCATGGACAGAGCAAGAGCCATATCAAGCTGTGATGCAATTCTCCCTCAGTGTACCCAAACAGGTGCCAGAGGTGGCAAGTAGGGGATTTTCACAATAACTTAATTGCAGTGTTAACGTAAGTCTACTTGTGACACTAATAAATAAACTTAAAGTCCAAGAGACAATGGACTTGAAGTGATGCATAGAAATATAGGTAGAAACTAGGGCCATTCAGCCCTTTGAGCCTGTTCTATCATTCATTGTGATCATGGCTAATCATCAAAATCAATACCCTTTTCCTACCTCCCCCCATATCCCTTGATCTCTTTCATCCCAATTATACCTAATTCCTTGAAATCACACAGCATTTTGGCCTCAACCGTTTTGTTGTAGTGAATTCCACAGATTCACACACTCTGGGTGAAGAAATTTCTCCTCTCAGTTCGAAAACGTTTAAAGTTTATTTAAAATTTAAATTAAATCCCCAAGTCGCCACACTCTGGCACCTTCCAGGTACACAGAGGGAGAATTTAGCACGATCAATGCACTTAGCCAGCTTGTCTTTCAGGTTGTGGGAGGAAACAGGAGCACTCAGAGAAAACCCATGCAGACACAGGGTGAGTGTGCAACGTCTGCACAGACAGTGATGCAAGCCGGGAATCGAACCCAAATCTTCGTCCTGAGAGGCAGCAGTGCAAACCACCATGCCACCTTATCTAGTTTGCCTCTTATTCACAAACTATGACCCCTGGTTCTGGATTCCCCCACCATGGGGAACGTTCTTTACAAATCTACCCTGTCTAATCCTGTTATAATTTTTATAAGTTTCTATGAGATCCCGTCTCACACTTCTAAATCCTAACTGACTTAGTCCCTTCAAATATAATAGGCCTGCCATCCCATGAATCAGCCTAGCAATTTTTGCTGTACTCTGTAGCAAGAACATCCTTCCTCAGATAAGGATACGAAAACTGCACACAATACTTCAGGTGTGGCCTTACCAATTCCCTATGCAACTGCAGCAAAACCTCCCTGTTCCTTCCATTTGCCTTCTTTACTGCCCGCTGTACTCCACACTTACTTTCAGCGACTGATGCACAGGGACTCCAAGGTCTTGCAGAGTATCCATCTCTCCCAATTCACACTCAAACTGTTTAAAAAGCTAAAAAAGCTTTTTTTTAAAACATCAGTGCCAAACGTAACAGGCTGGGTCTCCCATTGAAATTGACAAGGGAAAGCAACACATCAAGGAGAGGAGGGAGAATGAACTCTCCATGAAGCCAAAGGTAAGAGTAATTATAGAATCTGCTTCACAGCTCCAGGGAGCTGGGTTCAATTCCCGACTCGGGTCACTGTCTGTGTGGAGTTTGCACATTCTCCTCGTGTCTGTGTGGGTTTCCTCCAGGTGCTCCGATTTTCACCCACAGTCCAAAGATGTGCAGGTTAGGTTGATTGCCCCTTAATGTCCTGGGATGCATAGTTTAGAGGAATTAATGGGTAAATGTGTAGGGATATGGGGGTAAGGCCTGGGTGGGATTATGGTCGGTGCAGATTCAATGGGCCAGAGGGCCTCTTTCTGCACTGTAGGGTTTCTAATGATTCTATGAATCCAGTAAGAATTTAGCAACACCAATTTTAAATCCAACTGATTTATTTGATAGTAAATTTGCGAGCTTTCGACACTCTTGTGTCTTCGTCAGGCAAATGCAGTGTTCTGGTCTGCAATAGCACACATATCAACACAAACCAGTCATGGGCATTCAGCCTCTGACCTGCGGGTAAATGTTCTTCAAGGGGGCCTTCGTGACACACGACAGCGCAGAGTCGCTGAGCAGAGACTGATAGCCAAGTTCTGCACACGAGGACGGTCTTAATAGGGATCTTGGCTTCATGACACACTATCTGTAACCCCCGTCACTTGCCTGGGTTAGCAAACAACCTCACTTACTGTGCTGTCTGGAGAAAATACATAATTCTCTAACCAATGCTCAGGATTCCCTTCACACACATTGTTAGTCACTTTAACACTTGAATAGCAGGTTAGATGTAAGGATTCGCATTCTAATCAGCAACCTGTGACTGTCTGTGTTGATATGTGTGCTATTGCAGACCAGAACACTGCATTTGCCTGATGAAGACACAAGAGTGTCGAAAGCTCGCAAATTTACTATCAAATAAATCGGTTGGGTTTAAAATTGGTGTTGCTAAATTCTTACCGAGTTCTTACTACCCCAGTCCAACGCCGGCATCTCTACAGCATGTCTATGAATCCATAGAGTGCAGGAGGAGGCCATTCAGCTCATCGAACTTGCACTGACAACAATCCCACCCAAACCCTATCCCCATAATGCCATGGATTTGATCTGCTAATCCACAGACACTAAAGGCAATTTAGCACGGCCAATCAACCTAATTCACACATCTTTGGACTGTAGGAAGAAACTGGAGCACCCTGAGAAAACCCACGCGGATATGGGGAGAACGTGTAAACTCAGTGACCAAAGACTGGAATTGAACCTAGGTGCTTGGTGCTGCGTGGCAGCAGTGCTAACCACTGTGCTACCGTGCTGATAAAAAGCTGGAGAGATCACTCAAAGGGCTACCGGTAGAAGAGAAGTTTTAAAAATTTAAATAAAGTGCTCAAAAAGGAACTGGCAGCATTTGCGCTAAAACTTCAAAAGCATGTGAAAAACATAGAACCAGCAGCTGCTTATAGCAGAAAAATGTTGACTGTCTTAAAGTGATAATACATTTAAGGTAGTAATACATTTGTAGTGGTAATGCACTGGAAGCAGCAACTGCAAGAAGAAACAAACAGCAAACAACAGGAAAGTTGGAAAAGACTCCAGATAGAAAGAAACTCTCAAAAATGAGTTTATGAGCAAATAAGAGTGAAAGGAAAGGACAAAGCAAGATCTCAGAGGAGGCAATGAAGACCTTAAGGAAGATTGAATACAAGACCCCTGAAGGAAGGTATGTGACAGAGCCCAGAAGAAAGGCTGAAAGACCCCAAAAGATGAGTACCAAAAGACTCTGTAAGGAGGACAATGAAAGACTCGGGAAATGAAAGACCCCAGAAAGAGGGCAGTAAAAGATACTAAATGAAGGACAACAAGGGAATTGCATAATGGAAACAAGTCAACATTTTGTTGGAGACAGACAAGAACAACAGTGAAGGGTCTGGCTGATATAAAGACAAGTTGAAATGAAGCTTTTATTTGTGAAAGGTGTTTGTCCAGCAAGAACATGATGGATTTCCATCAGAGGAAATGCAGAAATTAAAGACTTCAAAAGAAATTGAAGACTATTGAACACAAAAAAGAATCAGCAAGAAGAATTAAAGTTTTAGAGTCGACATTAAAACAACAAAATGAAATAACTGACAACAAACTTGAAAAGCAGTTGCAAAAGAATCGACAAAATGAAATTAAGGAGGAGAATTTATTAAGACAAAGTAGAATGAGCTGAAATCTAATAAAATCAACTGGAAAATCAGAACAAGTCCAGTGGAGAATTGAATCGGGAGAATAAGAGCTTGAAAAAGGGAAGATCGGCAATGAGAAAAAGACCTAAAAACGTTGAAATTGACAACAGAATCAGCAATTCAGATGGAGAGAGAAACTGAGATAATGTGCCAGGACAGGATTGCTGAATTGGTCACATGAGTGGAACAGCAGCAAGCTTGTATGGAAGAGCTCCATGTAATATCATATTTGGAACCGTACATAGTTAAAACCTACCAATAGAAGTGTTTATGTTTAAAAACACACAAGCTTCAAGATCTCATCAATGAGCCATCACCACTGCAGCAATAAAAAATTCCAATATTAAGCACATAATATGATATGGTGTCATAACATGAGACTTCTGTAGTGGTCCAAATTAGAACTCTGGAATTATTGTCTCTGTGACCGACTCCTGTCATTTCCAGCAGACATCGAGGGATGGATGGTTCATAATGATGTGGATCGAGTACAGAGAGACATTGCAGCACTCAGTGTCAAGAAGTGTTTTCAAACTTGTAAGCATCAAAGTACCTAATCGACCCTTTATTGGCATAACTGATGTGTCCTAGAAGCAAGTAGTAATGAACTGCCTGCACTGGAAGAGTTACCCACTGTTGCCATTCCTGTTACTGTCTATCCAGTGGAAGCATCTCAGACTACAAAATTACACCGCTATTCAAAAAACCCTTTAAAGACTCCATTCATTATAGTCCAACTTTTTAGTTAGAATTTGAGTAACTTGGCTATTGAAAATTGTATGAGGGAATTAAAGGGGGAGGGTGGCAGTAATTGTCCCTTTAAGGGAAACACAGCAGAGAAGATCACCTGACTTTTGGGACCATTTGGGATTGAGTATGGGTAATCACTCCAGGAGGTAGAGTCACAGCTTGGAGTGGCTTCTGCTCTGTCCAAGATGGCAAAAAAAACCCACAAAGGGCTGCAACTGTAGTCCACTCCATCACATCACACAAACAAGCCTGCTACCCACCAACCAAGTGGCATAAACTGCACAGTTTTGATACAAACTACATACTTATGTTCTTACCAGATGTACGATTTATATGTACACTGCGAGGAATGATGATAAAGTGGATTATGAATTGAGATAGACCTGACTCTTCTCCCCTCTGTACCGAGCTGATAATCATTGCTGGTCAGATACGGGCAACAACCCTTACCTCCCTTAGTGACCTAGAACACATCCATTCCAAATGCATGATTTTTCAACTCTTAAGTCGCTCCTCTTTATCTGATCCAATACTGCCACCAGCACTGTGATCAATGGTATCATTCTCTACATTAGTGAAGACAGATGCAAATAATATTTGGCTCCCATATTTGGTCCCTTACCCTCCCTTTGATTACCTTTTCCCTATTTTTTTCATATACAACATTTGGGGTTTTCTTTAATATTTCCCCCAGGTCTACATTCTCCAAATCTATCATTGCCCCTCTTTACAGACCTCCTCCATACTGATTACCAGCTTGGTTCTCCATTGTGTTGTGAAACTTGTAGTTTTCATAAATCTTTTAATTCTGTTTTACTTTAATCTCTGTACACGTGTGGTCATCCAGGAAATTGTATCTATTGATGGACACATAGAATGTATCTATTTGAACGCCCTACCTTTTCCTATTTTGTCTTCTAAAGAGTGTTTAGACAGTTGCGTGGATAGCATGGGTATAAAGGGAAATGGGCCAAACATGGGCAATTGGACTAAATTAGTGGTAAAAACTGGGTGGCGTGGATAAGTTGGGCAGAAGGGCCTTTTTCCATGTAAAACCCCATGAATTTGAAGACTTTCCATTGTTCAATTATTGTTTTGTGTCAGAGTTTTTAAGTCCATCCCATCTTGGCTAGATCTCTTTTAGATCTTAACTAAGTATTTTGATTGTTCCCTGACTTTTTCTAACCAGATGAATCATTGTTCTGCCAATGAAGAGAAAAGTGATCATGGTGGGCAAAAATTGTCCACTACAGTATATAGCTTCAAGTGAAAGGAACTTGATCTTCATATCTATCCCACTTAAACTGATGACAGTGTGGCAAAGGTTTATATTCCACTGGCGAGTGGTTAGTACTGCTGCTGGGAGGGACCAGGGGCGGTGACAGGGCAGTGGAGCAGGGACGGCAACAGGGGGGAATGGGGCCATGGGCGGTGACTGGGCAGCCAGGGGCAGCAAGGGAGGGCATGAAGGAGGGGGCGAGAGAAAGGGTGAGGGAGGGGCAAGAGAGGGGCAAGGGAGGGACAGGGGTGCAGCAGCAGGGGTGTGAGTTGGGCAGCAACTGGGAGGGCAAGGGCTGTGGGGGCGAGGGACAAGAAGGGTGATGGCAGGGAGGTGCCAGGAGCAGCAACGGGGGTGTGAGGGCCAGGAACAGGGAGAGGGCAGTGACAGGTGAGTGTTGGTAACAGGGGTGAGGGGTGGTGACAGGGGTGAGGAACAGTGATGGTGGTGAAGGGCGGTGACAGGGGTGAGGGGTGGTGACAGTGGTAAGATACAGTGACAGGATGGGGGAAGGTGAGGGGGGTGAGGGGGATGAGGTGAGATGATGAGGGTGAGTGGCACTGATGGAGTGAGGTGCGGTGACAGGGTGAGGGACAGCGATGGGGTGAAGGGCAGTGACAGGGTGGGGGATGGTGACGGAGTAGGAGAAGATTAGGGGTGAGGGTGAGAGGGGAGGGGGGGTAGAGGAGGTGATGAGGGTGAAGGGCAGTGATAGGTGAGGGTCGGTGATGGGATTCGGACAATCGGTGATTGGCTTTGTAGGGAAGTATTTGGTGATTGGAAAGTGGCCAGATGCTACTGACAGCTAACAGTTGGAACCCCGCTCCTCTCGACTCTACAATCCAGAAAATATATTTTGAACACCTTTTTTAGCTACAGCAACCTCTTTAAGGTATCATCTTTTAGGCTGTATTGAAATCTGGTTTTCCTGAATTCAACCTGTACTTCATGCCTACGGGACGACCCAATATTGCACAGAGGGTCTCAAACAGGTGGCAACCCCTTTATTTGCCAATGGAAAGTGCCTGTACCAGACAGAAAATGACTTGATTTTACCCCATTTGGTGGGCACTAAGTGGCTCACAGTGAAAGTGCATTTCCTGCCCACTGTACTGGGGGGCTTAGGAACAGGCGTGTGCGCTGGATTATGAGGCCTAATTCTCCACACAGCACAAAGCTCCTGTGTTTGTAAAGTTGATGGTTTAACAGCCAGCCTTCAGGTGGGAGATAGCAAGGGCACCCAGATATAAACGCTAGTTTTCCTGAACTGTTACGTTGCTCGCTGAAATCATAAGTCATTCTATCCATGTAAAGCAATCAGGGAATGCCTGATCCTCCACTTTACTGACAATGTCCGTGAGTGAATGCTGCCTTTACAATCAAGAATTGGCCACTTCCCTTTAATTTCCCTGGTCAATTTTGAAAAGAGAGATTACTGTACTCAAGTTTCGAAGACATTTACCTGCGGCTTGAAAGTGCCAGTGCTGAAATCTGTTCCCTCTAAAAAGACATGTCAAATCTGCTCCAATAACTCTGATACCTAGAAGGTAATTATTATATATTTAAATGGTTGCCTGATTGCTTTAGTCACGTGATTTGCAGCTGATGTCATTGGGGATTTGCAGAGGCTGCTGCTTTGTCTTTCAGTTCACACTCCACACAGGCAAGAGGTCCTCGAATAAATCTGCTGTTGTTAGTTCCATTTGACATGTGCAAACCACATATCTTCCTTATTTGCAACCCATAACCCCAAATGTATTGAGGACATTACAGCAATCTCATCAATAATCACCACACACCAAGTACCTCTGAGCTATAGCACCGACAAATGATCAGTATACCAATAGGGCTATGAGTTTGCCTTCAATATAATTTGATCAGGTTTATTTCTTCTTTAGCAATGTTAGAGCTTCATTAATAAGGCAATGGTTGTGTGGTATTATCGCTAGACTATTAATCCAAAAACCTAACTAATATACTGGGGACCTGGCTTTGAGTCCAAGCATGGAACCCGCCAACTTTAAGGGCATTCAAATGGTCATTGGATAGGCGTATGGATAATATTGGAATAGTTTAGGTTAGAGGGCTGTTAGATTGGTTCCAATGTTCGGTGCGATATTGAGATCGAAGGGTCTGTACTGTGCTGTAATGTTCTATGTTCTATGGAAGCTGCTGGAATTTACAAAATTTTGGAATTAAGAATTTACTGATGACCACAAAACTATTGTCAGAAAAAAAAACATCTGGTTCACTAACGTTCTTTAGGGAAGGAAATCTGCCACCCTTACCTAGTCTGGCCTACATGTGACTCCAGAATTACACTGCCTAACTTCCAAATGCTTTCTGAATAAGAACAGTTAGGGATGGGCAATAAATGCCAGCCACATACCCATGTCTTACAATTGAATAAAAA
This sequence comes from Sphyrna mokarran, assembly GCA_024679065.1. Classification (NCBI taxonomy): domain Eukaryota; kingdom Metazoa; phylum Chordata; class Chondrichthyes; order Carcharhiniformes; family Carcharhinidae; genus Sphyrna; species Sphyrna mokarran. Next base: position 37,497,350 of record JAGIQG010000025.1, read on the forward strand.
ATCCCTCAAGTTTTTGACTCAAAAAATGAATGGACAGGAATGCTTGAAGGATTGCAATGTCCATTTTGAAATATTGGTTATAATGCATTTAAAACTACCGCAGTCTCATGATGGATAATAAATTAGATTAAAATAGTGATATATCTGGTAGTATTGGGGTTATGGCACGTACTACATGTGTTGATGTACATTGTGTGGCAGCACAATATATAGTGGATCCTAACAGCACACATAAGTATATTACTCAGTAAGTTAATGAATCTGGCTGAGATATAACTTATAAATAAATGATGATCCTTGTGAAACAAATCATGACTTTATTCTGTGTAAAAAAACCACAGTGGAAAAAGTGTCAGCAAAATTGCTATTTTGTATTACATGTCTGGGGCTATTGCTAAATTTCTATCTGACAGGGCTTTTAGAAAAAAAAAAGCCTCTCAGCTGAATTCCCTTACAGCTGGAGAGAATTTAGTGCGATAATACGTGTCATTCCACGTCTTCTCTACCCAATTCTCTCAAAAGTTCTCTCCGGGGAAGTCTGCTGAAGCAGCAGGTTATATCACATCAGACTTACACAGCCCCTCGCTTCTGAGCGCATTCATTCCCACAGCTCTGGATTTTAGATGGAGTTACAGCTTCCAGTCGCGCAAGAGCTGTACAGCACTTGGAATGTGACGAAGGAGCAGCGCTCCAAAAGCTAGTGGCGTTTGCTGTTGGACTTTAATCTGGTGCTGTAAGAGTTCTTACTGTATTTATCCCAGTCCAACACCAGCATCTCCACCTCAGCACTTGAACAGCCAGGGATTATTGTCAGAAGTGCTCAACACATCTGGCAGCATCTGTAGAGGGAAAAACAGAATGAATGTTAATGAATGGATTTTAATTCTGTTAAAAATTGATGGGTTTTAAATAAGTTAAAATCTTGTTCTGAGTTCCATGCCAATGAACTTTCGAATTAAATTAGGAATTCCCATGTATCTTAACTGCAGCCTGAACCCAAACTTGCTGGAATTCTAGAATATTCTGAAAAGTACCTTTTTTTACAGCAATGTTGTTTGAGTACTAGATATGGACAGGACATTATATCGTTGTTCTGCTAGGCTGTAGCCATTTCAATAATTCTAGAGGCTATCAGCTATAAGAGGTCTAACCTTAGTATGACATAGTTAAACTTATGAGAACAATCCCTACACTAGCTTATTGCCATAATGGAAAGGTCACATCAGTATATGTCACTTCCTTTTTTAACATCACATGTTAGAATGTAACCAATTGGATCTGTTGCAGTGTGACCAATCAGCTGTGAAGGTCAGCTGACCCAGTCAACTATGTAACCAATGACAAAATGATATGATGATCAGCTGACCAGCTGACTCAGTATAAATTTAGAACCTGTTCCTGAATGGCTCAGGGTGAGGATAGTGAAATTTTGTTATTATAAGCTTGTTCATGAATTTATCTGTTGGAGTAAGTTTTGTTTCATTTTATTGCCTATAACTGAAGATGAATGTCACAGGCCAATACAGTTAGTCCTTTATGAGAATAGCTAATGTTTTACTGTGGGTAGGATGTTTTGATCAGGGAATTTGTTTTTCAGATCATTTTGGTGAATGGTGTGACTTTGAAAATACCCAGGAAAGTGCTACTTTGTGAAAGAGGACTTTTTCCAAATATATAACCTCTTGAGCACTTGTATCTGATGGGTTTGTAGGTGCTTCAAATTCCTTGGGTAGTTCTGAAAAATGGCCAGAGTTGCCTGGTTGGTGGTGACTCTGGAAGATGTATATATTTGGGCTAGTATGTATATATTTGTAAACACTTTTTTTTTTAAAAATGGCAAAGTCCAAAAGTCAACTGTTTATTAAAACAAGCACTGGCAGTTTTCTATTAAAGGGTGTTCCTGACTCTGAGGTGGCTTCAATATGAATGCCTCCTGATGGAAGTGGGACTGGAAAATCTCATCAGCAAATAGTGCTGTGCTATGCCTTCCACCACTGAGGGGAGGCCAGAGAATATGATTCTTTGACATTCCTTCAAACTTGATGCTTTAGTCTCCTAGTTATAGAATCCCTTTATTGTAAAAGACCATTCAGCCTAGTCTGACTGGGATGTCAGGACTTGACGTTCCCAGTCTTTATTTGCAACCACAAGTATAGGTTTCATAACAGATGAAAGGAACCAAAATTTCTACCTTAGCATCTAATTTTAAATGTTTCCTGTGACCTTCCACAAGGATCTCTACACTCAAGTGGTTTTCGCTTGACTACTCTAATCTCTACTAAGAAGGTTATCACAATGTCTGGTGACTTGGAGTTTTAAAACATCTCTTAAGCTTTCTATCCATTTTTGCCTACTACAGCATACTACCTGAAAATGTCCCACTACTTTGCACCAATGATATTGCATCCCATTTTGTTCCCTTCTGATGTGGAGATGCTGGTATTTGGGATAAACACAGTAAGAAGTCTCATGATTACAGGTTAAAGTCCAACCAATGATTTGTTTGACTTTATGATAATAAGTTGAGACTTATTGTGTTTTCTTCTCAGCAGCAGATCCTGGGCTGATGACATTTATCATGTGCATGTATTTCCTTTGTAATTTGATTACAAAGCAACAGACATAGTTGAATTAATTGGACTGACTCTTCCCACTCTCTCCTGACTACCAATGGTTCTTTCTTGGTCTGCCTACCTAATTGATTCACTTTTATTAGTGCCAACTCTTCATGGCACTGCCAATTGTCTAGTGTATCATCTACTGCTGACAACTTGTCACAAATTAGTTCCCCTCAGATCACCATACTCAGTCTTCTGATATTTGATACAATTCATTAATAAATGTGTCAATACTTGCCCTTAAAGTTTGTTACAAGCAGGCTTACATTAACACTGCAATGAAGTTACTGTGAAATTCCCCTTGTTGCCACACTTCAGTGCCTGTTTGGGTACACAGAATTTAGCACATCTTTCAGACTTGGGAGGAAACTGAGCACCCAGAGGGAGAATGTATGGACAGACAATCCCCCATGCTGGAAACTGAACCCAAGTCCCTGGTGTTGTAAGGCAGCAGTGTTAACCACAATGCCACTTGGGTTGGAATAATTTTGATTACTTTCAAAGACTGTTAGCTGAACTCTAATTTTATTGTTACAGATTTAATTCTGGGAACAGTCCATTGCACTTCTCTCTAAGCTGCTCTCTTCTTGATCCTCATTGCATGAGTATGTGTCACTTCCTGCTATGACATCAGACTACTAAAGGTAACCCATGTTGATATTTAATCTAAAGTATTCCATTAGGCTATACAAGCCACTGCCTTGACTTGTTCATCTTTCAGGTTGAAGCAATTAAAGTAGATTCAAAAATAAGCATAATCAAATAAGACAAGAATCAATAATTAGCTTAATGTCAGACAAAGGCACTATTACAAAATTGAAAATCAGGAACTGATTGATCCTGAAGATTCAATTGAAGTAAGTTGTTCTTTGTTTAATTGGCTGTGCCTCATTTACAAGTCTATTCTATCAATCTCCTCTGACCACCAGTGTTTGGACTGCATCAGCTGGAACAGAGATGCAATGAGGACATTGCTCTGAGGTTCTTCAAATTATCTGATCAGAATCTACACGTGAGAAGCTACTGGCTGGGAATCCTGGCCCTGAATTGCCCCAAAACTGGAAAATTCTGCCTGAGGTCAATGGATCGTTGCAAGGTATTCTGCCCACTACAGTTTGTGTGGCAAGCAGGATGGGAAAATTCTGCCCATTATTTCCTAAGGTTGAGGAGTTGTTAGAGACAACAATTCCATGTATTTATCTTAAGTACAGAGAAGGTTTAGGAGAAATTTAGCACACATCTCTAGTCCCTGACAATCCCTGGATCCAACTTTTCTTATGGACACATTCGTGACTTTGTTTTTAGATATCCAGATGACTAATAACCTATCCTGGTCTCTCCATATCAATGTTATGGTTAAGAAAACCCACCAGAGCCATTTTTCAAGATCAATTCTATAGTTTACTTGAGAAATGTGTATTAAATTGTCTGGCCTTTACTTTCTTAGGAGGCTAAGAAAATCTGGCTTGTCCACTGAAGGTCAGCAATTTTTACAGATGCACCATATTAAGCATGCTTTCTGGATCTATCATAGCTTGGTATGACTCCTGCTCTGTCCGAGATGCTATAAAGGGTTGTGAATGTAGGCCAGTCTAATTTTCCATAACTTACACACTACCTCATCAATTTCTGGCATGGATGTGATGCCACCAGAAATCCTATGCTGGGAGATACTGGTGGGGACCCATTGTGGATTTGGTTCATTGGGTGCTACTGCAATCTCCTGGCCTGCTGCACTTAAAAAATCAGCACAATGGGATGGGAGAATTGACCCTCCATGTCTACCAGTCAGGAGTTTTGGATCACTTGGCTGCTCACTCTGGTTCCTTCAGAAACAGCAGATAGTTTTGCAGGAGGAAGATTTACTGGTTGAGCAAATAAAGATGTGCCACCCTAGATTGGCATTGCTAATGCCAACTTGCTTGTGACTAATAAGCTTAACTCTTTCTGGCTAAGTCTACCCTATCAAGACAAGAGGAGATATGATCAAAGTACATAATATAAAGGATTGATAAAGTAAATGTAGAGCAAATGTTTCCACTTACAGGGCAATCTGGGACAAGAAGTTACAGATATAGCTCGAGATGGTAGATTTAAAACTGAGATGAGGAACAATTACTTATCACAGAGGATGGTGAATTAGTGGAACTCTCCACCCCAGAGTGTGGTGGAGTCTGAATCATTGGTTTCAAGAAGGAGGTAGATATTTTTCTAAAACAGGTTGAAGGACTATGGGAAACCAGTGGGGAGACAAAGGAGAGAGTAGGCATTATCTGAATGGTGGAGCAAGCTTGATGGACTCCTAATTCCTATGTTCCTACACTGCCTGTTCTACTGCTCAACAATCACCAGGCAAGACTGTTCCCTCCCTGTTGGCGAACACTTCAATGGTCATGGGCATTCAGCCTCTAATTTTCAGGTAAATGTTCTCCAAGGCAGCCTTCACAACCATGACAGTTTCTTCTCAGCAACTCTGCACTGATAGCCAACTTCTGCACACATAGGACAGCCTCAACTGGGATCTTGGGTTCATGTCACACTATCTGTAACCCCCATGACTAGCCTGAACTTGCAACATTTCACTTACTGTTCTGTCTGGAGACAATACACATCTCTTTAACCAATGCTTAATTTACTCACTATCTGCACCTCTAAGACTTGAATAGCAGATTAAAATGTGAGTCTTTACAGCCAATCAGTATTCTGTAAACTGTGTGCCTTTATATGCCCTGTTTTTGATCAGAACTCCTCACTCACTTGATAAAAGAATAGTGTTGTGAAAGCTCGTGGCATTTACTACCAGATAAACCTGTTGGACTTTGACCTGGTGTTGTGAGACTTCTTACTGTGTTCTGCTGCAAACAGCTTAGTTCCTTGGGAATCGGGTGCAATGTAAGACCAAGATGTTACTCTTACCCACTCCAGATACTAAGATGAACAATCTCTGGGGACATTTCCTGAAAGAGAACCTTGAGAATCACTTTTTTTTAAGGCTTGGACTTGCACGCTGAATGATTTTGATCTCCATCATCAAGCCTGCAGGTAGGAAAAGCCTTGGTGGTTATTGCAATGTTCATGGTGACCTTCAGAGGTAGACCTGATATTAGGAAATTGCCCTCTACATCCCATCACAGCTTTCCAACATTTATCTTAAAAAAAAATTACTTTGTCCATCCAAAGAGCTGTAAAGGCATGTAGAAAAATGTTAATACATGGGAACAATGTGTACAGGGTGAAGAATAAGCAAATCATCTGCCACTGAATGAAACTGAAAACAAATTTGTGTGGGATTGTCTGAAGGTTAGTGCAGTATAAGCCAACAATTTAAAGTGGCAGGACAAATTCTGAACCATCTATTTTAACAGCCCAGATTGTGCCTATTTAACCTGCTGAGTGGCATTGACTAGTATCCTGCTCACCAATTCACAGAATCCCAACAGTGCAGGAAGCCATTCAGCCTATCGAGTCTGCATTGTTCACAATCCAGGCCCTATCCCTGTAACCTCATGTATTTACCTTGTTGGTCACCCTGACATTATTGACCATGGTAAATTGCTCCATCAATCTAGCCCATGCACTCAGGAAAGCAGAAGCACCCAGAGGAAAGCTATGTAGACAAGGGGAGAGCATGCAAACTCTATAGAGACAGTGACCCAAGGCTGGAGTCAAACCCAGGTTCCCTGGCAGTGTGAGGCAGCAGTGCTAACCACTGTACCACCCAGTTCTGCAATAGAAACGTTGCTCTTAATGGGGTAGGTTGTGAGAGACAGGATATTTGAATAATCAGCTACATAGTGTCTCAATGGGGAGAGTTCAGAGATGAGATGCAAAGATTCAAATGGGGGAAAAAAATTTTCACACAAACCTTACATTTTCATAGCAGCTTTCATGACCTCAGGGTATCTAAATTTGGCCTATTTTTGAAGAAATATGAACAGAAAATGCTGGATAAACTCAGCAGATCTGGCAGCCTTTGTGGAGAGAGGAAGAGGAGACACATTTAGATCGAAACCTTAACTCTGTTTCTCTCACCATTCAACCTGCTGGACATATTGGATGGGATTTTGCAGCCTTGCTGAGGCGAGACTGGAAATCACCACCTGAGGTCAACAGATTTCCGTTATCGGAGCCTCGCCCACTCCCATTCAGTGGCAGGCAGTGCGGTTCAACCACTGAGTTTATCCAGTATTCTCTGGTCTTACTGCATAGTTTTGAAGTGCATTGCCATTACTATAGCGTAGGAAGTCTGTTGCCAATTTGTGCATAGCAAGATCCCTCAAATAGCAATAATTAGACAGAGCATCCATCTTAATGATATTGTTTGAGGGATAATTGCTGAGTAAGATAGCAGGAGAACTCATTTGTTTCCCTTTGAAGTGTAGTCTCATAGAATATCTTACACCCTCTCGAAGATGGAATTTCAGTTTAATATTGTCTTTAAATGCCTGGCTTTAATTTTAAACTGTCAAAAGCTGAATCAAGGTCACAAAACTCGAAGTCAGGGATTGGACTTCCAATTGAGTCTTGGTCTTTCCCTACACACTCTAGCCAATAATTGATCGTATATGCTCAGTACATATCTATCATGTCCTACAGGCTGGCGATCAATCCTACATCCCTGCACAGTAAACTAATCCCATACAGGCAGGTCATGTTACCTGAACCAGAGTGCCACTATTGAGGGAAGTGTCCCAAGGAGCAGGACACTGATGGGAAACAGGGAGATTTTCCAGAGAAGTTTTGGAGTGCTGAAGACAAAGATCAGAAAGAGGTCTCGAGTCAATTGAAAGAAGCGCAGCGATAGTCTCCAAATTAGAGCCACAAGGAGCAGATGTAAACTAACGTAGGCTTAACAGAAACCCAGAAGATCCAAGAGAGGACAAAGGATGGTGACTTTACTTTTGGAGCAGTGCTGTTAGGATCTGAAATTCTGCTTCTAAAATGAGGTTTGAGATCCTTGGAAATCCAAGGGAAAGGGATCACAAAGAGCGAAATTAAAATCCTGCGTACTGGATGGGCCATTAATGGAGCTGTCGAAATGGTACTGACATTGGAGAGAATGCTAAGGCAAGATCTTCAAAATGTGAAGAGTGGAAGCCCTTGTGAGACCAGTTGGTTCTGCATGACAAACATCTGGGTGGATTGCTGAGAAATCCATGGAATCTGCTTTAGAACATTACAACACAGAACAGCCCCTTTGGCCTTCGATGTTGCGCCGACCAATATAAAAAGCAATGCCCCTCTAAACTAAACCATTCCCTTCTCTTCCATATACTTATCAACTAAGCTCTTAAATGCCACCAAACTTGGCGCATCTACAACCGCTGCAGGCAGGGCATTCCACTCCCGAACCACCCTTTGGGTAAAGAACCTGCCTCTGATATCCGTCCTATAACTATCACCCTTAATTTAAAGCTGTGTCCCCTCGTGCTAGCTTTCTCCATCCTAGGAAAAAGGCTATCACTGTCCACCTATCTAAACCTCTAATCATCTTATATGTTTCGATTAGGTCCCCTCTTAGCCGCCTCCTTTCTAACGAAAACAACCTCAACTCCCTCAGCCTCTCTTCATAAGACCTGCCCTCCATACCAGGCAACATCCTGGTAAACCTCCTCTGTACCCTCTCCAATCCTCCACATCTTTCTTATAATGCGGGGACCAGAACTGCACACAATACTCCAAGTGCGGCCGCACTAGAGTTTTGTACAGTTGCAACATGACGTTGCGGCTCCGAAATTCACTCCCTCTACCAATAAAAGCCAAGACTCCATATGCCTTCCTAACAACCTTCTCGACCTGACTGCCTACTTTCAGGGATCTATGCACATACACACCAGGATCCCTTTGTTCATCTAGACTACTAAGATCCTACCATTTGCCCTATACTCTACACATTTATTATTTCTGCCATAGTGCATTACCTCACACTTTTCCACATTAAACTCCATTTGCCACCTCCCGGCCCAGCTCTGCAACTTGTCCAAGTCCCTCTGCAAACTATAACACCCCTCTTCACTATCTACACTCCACCGACTTTAGTGTCATCTGCAAATTTACTAATCCATCCTTCAATACCCTCATCCAGATCATTTATAAAAATTACAAACAGCAGGGTCCCCAAAAGAGACCCCTGAGGTACACCACTTGTCACCAAACTCCAAGATGAATATCTCCCATCAACCACCACCCTCTGTCTTCTACCTGCTAGCCAATCCCTAACCCAATTAGCTAAATCACCCTCTATCCCATACATCTGCATTTTCTGCAGAAGTCTTCCATGGGCCACCTTATCAAACGCCTTACTAAAGTCCATATATTACCACATCAACCGCCTTACCCCCATCCACCTCTTTGGTCACTTTTTCAAAAAAACTCAATGAGGTTAGTAAGGCACGACCTACCCTTCACAAAACCATGCTGACTATCTCCAATCAATTCCTTACTCTCTAAATAACTATAAATCCTATCCCTAATTATTCTCTCCAATACTTTGCCCACAACAGAAGCAAGACTCACTGGCCTATAATTCCCTGGAAGGTCTCTCTTCCCCTTCTTGAACAACGGGACCACATTCACTATCCTCCAGTCCTCCGGAAACACACCCGTAACCAACGACGACCTGAAGATCAGAGCCAGAGGCTCTGCAATCTCCTCTTTTGCCTCCCAGAGATGTGACCTTGGTCACATCTGACATATATAATTTTGAATGTAGTGTGTCTAACCACCATTTGCCTGTTAATTCACGTGCACCTCACCCTTTCCAAGAATATCAGAGTATAACATAGAGTATAACAATTTATAACATGTTATAAATTGCTTCAACTTTGTAAATTTGTATGAGTGTATTGAAATTGCTGGGGTGAAGGAATGTAAAATCATAGAACACCTATAGTGCAGGAGGTGGTCATTCTGCCCATTGAGCCTCCACAAATAACAATCACTCCCAGGCACTGTCCACATAACCTCTTGTCTTTACCCTGCTAATCTCCATGACACTAAGGGGCAATTTAACATGGCCAATCAACCTAACCTGCACATCTCTGGACTCTGGGAGGAAACCAGAGCACTCAGAGGAAACCCACACAGACTCGGGGAGAATATATAATCTTTTCATGGTCAGACACCCAAAACCAGAACCGAATACACCTCCCTGGTGCTATGGGACAGCAGTGCTCTCCCCTGTGCCACTATGCTGCCCTTTGAATACTTGAATCATCTCCTTGTAATTGTATTTTTCCAACCTTTTTGTCTGTAATATAATTTTTTTCTTGTACAAATATTTTATACTTTCTGTAGGGGTGACACAGGAGCTGTATGGCAGCACAATGCTTAGCACTGCTGCCTCAGCACCAGGTTCAGTTCCCAGTTTGGATCACTGAAGTTTGCACATTCTCCCCATGCATGAGTTTCCTCCAGGTGCTCTGGTTTCCACGTGCTTAGGTGGACTGGCCATGCTACATTAGTGTCAGGAGGACTAGCTAGAGTAAATGCATAGGGTTATGGTGATGGGGCTTGGGTGGCATTGTGGTCAGTGAAGACTCGATGGGCTGAATGGCCTCCTTCTGCACTATAGGATTCTAAAAGATCATCAGCAGATTCCTGTGAATTTGTTCAGTAACAAGTTTCCTCCACGTTTTCTGAACAAGAAAACACTTGGGATCGATCAAGCTCGGGTTTCACTCTGGGATATGACATGTTTAGTATTAACATCAGGTGAGATGTTATCACAGAGCAAATCTACCCTGACAGCACACATCACAGTGCCATCTGACATCACAAAAGGTTTATAAACTGGGTCGATGTGAGATGGAAGGCTGCACAACCTGTTTAAGTGAAAGAAAGATTGCTGAGATAACTGAGTGAAATACAGCAACTGCAGTCAGGTAAAAATACTGAACAGATTTACTTTGTGAACAGTGTGAAAAATAATGGAAATGTTGCTAACCATTTGGTCCTGAGAAGTTTGTTGGTGTAGATCTGTATTTACAACTGATACGATTATTTTCCTGTGTTGGTAAAATCTGTTGGTGTCCATTGAGATACGCAGTTAAAGGCTTTGCATATGTTGGTTTTCTGCTTGGCTTTGCCCTGGATGCAGGGATTGTCCGTGTGTCTGTTCAGCCTGAACTGACCATGTATACGGTGGAGGAACCCATCCTGATCTGATCACTTGGATGGTGTAGAGCTTAATCGATCTTGAGCAATGTCCTGGCCAGACAGTAGTTCTTAAATGGCATGAAAGAGATTAGTTGAAAGGGGAGAAGATAACAGAGCATTTGATTATTCAAAGTGTGCACCAAAACTGAAACACAAATGAAATAGAGAATCTGATGCGATGGCAATAATCTTTCCCTCAATGTCAACAAAATGAAAGAGATTGTCATCCATTTCAGGAAGCATAAAGGAGAACATGCTCCTGTCTAAATCAATGGGGGTGAAGTAGAAATGGTCAAATTTTTAGGTGTCCAGATCACCAGCCTGTCCTGTCCTGGTCCTTCCCATGCTAACACTAATTAAAGCCCACCACCATCTCTCTTTCCCAAAAGACCAAGGAAATTTGGCATGTCAGCTATGATGCTTGCTGTATATAGCATGCGCAAAAAAACAATACTTTTCATGATATGCTAATAGATGTGGCAATACTACTACATCAAAGCAAAAAGAACAGCTTCTACCCTGCTGCTCTCAGACTTTTGAATGGATCTACTTTGCATTAAGTTGATCTTTCTCTATGCCCTAGCTATGGCTGTAACACTGCATTCTGCACCCTCTCCTTTCCTTCTCTATGAACAATGTCTGTCTGTAGAGTACCTAAAAAAAAAACAATACTTTTCAGTTTACCAACACATGTGACAATAAATCAAATCAAAAATTCAGCATGAAGACTCAAAGGGGGTTGAGGAAATGCAGTGATTGGGGCAGACACAGTAAAACTATTTGAATATTAATGAAGATCTGGGCCAGTGAAAACTAAAGTCAAGACAAGTTTACGCTAGATGCAGGAGGCCAAACCAGCAGGCTCCAAACATCCTGCCATTGAGTAAAGGAAATGATACAATCCAGCAACTCCATCAAAAGAATTCTATTGTATGAAGATGTGAATGGATCCAGTAACACAGAGGCACCGTATTAGTCAAGCTTGTTCTCATTGTGGGCTTAGACTTTGGTTACTGATGTTTGCTGAGCTCAAATGAAGACTGTAAACAGGGAGAGGTGAGATGGATGAACAAATGCTCATTTCATTTTTCGAAGCACTGAACTTTAAGTGTGAGAAATTCACGTGTCCTAGTTTTTTGGAACTAGGAAATGGGTGAGCCATTTCACGACCTCGGATCACTTCAGGAGGTAATTCGGTCTATCAAGCCTGCACTGACAACAATCCCTATCCTTGCAACGCACATATTTACCCCACTATCCCCCTGACATTAGAGTCCATTTAGCATGTTCAATCCATCTCATCCACACATCTTTGAAGTGTGTAAAGGAGAACGTGCCCCTGTCTACATCAACAGGGACCTGGAGGAAACCCAAGCAGATACAGGGAGAATGTACAAACTCCTGCCTGTACCCATTCTAAGTGAGCACCTGGAGGAAGCTCAAGCACATACAGGGAGGGCATGCAAACTTCTGCCTGTACCCGTTTCAAGTGAGGTGAATAGCGTGTAAATTTGGTGCCAATACTTGGCCAAAGAGGTAGCTTTTGAAAGGGAATGTTAAAGGAGGGAAGAAAAGGTGAGAGAGGAAAGCCATTTGGGGGATGGGTGAGGAGGCAGGGTCAGGGGTTGGAATTTTAATGCTTAAGGTCCAGTAAGCTGAAGGTAGGGCTACAATTTGTGGGAGCAATTAAAATTTGAGGCAGCCAAGGAAGCCCAATTGGAGAAACGCAGATATATCTCAACGTTATTGGCTGGGGAAGATTACAAAGAAACTCACATTTGAAGTCACTGGAGAGATTTAAAGAATGAGAATTTTATAAATTGACTTTGTCTCCTGGATAAGCAATAACACAATCAGAACAAAGAAGAACGAAACAGCACGGGAAACAGGCCCTTCGGCCTAATGAGCCCACGCCGCCACCCCGATGTTCCCACCTCTACCCGTGATCCCTGTCCATGTTTATACATCTATGGATTAAAAAAACCAAATTTGAGACAATTTAGGGAGAATTTGTTTTGCCAATTAGCCTAAGAACACATCTTTGGGATGTGGGAGGAAACTGGAGTGCCCGGAGAAAACCTCTGTAAGCACAGGGAGAATGCGCAAACTCCCACAGACACAGGCCCAAATCCATGTATCTGCACAGCACAGATAGTCACTGAGCTGTCATGTTGCCCGTCAAGCGTACACTAACAACGTGAAGCACTAGGATACTCTCAAAAGATCCAAGAGCAGCCCTCTCACGACCCATCGCGTGTATACACTTCACTAGACAACAAGGTGGACCAAAGCACCTGTAGGATTAAAAACAAATACATCAATATCATCATCTATTTACACCAGGGACTCCCAAGGCTTATGATCCCTATTTTAAATCAGTTTTCTATACCCCTCCATTCCCATTCTGTTCATGTGCCTATCTAAGTATTTCTTAAATAACTCCAGAGTGCCTGCCTTCACCACTTTACTTGGCAGCGCATTCCATACCCCCACCACCCAAAAACTCCCTCTAGCATCCAAATTATACCTTACCCCTCACCCTAAGCCCATGACCCCTTGTGCTATTAGAGTCCATCCTAGGAAAAAGCTTAACCCTGTTTACTCTATCTATACCCCTCATAATCTTGTACATCTCTATTAGATCTCCTCTAAGTCTACGTCTTTAAGGAAAACAGTCCCAATTTGCCTAATCTCTCCTCGTAACTCAGACCTTCCATACCAGGCAGCATTCTAGTAAACCTCCTCTGCACTCTCTCTCCAGAGTCTCCACATCCTTCCAGTAGGAAGGCGACCAGAACTGGACGCAGTATTCCAAATGAGGCCTAACCAACGTTTTATACAACTGCAACATTAAAGGCCAGCTCTTGTACTCTATACCCCTTCCTATAAAGGCTAGCATACTATATGCTTTCTTCACAACCTTCTCCACTTGCTCTGCCACCTTTAGAGACTTGTTCACCTGCACCCCCAGATTCCTCTGCGTTTCTATACTCTTAATAGGTCTACCCTTTATCATATACCTCCCCACTACATTCTTTCTCCTGAAACGCACCACCTCACATTTATCAGGATTGAATTCCATCTGCCATCTGTCTGCCCAAGCTACCAGAATATCTATGTCCTGCTGTATCGCCTGACAATGCTCCTCACTATCCGTAAGTGCAGCCATCTTTGTATTGTCTGCAAACTTGCTGATCACTCCACTTACTCCCTCTTCCAAGTCATTTATATATATATTACAAATAGAAGAGGTCCCAGTACCGAGCCCTGCGGCACACCACTAGTGACCGACCTCCAGCTAGAGAAACACCCTTCCACTATTACTCTTTGTCTCCTATTACCAAGCCAGCTACTTATCCATCTAGCTACCTGTCCTTGTATTCCATTAGCCTTGACCTTCTCAACTAACCTCCCATGAGGGACTTTGTCAAACGCCTTACTAAAATCCATATGGACAACATCAACGGCTTGCCCCTTGTCCACTGTTTTCATCACCTTCTCAAAATTCTACCAGATTTGTAAGGCGCGACCTCTCCTTAACAAATCCATGCTGCGTATCCCTAATCAGCTAGCGATATTGCCAGAGAGGCGACAATCTAGTGGTATTATCACTAGACTTATAACCCAAAACTCAGCTAATGTTCTGGGGATCCAGGTTCAAATCTCACCATGGCAGATACTGGAATTTGAATTCAATTTAAAAACATCTGGAATTAAGAATCTACTGATGACCTTGAAACTGTTGTCAATTGTCAGGAAAACTCATCTGGTTCACTTACGTCCTTTAGGGAAGGAAATCTGCCATCCTTACCTGGTCTGGCCTACATGTGACTCCAGAGTCACAGCCATGTGATTGACTCTCAATTGCCCTCTGACCAAGTGTGACTAGTGATGGGCAACAAATGCTGGCCAGCCAGTGATGCCCATGTCCCACGAATGAATAAAGAAGAACACATGGGAAATGGAAATTGATCAAGGGAGCAGCAGAGAGTTGGATGACCTTAAGTTCACAAATGGTCTTGAGATATCAGAAGGTGCTTTATAGCCAATGAAGTACTTTTTTGAATTGTAATCACCTTATTTGTGTGGGAAATAATTAAAGTGAATGAAGTGCACAGCAAATTCTGATAATCAGCAATATGATAATAACCAGCTGACATGTATCAGTGAATATTGATTGTGGGATATATATTGAGCAGTACATCTGCTGCCCATCCACAAATTTGTGCCGTGGCATCTTTCACATCCAATTTTGTTTAAGTTCTTTGTTTAATATCATCTTGGAAAGACAGTGCAGAAGTCCTGCGGTGCTGCACTGAAATATCAGTCAAAACGTATATGTTCAAACACTTTTTCTGCCCTGTATTCCCAAAGAGAAGTGAATAATTCTGTGGTGGCAGTGGTAAAAAGAAATCATCTTTCGAGCTTATTTTATTAGTATCACAAGTAGGCTTACATTAATATTGCAATTAAGTTACTTGAAAATCCCCTCATTGTCACACTCCCTCAGTGTTCCCGAGGGAGAATTTAGCACAGCCAATGTACCTAACCCAAACGTCTTTTGGACTGTGGGAGGGAAACTGGAGCACCCAGATAAAACAAACACAGGGAGAACATGCAGACTCCGCACAGACAGTGACCCAAGC
This sequence comes from Sphyrna mokarran, assembly GCA_024679065.1. Lineage (NCBI taxonomy): Eukaryota > Metazoa > Chordata > Chondrichthyes > Carcharhiniformes > Carcharhinidae > Sphyrna > Sphyrna mokarran. Next base: position 37,512,771 of record JAGIQG010000025.1, read on the forward strand.
CAGGAATCAAACCGGGGCCCCTAGCACTGTGACACTGCAGGGCTGACCACTTTGCCATTGTGCCATCCTTTTTTTTTATTGTGTTAATGGAACCAAACAGATTTATCTTAGGTCATCACTGCACAAAACATTCAACTATTGTGACCTCTCACTTGTAACTTGTGGTCAAGTCACATAATCTGTACATTAGAGCAGTAACAATGATAGAGGCCCACTTCTTGCACTCCAACTCTGCAGTATGTTTACTGGTCCAGAAAGATTGGGAGCTCTTTTTTCCCTTCGCTTTCCCTCGTTTCACACCAGAAAGACAACGCAGCAAGAGTGGGAACTGCTCACATAAGAATGGGAACTGTTCAAATAACTATCCTTTCCATTTTTCCCATCAAACGTGCAAAAGAAAGCTCTTCAATCCTCCTGCCACTGGCTGCTTCGGACTGAGTGCAAGCCAGAATTTCTTGGCCAGCTCTTCTCTGTCTTGCCCACTGTGTGGAGATGAACTTTCAAATATAAGCCTCTCTCAGGATCAAGCTCTGCATCTTTCTCTTTGAGTAAGAAGTCTGACAACACCAATTTTAAGTCCAACCAATTTATTTGATAGTAAACTAGTAAATTTGATAATAAATTGGTTGGACTTAAACCTGGTGTTGTGAGACTCCTTGCTGTGTTTTCCCCAGTCCAACGCTGGCATCTCCACATCTTTCTCATTTGCCATCACATTTCCTGTCATTATCCATCTCCTGTTCTCCTCTGGCTGTCCCCTGGGGCTAATTACAGTTCATCTATTTACAAGGAATCTGTGCTAATTGGTACTTTAAGTCCAAGAGTCCTATTGTGCTGGGTTTGGATCTTGGCTGTTTTATGTTATAGATTTTACTGCAGAAATATTCCTGACTATTTTTTCCCCCTCTCTTTGGTAAGAAACATCAGACAGTTAAACGGTTGACCTTGGTGTTAAGTTTCTCCATCGGTCCGATGACAACTATTTTTTTCCAACGTCACTTGAAAGCAATGCTGTGTGATTTGGTTCAGTGGAAGCTCTTTGCCTTCACATCAGAAAGTTGTGGTTTCACGTACCACTCCAGAGCAGGAGGGAATGCTGCACTGTCAGAGGCATCATCTCTCCAGAGACATATTAACCAGAGGAAGCCCCATCTCAGATGGGGGGAGTATGGTGGCATAGTGGTTAGCACTGCTGCCTCTTGGCACCCAGGACCCAGGTTCGATTCCTGGCTTGGGTCACTGTCAGTATGGAGTCTGTACGTTGTCCCTGTGTCTGCATGGGTTCTCAGGTTTCCCCTCAGTCCAAAAGATGGATTGGCCATGGTAAATTGCCCTTGAGTGTTCGGGGAACTTGCTAGGGTAAATGCATGGTGTTGTGGAGATAGGACTAGTGGGATTGTAGTTGGTGCAGACTCGATGGGCTGAATGGCCTCTTTCTGCACTGTAGGTTTCTATGGATTCAATGATGGGCTTAAAAATGGTAAAGCATTAATTTGAAGAAAAGTGGAGCATTTTTCACTGGTGCTCTCAGACATAGAGAATTCCAAGAGTTAATCATCCTCTGAGGGAAGAACTTCCTCTTCAACCCAATTTTAAAGTAAAATTAATTTATTGGTCACAAGTAAGGCTTACATTAACACTGCAATGACATTACTGTAAAAATCTCCTAATCGCCAGACTCCTGCATCTATTTGGGTCAGTGTGCCCAACCAGCACGTCTTTCAGACTGTGGAAGGAAACCGGCGCACCCGGAGGAAACCCACGCAGGCATGGGGAGAACATGTAAACTCCACACAGATGGTGACCCGAGCTGGGAACTGGACCCAGGTCCCCGGTGCAGTGAGCCTGCAGTGGTAGCCACTGTGCCAGCCATACAGGGTGTAGGTGCTATTTAAATCCACACCTTTCCCTTTGATCCAAAGGGTATCCTTTCTTTATTATTCAGAGGACGACCTTGATGCATGCTGGTTCAAAGCTCATTCTCGAATGTTGCCAAGAAGAAAAACTGCAGCATTTAAGCGCATTTCACTTCTATAGCAACATATTGCTTGGGAATTAAAATACCCAGATGGTAACATGTAACTGCAGCACAATACGAGAGTATCAGCAGAGACATTCGTTTGGAATAATACTCCGAGGCAATGTTAACAGGTTGGCACAGATAAAAAAAAAAATTATCCCTTTATACTTGTTTAAAACAGCAGTTACTGCAGGATGTCTGATTTGAGTAAAAGAACTTTATTGCTCCTTTGTACTGGATGTTAATGAAAAGATACAAAATGATCAAATTTATACAGTTCTTTGGGCAGCAGAGTAGTTAGCATAGAACGCTACAGTGCAGAAAGAGGCCCTTCGGCCCATCAGACACAATCCCACCCAGGCCCTACCCCAATATCATACCACTAATCCCTCTAACCTACACATCCCTGGACGCTAAGGGGCAATTTCTTAGCACAGCCAAACAACCTAACCCATACATCTTTGTACTGTGGGAGGAAACCGGAGTACCCAGAGGAAACCCACACAGACATGAGGAGAATGTGCAAACTCCACACAGACAGTGACCCAAGTCGGAAATCGAGCACAGGACCCTGGAGCTGTGAAGCAGCGGTGCTATCCACTGTGCCGCCCTCAGAAATTAGCATTTCTGCCTCACAGCGCCAAGGCCCCGATGTGATTCCCAGCTTGGGTGTCTGTAAGTGTAAAGTCTGCACACACTCCCCTTGTCTGCGTAGGTTTCCTACGGATGCTCTGGTTTCCTTCTATAATCCGAAAGATGTGCTGGTTAGGTGCATTGGCCGTGCTAAGTTCTCCCTTGGTGTAGCCGAACAGGGCCAGAGTGTGGCAACTAGGGGGATTTTCACAATAACGCCATTGCAACGTTAATGTAAGCCCTACTTGTGAAACTAATAAAATAAATAGATAAATAAAAATGACTGAGTACTTTGAGAACAATCAAAGTCAATGGATAGACATGAAGACAATACTAAACTGCACAATTCATTTATGGAACACCAGCACACTCATCTTTATATAAAACGTATACGTGTAATATATATACAATTTATTTAGATTTGCATTCAAATGCAAATACATTAAGATTGAAATAAGTTGTAGCTCAGTTTCGTCATAGTTTTTTGAACCAAGATTGGACGTTAAGTCAGTGTATGCAAGTGTCCCTGACAGTCATACATAAGAAAATATCCCTTGATTGAAAAAGAAATGATTGACAGCTGAGGGCTATCTATTTCATATTTACTACCCCACCATTCAAATTATTTTGCAAACACCGAGGTATCTGTTTTCCCCGGAACACATTTCAGGTGCCATTAGTCTGAGTGACGTTCCTGAAAGCTCACCTGAAAAATATAAAACACAGCCAGACCTCCACGCTAATCAGTGAGCTTGTCAAAGCTGCAGCTTTCTCTGTAGTAAGCACACCGGGCTATAAAATGCCCCAGCTTTGCTGTACTGATATCTGCTTTAGCAACATTCGAACAGACACAGCATTTGCTCACCAAATTAGCTTATAAAGGACCGCCTTGGGGTTTTTTTTAAATGTTATGAGCCATTCATCAATTTATAGAATCTGTACAGTGCAGAAGGAGGCCATTCAGCCCATTGGGTCTGCATCAACCAAGATCTCACCCAGGCCCTATTCCCATTGTCCTACGTATTTACCCTGCTAATCCCCCTGATATTCGGGTCAATTTACCATGACCAATTCACCTAATCTTCACATCTTTTAGAGGAAACCGGAGCACCCTGAGGAAACCCAGGCAGACATGGGGAGAATGTGCAAACTCCATGTAGACAGTGACCCGAGGCCAGAATCGAACCCAGGTCCCTGTTACTGTGAGGTAGCAGTGCTAATCACTGTGCCACCGTGTTGCCCACTATTCTTCTGGTTAATGGAACTGGAAGTTACAAGCATGACTAAGCTGGTAGATGGTCACACTGTGGAACACATCGTGGAGAAGAGTGGGGAGGTGGGGTGGTGGGAGGACGTGTTTGCGGACGGGGATGGAGCCTGGGAAAAATGCACTTTCAGTAAGAACATAAGAGCTAGGAGCAGGACTAGGCCATCTAGCCCCTCGAGCCTGCTCCGCCATTCAATAAGATCTTGTAGTGGTTCAGTTCCACTTACCCGCCTGCTCCCCATAATCCTTAATACCCTCATTGATCAGAAATCTATCTATCTGTGACTGAAACACATTTAACGAGATAGCCTCTACTGCTTCAATGGGCAGAGAATTCCAAAGGTTCACTACCCTCTGGGAGAAGAAGTTCCTCCTCAACTCTGCTCTAAATTGACTCCCCTGTATTTTGAGGCTGCGCCCTCTAGTTCTTGTTTCCATTGTAAGTGGAAATAAGGGTTCTACAGATTCTACGAATGATAAGTTGGCCAAGAATCATTACCATGAGTGACCTGATGTACAATGGGCAAGATTCTCCGGCCTCTCAGCCTTGTGTTTCCCACTGCTGGAAGTTGGCGTGTTGTTTGCTGGCGGTGGGAATCTCTGCTCCCAAAGCTCTCAATGGGAATTCTCATTGCTGTCAACCCACGCCAGAGGGAAACCCCACGGCGCTGCAGGTGAAACCAGAGAATCCAGCCAGCATGAACAACCAGAGAATTCCTGCCCAATGACTCTGAAAATAATATAATCTGCTACTCAATAGTTTCATCCAGGGATGTGAGTCAGTTTCTTCACAAACATTTTGCTAGTTTTGGTCATGAAGAATCTTTTAACCAGGGTTCACTGCCCCTGAGAAAATTTCTGCCAATTTAGGGAATTGCACAATGTTGCATTTTCAATGCAGCAGGGCGTGGCCAGTGCTGTGGAGGGACCCTGACCTGGGGAAGTTGAATTTTGTACCAGTGCAAGATATTGCGGCAACGTATGTGCAAGTTGCTTTGGCTGTAACTAATTTATAAAACGGCTGTACCTGTTTTGACTGACTCTCCCAGATTGTGCTAATGTTAGAAGTGTGAACTGGGGAAAGTTACTGCAGTCTTGCTCTCTTCCCGTGCAGGTTGTCAGGAAGTGTTTACTCAGGCAGGGGAAAATGTCATTGGAATATCGCAACTTTTGCTTCCTATGCACATTTAGAAATCAAACGGTGTATTTCTGCTTTTCAGAAGTCATTGACTCCTCAGAACCCACAAGTGAGATAAATGTTTCAGTGAACCATAACATTTACAGCACAGCAGGAGGTCTTTTGTCCCTTTGTACCTGTGTCGGGTCTAGCCCATCAACAGGAGCTTCTACTTTTCACTATTTACATTCAACATTCTGCACAATTTTGAAAACTTTGATTAAATGGACAAAACGTCTTCCTTCTATGTTGTAATGATTGGGGGCTGATGCTTGTATTGAGGATGCCTTCTACTCAGACTCACAGGCTTGTGTCATTAGATCTTCATGTGTGTGCCTTGACACAGGCCACTTCTTGACCCAAATTGGGCACATTTAAGAAGTTGATCCGCACAACATTTAAGAAGTATTTGGATGAGAATGGGAAAAGCCACAGCAATACAAGGCTATGCACCAAGTGTTAGAAACTAGGATTAAAATAGGTGGATGTTTGATGGCCAACATGGACATGATGGGTGGAAGGGCCTGTTCATGCTATGGGCGTGATTTTATTTGCCATTCACTCCTCGTTCCCGCTGCAGTGAAGTCGGTGAATTTGGCAGATTGCCAAATCTCCACTTACTGCAGCAGAATGGGAAAATCTCACCAGCGTGAATGATGGCAACATTCCAGCCTATGATATTGAGCAGGAAGTTCCACAAAGCGGTGGGATCCACCATGCAGACTTGTTTCATTTTTTTTTTTCCTTCTCTGCTTTGTCTTACAGTCGAGAAGACATTGTGAGTCAAAGCCTAGCGCAAATTTGGTGACAGGTTGTCTTCTTAGGTTTCCGCTGGGTACTCCGGTTTCATCCCACAGTCCAAAGATGTGTGGTTTAGGTGGATTAGTCATGCTGAATTGTCCCTTGGTGCCCGAGGATGTGTGGATTGGGTAGATTCTTCATTGTGGTAGCTGGGTATTATATGGATGGGGACTGGGTAATATGCTCTTTCAGAGAGTCAGTGCAATTTAATGGACTATGCTGTAGGGGTTCTACAATTTTATGAGTTTAGTTTTGACAACATCCAAGGATAGGCCAAATTTCTGGTTTACAGATTTAAGAGATCAAATTTGGCCTCAAAGTCTGGTGCAGAGTGGGCAATGGCACCACAGCCGTCTGCAATCATGTATGTCTATGGTGGTCAGTTTAGTTTTGATGCAGAGGTAACTGAGGTTAAAGAATTTTCCACCTGGACAGTATTTAATACTGATACTGGTGGGCAGTTAATCTTTGATGAGGCAAATGGCCACTGGTAAGTAGATTGTAAATACCACAGGAGCCTTTCTTGACCCAATCTGGATATTGAAGGCATCTGTTTCAGATCTCCCACTCGAGTCAGTGGCAGTCATATCCCCATCTGGCAAAAGAAGGGGTTTGTTATAATGAGGCCATTCTGAGCACACTCCTAATCACAACTTTTACAATTTAGGTATTTCAAAACAGGCATGAGGCCCTTAATTGTGCAGAGTATTGGAGCAACTCATGCTGAAGGGCCCCACCCAAGAGTTTGCCAACAATGAGCACACCCATCCCTTCATTATTCCTCACCTCTCCACTCTCCCAACAGAAAACGTTTCTGCAAAACCGAGAAGAGCAGGAGTTGCAATCAAATTTCTTCCTGCCAACTCCCTGGGTGGCACAGTGGCACTGCTGCCTCACAATGCCAGGGACCCAAGTTCAATTCCCAGCTTGGGCCACTGTCTGTGTGGAGTTTGCACATTCTCCTTGTGTCTGCGTGGGTTTCCTCCCACAATCCAAAAGACGCATTGGCCATACTAAATTCTCCCTCAATTTACTCGAACAGACGCTGGAGTGTGGCGACTAGGGGAGTGACTTCATTGCAGTGTTAATGTAAGCCTACTAATAAATAAACTTAACTTAAAACACTCTGCAGTTCCCTCTCCAGGAACATACCCACAGGATGTAAGATGTTCGATGTAGGATACCCACGTGTTCTGAAAAGTGCTGCCAGCCAGCAAGGGCCTGAGGGCTGATTTCCTTCGATCCTGTGATCTCTTGGATCGGATCCATGCTATCCACACCGGGTCAAGACTCTGGCCAAGGTCAACAACTGTCCCAAGTTATCTAAGTTTTAAGTTTATTTATTAGTGTCACAAATAGGCTTACATCAACACTGCAGTAAAGTTATTGTGAAAATCCCCTTCGCCACACTCTGGTATGTTTTCGGATAGACCGAAGAAGAATTTAGCGTGGCCAATGCACCTAACCAGCACATCTTTCATACTGTGGTAGGAAACCGGAGCACCTAGAGGAAACCCATATTGACAAGGGGAGAACGTGCAGACTCCACAGGGAATTGAACCCAGATTCCAGGCGCTGTGAGGCAGCAATGTTAGCCATTGTGTCACCGTGCTGCCCACCTGTTCATGAGTCACCATGCTGCTTGTGAGACACAGTCTGTGCAAATTAGTCACCACCTTTCTCTTATACTTTGCACAACTGGATGAACATCTGGTTGAGGTCGAGGGATTACAGGAATAACATTGAGCAAGCCAGACCAGGAAAGATTTATGTGAGGTATATTAGATAGATCCCTTAAGACATCAAACTAATACTTGGCTGCTATCCAGATCATTACAAAAAGAGGAATAGAATGCAGGCCAAAAAGTGTAAACTCTCCACTGTTTACAGCAGTAGAATGACTACAGTTAGAGTACCATGTGCAGTTCCCAAGTTCACTTAAAAGAAAGAATGCAATTGAGCTGGGAAAGTGCAGACGAGAGCTTTTTATTTTATTCATTCCTGGAACATGAACGTCACTGGCTGGACCAGCATTTATTGCCCATCCCTAGTTGCCCAAGGGCAGTTGAGAGTCAACCACATTACTGTGGCTCTGGAGTCACATGTAGACCAGACCAGATAAGGATGGCAGATTTCCTTCCTTAAAAGACATTGGCGAATCAGATGTTTTTATTTACTGACAATGATTTGATGGTCATCCGTAGATTCTTAATTCCAGATATTTTTTCTTGAATTCAAATTCTACCATCAGCTATGGCAGGATTTGAACCAGGATCCCCAGAATATTAGCCGTATTTCTGGATTAATAGTCTAGCGGTAATAAAGTTCGGCCATCACCTCCTTCAGTGTTAGGTACTCATGATGATTGCAGGATGAAGCCAGTCAATCTCTCGGAAACTGTGGCAAAATAAGTTGATAACTCAGCAATTAGACAGCCTACGTCTACAGAACAAATCCAACAAGAGCAATGAAATCAGAGCTAAGCCATCTCGCTTGCTGATCCTGTTAGATTTTCTGTGCTATGCATGATTTAATTCTATGTCTAACCGAAATGTGGAAACAGCAACCAGGATTGAGTAACAGGTATTTCATCCACTGGCTGGAGAACTGATGGGAGGCATGCATCTTTTTTTTACCCTGGGACGTTCAAAGCTTTTTAACTCCAATCACAGATTTAACGAGAGCAACACGAGCTTCCCTACCGATTAATTCACCCCCCCCCCCCCCCCCCCCCCACCCCCCCCCAGCCCCGGCACAAATGCTATCCCAAAGATCTGCCAGCCGATAAGAGGTTCAACATGTATTACTAGGAGGGGTGGCCACTGCCAGTATTACAGTGGGGCTTCACCAGGGATCAACAATGGATTGAGTTGAGTGTGAGGTGGGATGGGAGAGTGGGGAAGCGCTGGCTTCCTGTGGGCCCACCCCGTCCCAATATTGGGTGCCTCAGTTAGACTCCTGGTGGGTGGATGGATAGCATCCCTGGATGGCAAGTGCCCCATCCGGAACTGGTTGAATGGCAGCGTTGACGAGATGAGGCCACTTATGGGACTCAGTCAGCCTCCAGCTGGGAAGGTGACCCACAATAATAGGAGGGAAGCAAGGAGGCGATGGAATTTTTGCCCCAGACATTGCTTCCCAAGCACACAATGGAGGATATTAAATTCTGTGCATCGTTTTTGCAAACTAACTGTCAGCAGGTTTCCTCGTTCATTCCCTGACACAGTATTCCGCTGCGTATCAAGTGTTACATATTCAGCAAACTCCAAGCATCAGCCATAAGGTTAATTTTTATTGGCTGCGTATGCAGCCGTGTGAGAACGAATATTGACTCTTGTTAAGTTGGTGTTGAAAGCTCCGTTGACGTGACAGGAAGAGAGCTGGTGAATCTGTCTTGTTGCAAGCTGTGCAGTGGAACTAAAGCGACATCTATTGGGAGAAGCCTGTTCTCCCGATGCTGCCGCAGGCTCGACACTGAGAAAAATATAATCCCCGAATGCAGAGGATTAACCTTCTGCAGTCAGAAGAGCAGTGAACGTCTTGCTGACTGTACTAACACGCAACCAGTCTTGACACTACCCACAAACTTGAGGTAGCATTCAGGTTTTCGTTCACAGATTAAAGAAGGAAACTGATACACTGGCACTGCTGTGGGGTGATCAAGCCAGGAATTAGAAGAGAGGGGTGAAAGTATTGAAGGAATTAGCTCGACACCTTCAGAGTCAACCAGGGTGACAAACACAAGAAGTGACGGTCACCTTTGTAGCCGGCTGCTTCAGGTAAACAGCAATGTACAGATAGATATACCCAGTCCAGGATCTGATGGCTTGGGACAGCAGAAAATCTGTTTAATCTGAAACGAATGTTAAATTATACAATATGATTGGCAAATGTGAATTTCAAATGAGAACGGCTTTACCACAACAAGAATATGCCACATTTAATTATTGTGACCTTGTAAGGTTATTGACACAAAGAGAGCCAAATTGCGTTTTCTACAGAAAGGACTGTTGACATCCAGAACCTCCACCCTAAAAAGATTTGATTCAGACCACTGGAGTTTTCAAGACAGATGCTGATAGAAGGAAAGTAATATGGATTTTGAACATGAGGGAGGAGATGGTCTATTGGTATTTTCACTAGACTATTCATCTAGAAACTCAGCTAACGTTCTGGGGGACCCAGGTTTCAATCCTACCACGGCAAATGGTGGAATTTGAATTCAATAAAAAAACATCTGGAATTAGAAATCTACTGATGACCAGAACCACAGCAACGTGGCTGACTCTCAACTGTCCTCTGAAATGGCCAAGCAAGCCACTCGGTTCAAGGGCAATGAAGGATTTGTAATAAATACTAGCCCAGCCAGCAATGCCCATCTCCCACAAATGAATTTTAAAAAAATTTGGTGGGATTTTATGCCTTCGCTCATCCCCAAACTATAAAACCCCGCCCGAGGTCAATGGAGCTTCCCATTGCCTCCTCCAATTCCCATGGTAGTAAAATTCCAGCCTCTGTCTCTCTTCACAAATGCTGATAAACCTGCTGAATTTTTCCAGTAGTTTCTTGTTTGATTAGATAGATTCCAATTAGGGGAAGATATCAAGAGATATGGGGTAAAGACAGATATTGGAGCTGATATCCTGATCAGCCTTGATTTAACGGAACGGCAGAATAGAGGCAGCACGGTGGCGCAGTGGTTAGCATTGCTGCCTCACAGGTTCAACTCAGGACTCAGGTGACTGTGTGGAGTTTGTAAATTCTCCCCACGTCCAGATGGGTTTCCCTTTGGTGTTCCTGTTTCCTCTCAGAGTCCAAAGAGGTACAGGTTGAGTGGATTGACCATGCTAAAATTACCCCTCAATAGATTAGGGAGATTAACTGGGTAAACATTGAGAAAGGACCTGGAATGAATGTTCTTTCAGAGAGTCGGTGCGGACTCAATGAGAATTCTATTATTTTAACAGGCCTCCTGTTCTAGCCCATAGTAAGAAGAGGATCTGCCAGACTCAGGGTGCCCATGGCCTGATTGCATGAAAGGATTCGCCTAGGGTGCTGAGACTAAACCCATTTTCAGATATAACCTGGTGTGTTTTATTCATATCTGGGTCTCAGGGAAGGTGGGACTTGCAGCAATACCTTCTCTCTAAATTCATTGACTGTGAAGCAAATCAACTTACCAATTGGTATTGGGCCAAAGATCATGATATCCAATTTATCTGATAAGAGGATGTCTTTGCTGCCACTCTAATTGATGCTAACCTCCACACCAGTTAACAGGCTGTAGGGCTGAAGCTCCTACTCATCCAGTCTGTGAACTGGAGACACCATTAATATTGAATGGAAGAAGGTACAGTGGGATGGACTCCTCGTTTTAAACACTCCCAAGACTCTGTCAGACATTCCAGTGTCAAGGGTGCAGATGTAAGGTCCAAATACAAAAGCTTTCAGGTATTTATCAGACTTGGGTTCTACGAGATCAATACTAACAAGTTAATGCTGGAATTTTATCAGTGTGCCAGCCCCAATTCCGAAGGTGCGCTCAGTTCGGAGAACGGCATTCTCTACTGGCGTCTGGTCGGATCGTGCGAAACTTGGGCAGACGTGCCGGTAAAATTCCACCCAATGAGCCCCCTTTGATAGCAGAGAATTGGATTAAGTTTCTAAACTCAAATACCGTGGTTTGACCAGCGTATTAATACAAAATCTATCTTGTAATTGAAGAATGATGTTACCAAACAGAAGATGCACTGAAGTTTAATGAAATATAGGATACTAAATGTATACAGGACACCTGAAAAAATGCAATCTGTGAGCTCCAGATAGGGTGGAATTTTACAGCCTCGCTTGAGTGAGACCAGAAATTCCCACCTGACGTCAATGGAGATTTCTGTTATCAGACCTTTGCCGACACCGATTCCATAGTGGGTGAGTTGGTAGGGTCCGATCATAGAATTTTTAGATAGTATTGTTAACAGCAATGCGTATCTATATTACCTCTTTATCGAAGTAAAAGATTCACAGGAAGACTGAGCCCTCAACAGGAGATAATAGAGCAAGTTAATGGGTTTTAAGTAACCCTAAAGCAGGAGAGAGAGAGATGGAAAGGTTAAAGGAAGGAATTCCAGAGCTTTGGACCTGGGCAGCTGAAAGCATGGTTACCAATGATGGAGAATTAAAACTGGAAACGCTCAGGAAGGCAGGTTTGGAAACACACAGAGTCATAGAGCAATGCAGCACAGAAACTTCTAAGCATTTCCAGCTTTAACTGCTCCATCACTGGTAATCATTCACCACCTACAATAATCACTCCATCAACCTCCGGCACAGTGTGGCAACAGTGCGAACCAGCTTCAAGCTGCTCTGAAACAGCACCTTCCAAACCCACAATCTCTATCGCCTAGAAGGGCAAGGACAGCAGATATCTGAGAACACCACCACCTGCAAATTCACCCCACACAGTATCTTGATTTGGAAATATACCACTGTTCCTTCACTGTCACTGGGTCAAAATCCTGGGGCTCCCTCCCTAACAGCACTGTGGGTGTGCCTACACCTCATGGACTGCAGCGCTTCAAGTAAAGAGCTCGCCAGCATCTTAGAATCATAAGATCCCTACAGCGTAGAAAGAGGCCATTCGGACCATCAAGCTTGCACCGACGACATGCCCTATCCCCATACCCCCATGTATTTGCCCTGATACTAAGGGGCAATTTAGCATAGCCAATCAATTTATCCTGTACACCTTTAGAGTGTAGGAGGAAACTGGAACACCCGGAGGAATCCCACGAGAAGAATGTGCAAACTCCACACGGACACTTAGCAGAGGCCGGAATTGAACCCAGGTCCCTGGCGCTATGAGGCACCTTCTTAAGGGAAATTAGGGAAGGGCAGCAAAGCTAGCCTAGTCAGCGAAACCCACAACCCCTGAGAGGATAAAACAAAGGAGGACTTCGATGAAATGCGCAGCAGATGAAATTTAATGAAGAGAAGTGAAGCATTTTGAATGGAAAAATAAGAGGCAATATAAATGAGGTAATACCGTTTGAAAAGAAAGGAGAAAGCTACAGGTTTGTATGTGCAAATTATTGGAGTAGGTAAGTCAAACTGATAAAAAAAAAAGTATCCAGGATACCTGGATTTATAAATGGTGATATCAAGTGAATAAGCAAGGCAATTCTACCTTTTTGAATTCATTCAGGGGATCTGGGCATTGCTGACTGGGCCAGCATTTATTGCCTATCCCAAATTGCCCATGGTTTTTTAGCCCATTTTCAGAGGGCATTTAAGAGTCAACCACGTTGCTGTAGGTCTGGAGCCACACGTAAAGATTTTCAGGTACATTTGGTAGAATTCCTTCCCTACAGAACATTCGTGAACCCGATGGATTTTTATAACGTGTTTCATGGTCATCATTAGACTTTTAGGGTAGATTTTCCGGTCGCGCTTGCCCCAATTCCAGAAAATCCTGCCCGAGGTCAAAGGATTTTTGCATGGTCCATGTCCCACCTGCTCCAATTCCCTTGGCAGGCGGGATGGGAAAATTCCGCCCTTAATTCCAGATTTTTATTTAATTCAAATTTCACCATCTGCCATGGTGGGATTCGAATCCGGGTCCCCAGAGCATTAACCCTGGGTCTCCAGATGACCAGTCCAGTGACACTGCTGAACCTCTGTTGAACATCGGTAGGCCTCATCTGGAGTATAGTATCCAATTTTGAGTCATCCAACTTCAGGGAGAACATCAACACCTCAGAGAGGGCGCAGAGGAGATAGATCAGAAATACTCAGATGATAAAGCACTTTAGTTACGTAGAGAGACTAAAGAAAATGTATTGTTCCTCGCAGTTCAAAACTGTGAACGTTTTTAGTGAGAAACAGTGATAGTCGATTTGGTAAGCAGAAGACATAGATTTAAGATAATTGGTTTAAAAAAAAACCTGGGGGTAGTGACGAGGAAAAATGTTCTGCAGCGCAGTTTTATGATCTGAAATGTCTGGCCTGTCAGAAACAGAGTAAATAGAAATTTCCAAAAGACTAAATTACAGGATAATAGGCAAAGGGAAGGGCAGTGGGACTAATTGGGTAGCTTTTCCCAAGAGCAGGCACAATGGACTGATTGGCCTCCTTCAACCTTGGGCAAGATTTTCCAGCCATATTCCGAGACTAAAAATTTCCACCCGAGGTGAACGGAGCTTTAAATGGTCCTTTGAATTTCCCCACTTTTGCAAATCCCGTGGCAGAGGGGGTCAGAAAATCCAGCCCTGTATAGTTCAGCTGAGCAGTGCAACATATGAGCTAGCTGCCTCTTTGGTGCTGAACTGAGGGAGTGCTGCACTGTCTTAGACACCACTCCTCAGATTAAACAAAGGCCCCATGTGACTGTGGTTGACATCAAAAATCCCATGGCACTATTTAATAGAGTTTTTCCTCTGCTCAATATTGGCTGAGTCCTTCAAACCCTAACCCGAACCCTAATGGGTCTGTACTTGTTGGAGTTTAGAAGGCTGAGGGGGGATCTTATAGAGACATATAAGATAATGAAGGGGATAGATAGGGTAGAGGTAGAGAGATTCTTCCCGCTTAGAAAGGATAGCAGAACTAGAGGATACAGCCTCAAAATAAGGGTCAGTTTAGATCGAAGTTGAGGAGGAACTTCTTCACTCAAAAGGTGGTGAGTCTCTGGAATTCTCTGCCCATTGAAGTGGTGAAGGCTACTTCGCTGAATATATTTAAGTCATGGATAGATCGGTTTCTGATAGACAAGGGAATTAAAGGTTATGGGGAGAAAGTGGGAAAGTGGAACTGATCCACTTCAGATCAGCCATGATCTTATTGAATTGCAGGGCAGGCTTGAAGGGCTAGATGTCCTATTCCTGCTCCTATTTCTTATGTTCTTATGACATTGTACGTAAACTATCTGTGAAATTAGCAAAGGTCGAATGGAAAGAGTCATTGTTAAAATTGCATTCTCCAACTATAAGAACTGAGTGCAAAGAGAATCGCGATGTGGAGATGCCGGCATTGAACTGGGGTAAACACAGTAAGAAGTCTCACAACACCAGGTTAAAGTCCAACAGGTTTATTTGGTAGTAAACACCACGAGTTTTCAGGGTTTGCCCCTTCGTCAGGTGAGTGGGAGTTCTGATCACAAATAGGGCATATAAAGTATTCTGTAAACTTTGTGTGCTTATGCTCTGTTTGTGATCAGAACTTCCACTCACCTGACAAAGTGTCAAACCCTGAAAGCTAGTGGTGTTTACTACCAAATAAACCTGTTGGACTTTAACCTGGTGTGATGAGACTTCTTACAGCAAAGGGAACCAGCAGAGATTTATACTATGAGGGTGGTGTGGGGAGTGGATTGGGGCAAAGGGAATGTAAATGAGGATACAGGAGGCTAAGAAGGTGATAAAGGTGACCCATTAAGTGATCAGAATGCATGAATGGCAGAACAGAGCTATGGGTTGTTAAAGGAATACCCGAGGAACGTGGCAGTTGCCCTGATGGCAGGGAGAATAGAGCAGGAAGGAGAGCTGGAATGGCGAGTGGGAATGAAGGATGATAAAATGCATGAAGGAGATGAAACAAATTGAAATAACATCAATGGAAATGGGGTGAAGGTGGAGGAAACAATTCATACTCTGAAGTTGTTGAACTCTATGTTCAGGCAGAAGGTTGTAAATTGCCCAATCGGAAGATGAGGCGCGGTTCCTCCAGTTTGCGTTGGGGCTTGCTGCAAGAAAAACGATATATTGAAGTAATAGTTAAGAAAGACAGTACTGGAAATCTAAAGAATAGCTAGTTAAGGGAACTGAAGAAATGAAGAGAAGCCTTCGGTAAGTCTGAAGTTACAAAGGAAACTGGAACTCAGACAGAGCACTGTTCACTGAAGCCGCACACAGATCAGAGAAGAGGTTGGCTACTGAGAAGCCAGAAAGATGTTGAGTGATTCTAAGGTTTGCGAGGTCTTACTCCAAATGGTGCAATGATAGGTAAAATGATTGTGGCTTGATCAGGGTTTACCTGAGGTTCGGGGAAGCTGTTCTGACTCCAAACCGTTCTGGGTGTGTCAAGATGACAGTTAAAACCTACAAGACAGAAAGTTTTCAATTCTCCAACCAAAGGACTCAATTTCAGTATAACATGAGCATTAGACTTTGCTGGTGTTGAATCTGTTCAAAGAGTTTTGTCTATGGCTTGATTGGAACACTTTAGATATATTTGTCGAGAGTTATAGGTTATTGTGATTTTTGTTTTTGTTTTAATTGAATAAAGTCGATGCTAATTTTCTTTTGTTGTATGTTAACCATAATCTTAGTCAAACTTCGTTTGAGCAAAGCTTTCTCGTGAATCATTTGAACCATACCTGAAGTGAAACATATCACACTCACCCTGGCCAAATTCAAGATGCAAAACTTCTGATCCAGGCTGACTCTGGAGTTTCTGACCTGGACTGTAACAGTGCTGACGTTTTGAAAGTGTTCAGGTGGATGTCAAAGGAGAGAGCAAGGATCCTTCTGGTGATAAGATGTTTAAAGATATTAAAAATGATACTGCAATATCAGTTGCTGTCCTTGCTGACGTTCTTCTTACAGCTGCCACCACAGAGGATCTCGCAGCTGCTTATTGAAGTTTGTAGTCTGCAAAATGGATGCCACCTTCATCCGACATATAACAGCAGCAGTGACAGCACAATGTAATTCCTGTGTGCCGCACTTGGGTAATGCCCCTGAGAGATGTAAACTGCAAGTTCTCCTTTGCATCTTTACCCTCATTATCTGCACTCAATTATCCACGAGAGATTCTTTTTGTGTGTGTGGGAGTCGAAATTTAGTTTCTCATAATTGTCTGCTTTGAATTTATTCCCTCAGGCTCTGTGTTCCTGATCCAACAGGATAAGTAGCTATTATCAGCTTGTCCAGAAGCAGGTAGAATTTGCTGTCAGTGCAGCTCTAATATTTAGATTCCGGTCAGGAAAGCAATGTCTAATATTTTTTAAGAAATGAGAAAATCTACACATGATGGAACTTGATTTTGATTCCAAATGCACCAAATTGAGTTAGCGTGTCAGAATTTGGACAGAGGTCGCTGGGTTATGGGTCAATTACCATCAGCTAGTAAATAGAAAATGGTCTATTGTTAGTGTGACAAGTAGGCTTACATTAACACTGCAATGAAGTTACTGTGAAAAAATCCCCTAGTCGCCACATTGCAACGACTGTTATGGTACACTGAGGGAGAATTTAGCATGGCCAATGCGCCTAACCAGCTCGTCTTTCGGATTGTGGGAGGAAACTGGAGTGCCCGTAGAAAATCCACACAGTGTTGGGGAGAATGTGCAGATTCTGCAGAGCCAGTGAACCCAAGCCGCGAATTGAACCTGGCTCCCTGGTGCTGTGAGGCAGCAGCACTAACCACCGGGTCACCTTATCACCTAAATAACATCACCTTTCAGAGAAAAAAAATAAAGGCTTGGATAACTGTAACACATTTCACAACCTCAGGCTGTTCCAAAGTGCTGCGCAACTGTAGAGGTGCTTTGTCTGTGTGCAATTTCTGCTACAATTTAGGAAAGCCAACAGCTATTTTCCACGCAGTAAGGTGCCACAAAAAGCAATGTGATAATTACTAAAGAATCTGTCTCAACATTACATTGGTTGAAGGATTAGAAATTGGCAAGGATACTATGAATTAAGATCACCGCACACCGCCTGAGGCTAATGAAAGAGCAGTAACTATTTTTTCTGTTTGTTAAGTTTTTGAATACAAACTCTGACCACATGATTCATGATAGGCTTTGTTTAAAAAAATATCTACTCATATACCCATTATCCTGCTTAATAACACAACAAAGAGCCTCCCACTGCCCCAGTCACGTTGAAACCTCTGCCAAGAACCCTTAGAGAATGCAAGTGCCTTGAAAAAAAAGATTAAGAGAAAAACTTTCACTGCATTTTAATAATAGGTAATATGGAATGGCTGCTGCACAGAAGGAGGCCATTCTTCCCATCATGCCTATGTTGGTTCTTTGAAAGAACTAGCTCAGTCTATTGACATTTTAGATAACTAAGTGCAAGTAATTCTACTCTTGCTCAGGCGAGATTTGATCAATTAAGGCAAAAATAGAGATCCTTAGACAGCAAATTTTGGAAAGTTTATTAGAGAAAAAATATACTTAACAAATTTAGGGCAATGACTATTACAGATTTAGCTGGTTGTGCTGAAGTGGAAGTCACAGCATTCACCCTTTCACCTCACTAGTTCACAACAAACCTACTGGCAGATTTTCATAGAGTCACGACAGTGCAGAAGGAGGACATTCAACCCATCGAGTCTGCACCGACAACAATCCCATCCTATCCCCTTAACCACATCCTGCTAGTCCCCCTAATACTCAGGGCAATTTAGCATGGTCAATCAACCTAACCAGCACATCTTTGGAATTTAACATGTAATTCATTTTTCAGAATCTCCAAGATCTGGTTAACAAAAGAAACCTACAAAATCTTTCCTTTTAACCCCCAGGTGGCCATCACGTCTGAGTCAGGTTATTTTTGGTTTAATGATTGTCTGTTGCTGGGGAAATTTGGTTGGCTCTCACTTTTGCCTTCCCTCCTGAGACCATGTGGTCTCAGTATCCCAAACAGGAATATGGCAGTATTAGTTTTCAATATCTTTCAATATCATTTTGAGCAACTCTTCCATTCATTAAGCTAGATCCTTGCAAGGTGATGATGTACCTCCTTGTGGACCTTTTTAGGGTTTCTCAAAGTTTTTAGATTTGATTAATTATTGTCACATGTATTAGTATACAGTGAAAAGTACTGTTTCTTGTGCACTATATAGACAAAGCATACTGTTCCTAGAGAAAGAAAGGAGAGAGTGCACAACATAGTGTTAAAGCTATAGCTAGAGCGTAGAGGAAGATCGATTTAATGCAAGGTAGGTCCATTCAAAAGTTTGCATGGTTTCAGATAAAATAGCACTTCCCCCTGCAGGAAAGAGACTTAAAATTTATACCATGATTATATATTAACACTGAAATGATAACCCAATCTTTCTAGCCTGATGATCAATTAAATTGATCCATTGATTACAATTCAATCAAAGTTTATTACTTATACATTCGTTCACACAATCATATATAGCATGGCCGACAATTACGTAATAATATATTTGATTAATATATACGTGTGGCGGCACGATAACACAGTGGTTAGCACTGCTGCTTCACAGCTCCATGGACCTGGGTTCAATTCCTGGCTCGAGTCACTGTCTGTGTGGAGTTTGCACATTCTAGTTGTGTATGCATGGGTTTCCTCCAGGTATTCCGGTTTCCTCCCACAGTCCAAAAATGTACGGGTTAGGTTGATTGGTCATGCTGAGAAATTGCCCCTTAGTGTCCAGGGATGTGTAAGTTAGAGGAATTAGTGGGTATAATATGTAGGGATATGGGGATAGGGCCTGAGTAGGATTGTGTTCCGTACCAACTCGATGGTCCGAAGTGCCTCTTTCTGCACTGTAGGGTTTTATGATTTCTATGTAGTTAATATAGGATGCAAAACTATTCTTCAGGTACTTGTTATTGTTAAGATAGCTTCATTGACCTTGTTGGCTATTACTGTAAGTGTAATATAAAAATGGTCAACTTTAACTAAAGTCTGACTACCCCAAGTCTACTTGCAATTAATCCCACTTACCCAGCTCAATGCTCACAGCCTGAATGTTTTATCCAATCGTTAGTTTTAAAAATATAGGCACAGGACTATAAAGTCAAACAGTAATATCTTTCTGGAATCCTGGTCAATGATTAGCATTCTACAATGATTCCCACACCTATTCCCGGAGAGACGCTTGACCCATATCAGAATAGTGCAGGCAGAACAAAGACAAGAACGACTACAATTTGAGTTTCTTGTCCATATCTGGAAATTAGGGCAGAAGAATCACAACCATCTGCACTAAATATAAAATTTTGTGCTTGCTCAGCTCACAATCTACATATCAGCCATGGTTTAATTGAATGGTGAAACAGGCTCAGAAGGCTGAATGGTCGATATCCAGGCCTATGTTCCTGTGACCATTCCGATATTGCAATCTATATGAATTTCCCTCAAAAACAGACCAGGTCAAAAAGCTCCATGTCACCAGCTCAACACTACAGCAATGGTTCAGATCCCTGGTTATCCATGTACAATATACAGTGTTCAAGTTATTGTGCTTTATTTATATGTTCAAGTCTGCAGCACTCAAAGATTATTCATTCAGATACACCCAACTACACAATCTTAAAAACTAATTAATGTAAAGAAATGATATGTTGATGAACAATTCCAGAATAAACCTAAGCTTTCTTTTGCACAAAAAAGTTTCAGTCATATCACTTGTATGTTGAATGCACCTTCAGTGCTGACTGGAGAGAAACCATATTCAAGGAGTGATTTTATCATTGCTTGTTTTCAGGTGTGATGGTAAAATGGGGCATAAGGTGCTGAGCATGATTGCTTCCGGTTCTCATGACCGGCGGTGTCATTTTACGAGCGTTGGATCTCCAGCCTGGTCAGCCTCTCACTGGAAATGGGCAAAAGGCAGGTTAATGTATGGAAACTTATTTAAATGTTGTTTAACATCTGCTTAGCGAGCCCAGCATTCAACCGTCTAAGCTCGCACACCACCACCCCCCCCCCCCCCCACTTAATGACCTCCCCAGGAAAGGTTCCTGCCAGTGAGGAATGGACATGCTCCCCATGAATGGGGAGCAGTGGACTTGGCCTTGCTGAAGGAACCGGAAGTCGTTGAGCACCACTGCACCCCCCCTCCCCCACCCCGACTCCCCCACTACCCCCCACCTCTTCCCCAGGCAGGCCATGAACAAAACTGATCCAGTTTTATCAATGGAATCTTTGGTGTGCGAATAGAAAACATCTGTGGCAGTTTGGCAAACCCTCCAAAGTCACAGGGTGCCAGCTGATGCCAACTTTCAAAAGTTGGAAGCTTGAACCAAATCCATGCTTGCACTCAGGTTTTCCAGAGCGGATGTGTTTCCATTGTATTTGGACCATTTGTGGGACAAGGGGGAAAAAATGGATATTGGGGACAGCAGGGTAGAGACAAAGGTCTCTCCATCCGTCTCTCAGATGGGATTTCTGAAGAGAGAGAGGAAGTTAAAGCTAACATCCCTCGATAGCAAAGAGCACACAACACGTATATGGAGGATAATATCTGTAAAAGGAGAAGAATAGACTTGGAGTAACCAAATTCAAACAGAGACATTAGTCAGGAAACCAAGACCATGACAATTGGGAAGATAATAGGAAACAGTCTGGGAAAAGACAGCAGGTGGATCATAGCTTGAGCCTGGATTCTATCAGATCATTTTTATTTTCCAATCTAGTTTGGGGGCAGTAAGGTGGCACAGTGGTAGCACTGTTGCCCCACAGTGCCCAGGGACTTGTGTTTGATTCCCGGCTTGGGTCACTGTCTGTTCAGAGCCTGCATGTTCTCCCCGTGTCTGCATGGGTTTCCTCCAGGTGCTGCGGTTTCCTTCTGCAATCAGAAAGACATGCTGGTTATTAGGTCATTGGCCATGCTAAGTTCTCCCTCAGTGTAGCCGAACAGGCTCCAGATTGTGGCACCTAGGGGATTTTCACAGTAACTTCATTGTAGTGCTAATGTAAGCCTACTTGTGACAAAGAACAAAGAAGAAAACAGCACGGGAAACAGGCTCTTCAGCCCAACGAGCCCGCGCTGCCACCCCAATGTTCCCACCTCTACCTATGATCCCTGTCTATGTTTATAGATCTATGGATTAAAAACCAAATTTGAGACAATTTAGGGAGAATTTGTTTTGCCAATTAGCCTAAGAGCACATCTTTGGGATGTGGAAGGAAACCGGAGCACCCGGAGAAAATTCACGCAAGCACGGGGAGAATGCGCAAACTCCCACAGACACAGGCCCAAATCCATGTATCTGCACAGCACAGCGATAGTCACTGAGCTGTCGTGTTGCCCATCAAATGGTCCAGGTCAAGCGTACACTAAAGACATGAAGCACTAGGATACTCTCAAAAAAAATCCAAGAGCAGCTCTCTCACGACCCATCGCGTGTATGCCCCTCGTTAGACAACAAGGTGGACCAAAGCACCTGTAGGATAAAAACAAGTACATCAATATCGTCATCTATTTACACACTTCCCAGAGACTCCCAAGCCTCATGATCCCTATTTTAAATCAGTTTTCTATACCCCTCCGTTCCCATTCTGTTCATGTGCCCATCTAAGTATTTCCTAAATAACTCCAGAGTGCCTGCCTCCACCACTTTACTTGGCGGTGCATTCCATACCCCCACCACCCTCTGTGTGAAAAAACTCCCTCTAGCATCCAAATTATTCCTTACTCCCCTCACTCTAAGCCCATGACCCCTGGTGCTATTTGAGTCCATCCTAGGAAAAAGCTTAACCCTATTTACTCTATCTATCCCCTCATAATCTTGTACACCTCTATTGGATCTCCTCTAAGTCTAGGTCTTTCTAAGGAAAACAGTCCCAATTTGCCTAACCTCTCCTCGTAACTCAGACCTTCCATACCAGGCAGCATCCTGGTAAACCTCCTCTGCACTCTCTCCAGAGTCTCCACGTCCTTCCAGTAGTAAGGCGACCAGAAGTGGACGCAGTATTCCAAATGACTAATAAATAAACATTGAAACTTTGGAACTTCTGTCTGGTAATGGCCTGAACACATAAGAACGTAAGAAATAGGAGCAGGAGCATCTAGCCCTTCAAGACTGCCCCACCTTTCAATAAGATCATGGCTGATCTGAAGTGGATCAGTTCCACTTTCCCACCTGGTCTCCATAACCTTAATTGTCTATCAGAAATCTATCTACCCGTGACTTAAACATATTCAATGAGGTAGCCTCCACCACTTCAGTGGCAGAGAATTTCAGAGATTCACCACCCTCTGGGAGAAGAAGTTCCTCCTCAACTCTGTTCTAAACTGCCACCCCCCTCACTTATTTTGAGGCTGTGCCCTCTAGTTCTGGTTTCCTTTCTAAGCAGAAAGAATTTCTCTACCTCTGTCCTATCTAGCCCCTTCATTATCTTGTAAGTCTTTATAAGATCCCCCCTCAGCCTTCTAAAGTCCAATAAGTACAAGCCCAGTCCATTTAATCTCTCCTCATACGCTAATCCCCTCATCTCCGGTGTCAGCCTGGTGAACCTGCTCTGTACTCCCTCCAAGGCCAATATATCCTTTCGCAAATAAGGGGACCAAAACTGCACACAGGTACTGTTTGCAGTCATCAGTCTCCACACTATACATTTCCAATCAGGGGCAACACTGGAAAATATTTTAATCCATTGAAAACACACCCACTTGAACAGGGTTAAAATTAGGCCCAGTGGATCACAGGCTAGTAACTATAGATTGCTTTGTCCTAGTGATGGAAGGAGGAAGATAGTGGAGAGTCAGTGGCCCTTCCAGTCCTTCCTACTAGCGAGATCTCTTGGTTCCACTGATGATGACCACTCCCTGTGGCCTGTTCCCTGGCAGCAAAGGATCTAGGGTATTCAAAGACCCGTTGACATCAGCAGGACTGGAAGATCCTCTGTGGCCAAAGTGGGTCATCTCTACTGCTGGAAAACACCGCAGGGATTGTCCTTCATTCAATAAACTGCCTGTTTTAACCATCAAAGAAAACCCAAGGTCAGATCAACTCACTGCAAGAAATTGGAAAAATGAAAGGTCCAATGGCACATGGCATTTCAACCCCAAAAAATTATTATACAATGTGATTACCAATAAAAGGCTTTCATAGTTATTAGCACTGCTGCCTCATAGCACCAGGCTC
This sequence comes from Sphyrna mokarran, assembly GCA_024679065.1. Lineage (NCBI taxonomy): Eukaryota > Metazoa > Chordata > Chondrichthyes > Carcharhiniformes > Carcharhinidae > Sphyrna > Sphyrna mokarran. The sequence continues at coordinate 37,536,520 of JAGIQG010000025.1, forward strand.
GATTGGTTGACTGTCATCTGTGCTGAAGTTGCACATTCTCCCCATGTTAAGAAGGCATATGGAGTCTTAGCTTTTATTGGTAGGGGGATTGAATTTCGGAGCCGCAACATCATGTTGCAACTGTACAAAACTCTAGTGCGGCCGCACTTGGAGTATTGTGTGCAGTTCTGGTCCCCACATTATAAGAAAGATGTGGAGGCATTGGAGAGGGTACAGAGGAGGTTTACCAGGATGTTGCCTGGTATGGAGGGCAGGTCTTATGAAGAGAGGCTGAGGGATTTGAGGTTGTTTTCGTTAGAAAGAAGGCGGCTAAGAGGAGACCTTATTGAAACATATAAGATGATTAGAGGTTTAGATAGGGTGGACAGTGATAGCCTTTTTCCTAGGATGGAGAAAGCTAGCACGAGGGGACACAGCTTTAAATTAAGGGGTGATAGTTATAGGACGGATATCAGAGGCAGGTTCTTTACCCAAAGGGTGGTTCGGGAGTGGAATGCCCTGCCTGCAGCAGTTGTAGATGCGCCAAGTTTGGTGGCGTTTAAGAGGTTAGTTGATAAGTATATGGAAGAGAAGGGAATGGTTTAGTTTTGAGGGGCATTGCTTTTTATATTGGTCGGCGCAACATCGAAGGCCGAAGGGCCTGTTCTGTGCTGTAATGTTCTATGTTCTATGTCTGCATGGGTTTCCTGCAGGTGCTCGGGTTTCCTCCCATAGTCTGAAAGTCATGCTGGTTAGATGCATTGACCATGCTAAATTTTCCCTTGGTGTACCCGAACAAGTGCCAGAGTGTGGCAACTAGGGGACTTCCACAGTAACATATAAGCCCACTTGTGACACCAGTAAATAAAATGAAAAGGTGACATTCTTTTTACTGACGCTGCCACAGTATTTTTCACCTTTGTTTGGGTAGACAAGGTAGAAAAATAAATAAAAATTAACTTTAAAAACACTAATTAAATTCTTAACCAATTCCGCAACAGTTAGATCCATAACTATACCTGGAGGTTCATTTTAGAATCAATCTTCAATCGAGATTTCACATACAGCAACCAGGGTTTATAGAGTCATGAGCTGGAATTTTACCTCTTGGCCATCAAGTACCTATCTATTTTTCAGACTGGGGGAGGAAACCGGAGCATCTGGAGCCAATCCACGCAAAACAAGCAAACTCAGATTTTAAAAAATTAAGCTGACCAGTTGCCTCTCTTGCATAATTATGAAATATAGAGGACAAGAAAGAATCATATCATATCCAATCTCTCTATCTGATGCTGCTAGTTAATTTCCAGAGATTTATAACCATATGGAAGAGTTCCAGGAAGAGACAAGTCAGACATTGTCTCCTGGGATGTGATCCATTGGCCAGTTTATATTGGAAGTAGTCTCATGCATGTTAGTTACTGAAGCTTGAGGTGCCATTTATGAGAAGCCATTTGATTGGCATATTGCCAGCTCAGATTCAAATCTTGGCTGTAAAGCAAAGACAACAAAGATTGGAGTGCAGGATTTCTCTGATGCTGGGGGGATGGACAGACTTAGAATCATAGATTCCCTACAGTGCAGAAGAGGCCATTCAGCCACTTGGGTCTGTATTGACTCTCCAACAGAGAATCTTACCCAGTCCCACCCTACACCTTAACCCCACACATTTACCCCACTAATTCCCCAAATATACACATCTTGGGGCACTAAGAGTTAATTTAGCATGGCCAGTACACCTAATCTGCATATTTTTGGACTGTGGGAGGAAACCCACACAGACACAGGGAGAACATGCAAACTCTACACAGACAGTCATCCAAGGTCAGAATTGAATTCAGGTCCTTGGTGCTGTGAACACTGTGCCACCGTATCACTCTTAGCAGCAATGCAAACCTACTTCCTGAGGTGACGTTCGAATATGAACTTGGTGTAATCTACATGATAGTACCACCACTGGTGTCAGGGATGTGGCCAATTACTTCATAGACCAACACACAACAAAATAATCAACTATCATTTAACTTTACATTGTCATGGAGGACATTCTGATAGACTTCATGAACAAAAGCACAGTGTTCCATCAAATAGTTGATCATTCTTAGAGGTCTTCTTGTGCAGTGGATAGTAATCGTCTTTGGCTTTAAGCCAGAAGCTCTGGGTTCAAGTCCCACTCCAGGACTTAGACCATAAGATATAGGAGCAGAATTAGGCCACTTGGCCTATCGAGTCAATCATGGCTGATATCTTTCTCATCCCCTTTCTCTGCCTTTTCCCCACAACCCCTGATCCCTTTATTAATCAAGAATCTATCTATCTCTGTCTTAAAAACACTCAATGACCTGGCCTCCACAGCCTTCTGCAGCAATGAATTCCACAGATTCACCACTTCTGGCTAAAGAAATTCCTCCTCATTTCTGTTTTAAAGGATCGTCTCTTCAGTTTGAGGTTGTGCCCTCCGATTCTAGTTTTTTTCTGAGTGGAAATAACTTTTCCATATCCACTCTATCTCGGCTTCACGATATCCTGTAAGTTTCAACAAGACCCATCCCTCTGCCATCCTTCTGAACTCCATTGAGTACAGACCCAGAATCCTCAACCGCTCCTCAGGGACAAGGAAGGTGCATTCACAATGTGGTTAAACAGGTTGAGTATCAACCTAAAAATCCTTCCAAATGACTGGCGGAGAGAATCCTGGTCAGCTGTATTTGACATGGATTGCAACTGTCTCAAGGTTCTGGTGACAGACTAAGTGACCTGTTCCAGGAGTTGCTAACCATGGAAACGGATGGAAATGTGCCTTAGAGCACCATGAAGTGCAGGAAGGTAATTTTTTTTTTAATCGATGCATTTTATTTTGCTAAAAGAGATAAGTTAAGAAAGTAAGTGCATTTACATAGCACCCTTCATAACTTCAGTGAGTCCCAAGACATTTTAGAAGCTCTTGAGTATGTTTGAAGAATGGTCAGTGTTATAAAGATATCTCCAACACAAAAATAGCCCCAAACCTCAATGAGGGGCAATAGAGATGACCCAACCATGGTCACTTGATGTTCCCAGCTCAGTGCTTATTTTTTTTCCTAGAATCCTATTGTGCAGAGAGAGGCCCTTCAAGTCTGCACCAAACACAATCCCACCCAGGCCCCACCATTTCCCTACATACTATACCCACTAATCCCTCTAACCTACACATCCCTGGACCCTAAGAGGCAATTTCTTAGCATAGCCAATCAACATAGCCCACAAAGCTTTGGACTGTGGAGGAAACCGGAGCACCCGGAGGAAACTGACGCAGGCACGAGGAGAATGTGCAAACTCCATACAGACAGTGACCCGAGCCAGGAATCGAACCCAAGACCCTAGAGCTGTGAAGCAGCAATGCTAACCACTGGGCTACTGTGCCACCCAAACAGCACTCTCTCTGAATAACACTAAGCTTTGCAATTGTCCCTGAAGGTAAATAGGAAGACAGGTAATGTTTGTCTCCCGGCAGACCCTGATGGTCTCTTTATTTAAATGTGTGTGCGGACCAGTTCAAGTGTTTCCCGATTATTACTTTTTTATTCAAATAATCTTGCATACTTCATGCTAATGAGGTTTAGGACATTAGCTGCCGCTATGCCTGCTCAATATGTGAAACAAATTGGAATCATTAAGAAAGCTATTAGTCACAAACGGATGAGGGTGAATCTGTGGTGGCTGTAATTTTTTTTTTGCACTCTTCTCAACAAATTGCAGGATCCTGTCCTTGAAGAGAACCGAAACCCGGATGGAGTGCGTAAACAGTTTGGGGAGGGAGGGTAAGCAGTGAGGACATCGCACAGTGGGAAAGGGTAAGGTTAGAGCCTGAAGGCAGTGCGGAGCCATGAAAACTGACATGAAAGTTAACTTTATATTCCATTTTGCACTGCTCATTAATAACAACCAGCATACATCTGCCAAAGAACTTGGCCGAGTGTCGACCTGCTCCTGGAAATATCCTTGCATGAATATAAATTTTGGGTCACATTGGGGATGCGAAGATTCACTGGACTAATAAGGGTAGCATGACTTTCAAGAAGTGGTCATTAAAACTGTATGGACTTGCATATAATCCATCTCAATCCCTAGCAAGAATAATGAAGAATCGTAGAATCCTATAGCACAGAAGGAGGTCATTCAGCCCATTGATCTGCACGGACCAAAATCCCACCCAGACCTTATCCCCATCACCCAATATTTTTACCCTACCTAGTCCACCTGACATAAGGGGCAATTTAGCATGGCCAATCCACCTAACCCACACATCTTTAAACTGTGGGAGGAAAGCAGAGCACCCAGAGGAAACCCACATAGACAGAGAAAGGAAGTGCAGACTCCACACAGTGACCAAGCCAGGAATCAAACCCAGGTCCCTGGTGCTATAAGGTAGTAATGCTAATCACTGTGCCACCAGTATATGTAAGCTAAATAGTGTGGATACTGGAAACACAAACAGAAAATTCTGGAAATACTTAACAGGGATGGCAGCATCTGTGGAGGGAGAAAGAGTTAATCATTCAACAAATTTTCATCAAAACTTGGAAAAGTTGGAAATATTTTGATTTGATTTATTATTGTCACATGTATTGGGGGGCAGTGAAAAGTATGGTTTCTTGCACACTATACAGACAAAACATACTGCTCATAGGTTACATAGAGGAGAAGGAAAGGAGAGAGTGCAGAATGTAGTGTTACAGTTATAGCTAGGGCATAGAGAAAGATCAACTTCATACAAGGTAGGTCCATTCAAAAGTCTGACAGCAGCAGGGAAGAAGCTGCTCTTGACTCAGTTGATACGTGACCGCAGACTTATGTATCTTTTTCCTAATTAAATGTATATCTTTCAATCAAATAAACGTGGGAACCGTGGAAAAAGAAGAACCAAAGGAAAGGTCTGTGATTGAGTGAAAGGCAGGCTAGAATAAATGACAAAGTGATAATAGTGCAAAGCCAAATGGTGTGGTCATGGACAAATGAAGAAGCAAAGGACGTGGCAGAAAGTGGTGTGAATGACAGGACTATGAATAGCACCATCCAAAGACAAAAAAGAAGTAAAGAGAAGAAAGCAAGAAAGAGAAAGCAAAACTAGCAAAGACAAAAAGAAACAGAAAGTGGAGAACAGACTCTAGAATTATTGACCTCAATACTGTGTTCGTGCTGTCCCTTGAACTTACATTGACCAAGTGTAACTTTGATCTTTAAGTCATCTGTTATAATTATCCACTTTGCTCCCTCCGTGACCTCTCTTTCCTTAACCTCCTGTATTGTTACAGTGAACTCAATATTAGCTCAAGGAACAGTACCTCATCTTTCAATTAGGTTCTTTAAAACCTTCTAGCTCAAACTCAGTTTGGTAATTTTAGACAATCTGTCTTTATTTTATCTCTTCTTGTTTTTTTCTCTCTCTAATTTTTCTCTTTTTGTATTTTAAATCACAGCTTTCCACCACCTTGCCATTCACCCCTCCTCTGGATACGTTCTTTTGTTTCTTTCCTTGTATTTTTGCCATTCCCTTTTGTCTTGCATCACTAATCCTATTGTCATTTAATCTCGCCTCACTTCCAGCCCACCACAGCTTTGCATTTCTTCCACCCTCTCCTTTCTCACTTGCTTAAAGCTGATTACGTTCAATCAAGTTATCTCTTACTCTCCCAAACTCCAGCAGATACAAACCTAGCCTGCCCCACCTTTCCTCATAACACTATCTGTCCACTCCAGGTATTATTTTAGTCAATCTTCTCTGAATTGCTTCCAATGCATTTACATCCTTTCTTAAATAAGGAGGCAAATACTGTATGTAATATACCAGATGTGGTTTCATCAGTTCTGAGTATACCTGAAGCATTAATTTTATTAGCTTTTGTAAATACTTGCTGTACCTGCATACAAATCTTTTTTGTTCAACTACAAGGACTCAGAAACTCTATATCTCAGAGTTCTGCAATCTCTTACCATTTAGATCATATGCTTCTTTATTATTCTTCCTGTCAAAATGGACAATTTCACATTCCCCGACATTACACTCCATTTTCCAAAACTTTGACTGGTCGCTTGACCAATTTATGTCCCTTTGTGACCTCCTTATGTCCTCTTTATAATTTACTCTCCAACCTATCTTTGTGTCATCAGCAAATTAGCAACCTTCAGCCTCTTCCTTCAAGTCAATTTCATATATTATAAAGAGTTGAGACCCCAGCACTGATCTACCTGGCATACTGCTCGTTACATCTTGCCAATCAGAAAATGACCCATTTATGCCTTCTCTCTGTCTCCTGTGAACTAACCAATCTTCTATCCACGCCAATATGTTGCCCTCTATACCATGAGCTTTTCACCTGGCATCTTATCAAATGCCCTCTGGAAATCTATGGACAATGCATTCCCTTTATCCACCACAAACATTACTCCTTCAAGGAGCTTCAATAAATTGGTTAAGTAATATTTACCTTTCACAAAACCACATTGACGTTGTCTGGTAACCTTGATTTTTTTTTCTAAGTGACTTGGTGTAACTTCTTTCTAACTTTCAGTACGGCAGTTGTTAAGTTAACTGGCTTAACAACTTAGCCAGTTCCTGTGTTCTGTCTCTCGCCCTTTTTGAATAAAGGAGTTACATTCACAACTAGCAACCTAATGGAAGCATCCCTGAATCTAGTGAATTGTGGAAAATTAAAATCAACGCATCGACTGTCTCATGAGCCACTTCTTTAAGATCCTGAGATGAAATCCATAAGGACTCAGGGACTTGTCAAACCACAGCTCCAGTAATTCGCTCAGTATCACTTCCCTGGTGATTGTAATTTTATGAATTCCTCCTTCCCTTCTATTTCCCACAGTACAGCTCTTTCTGGGATGTTACTTGTATCCTCAATAGTGAAGACTGAGGCAAAATACCTGTTCAGTTTATCTGCCAGAGATCCTACTTTCCATTATTAAGGTCCCAGGCTCACTTTCTACATGATCAACTCTCATTTTTTAACTCTTTATTGAATACTGATAGAAACTCTTACTTTCTGTCTTCATGTTTCAAATTGCCATTCTCTGTTTCTCTCTCATTTTTAATCTTTTTATCATTCTTTGCCATTTTGTATATTCTATCCAATTTTCTGACCAGCCACTCATCTCTACACAATTGAATGTTTTACCTTAAGTTTGATGCGATGGCTAAATGTTTTAGATAACCATAGATGGTGAGTCCATCCCTTGGGAATTTACTTTCTCATTGGCATACCTCCTTACATGTCTTACATCTTGATTGAGCAATCGTTTAACCTAATGTTTCAGTTCACTGAAGCAGCTCCGCTTCACAGCCCTCATAATCACCCTTATTTAAGTGTAAACTGATTAATGATCCTGGTGACTCTGTTCCTCCACATTTGATTAAAAAAAGTTACTGTCTTTTGAGGCAAGGTTTCATTCCGGGATCTTCCTGTAGAGTTATAACATCAACTGGGATTGGAATAAGATCTCCTTTGTTACGTTTCACATTTGGGGACATGGGACTGAATATTACAGGGGAGGCAATGATCTGCCCTCAGAAACAGAGTTGGCATGGTGTGCCAAGCTAACCTGCTCTGTATGCGGAAAAGTGTGAGGTAATTCAGTTTGGCAGGAATAACAAATGTGTAGAGTATAGGGCTAATGGTAGAACTCTTAATAGTGTTGATGAACAGAGGGATCTTGGTGTATATGTGCATAAATCCCTGAAAGTTGGCAATCAAGTCGATAAGGTTGTTAAGAAGGCATACGGAGTCTTAGCTTTTATTGGTAGGGGGATTGAATTTCGGAGCCGCAACGTCATGTTGCAACTGTACAAAACTCTAGTGCGCCGCACTTGGAGTATTGTGTGCAGTTCTGGTCCCCACATTATAAGAAAGATGTGGAGGCATTGGAGAGGGTACAGAGGAGGTTTACCAGGATGTTGCCTGGTATGGAGGGCAGGTCTTATGAGGAGAGGCTGAGGGATTTGAGATTGTTTTCGTTAGAAAGGAGGCGGCTAAGAGGGGACCTTATCGAAACATATAAGATGATTAGAGGTTTAGGTAGGGTGGACAGTGATAGCCTTTTTCCTAGGATGGAGAAAGCTAGCACGAGGGGACATAGCTTTAAATTAAGGGGTGGTAGTTATAGGATGGATGTCAGAGGTAGGTTCTTTACCTAGAGGGTGGTAAGGGTATGGAATGCCCTGCCTGCTGCAGTTGTAGATGCGCCAAGTTTGGTGATGTTTAAGAGGTCAGTAGATAAGTTTATGGATGAAAAGGGAATGGTTTAGGTTAGAGGGTCATTGTTTTTTCTTAATTGGTCGGCGCAACATTGAGGGCCAAAGGGCCTGTTCTGCGCTGTAATGTTCTATGTTCTACGTAGCCATAAGGTGCTGAGGTCTGACTAAACACGGGTTGAGTGGGATTTCACCCCTCTATGAGGAGGAAGTCCCACCCTCGGCAGCACCAAGCACACATCATTGGGACGGCAAGAGGAGGAGGAAAAATAACTCTGGGTTCTTGGGAAGGGAGGTTCTTGGTAGATACAGGGCAAATGGTCTCCTTCTGCCCTGTAGGGTTTCTATGATTCTATTCTATGACATATACAGATAGAATATCTGTGGGTACCAAGCTGTGTCTCTCAGTGCCAGGAACTCAGGTTCAATTCCAGCCTTGGGTTACTGTCTGCGTGGAATTTGCACTCTCTACTTCCTACTTTCTGTATTCTGTATTCCGTGAGGGGGTGAGGGAATGGGTAAAGTTGCTTCAGGAGGCGTGTAGGAAGAAAGGGGGGGGTTCTTTCTCAGGAGGGTGACTGTCCAGTCAGCAAATGGCAGCCCCAAAGATTCTTCCCTTCCCACTCTTAGAAAAAATGGTTCAAAAAATCGTGTGCCTTCTCCTGCCCGGCCACTCATGCCAAATATTTGATGGTGTGGGCAGCTTTGGTAACAAACCTAATTGACACTTGGCTAAATTGACCCTTGAATATCTATTCATACATGACTGGGGGCTTCCAGTTTTGGGGTGAGCTTATGGGGGCCAGGAAGATGGCAGGGTGAGCACCCATTCAATATTATGTGCCACCACCCCCCTCTCCACCCTGAAAACATGTCAATAGGGACATGTTAAAATGTACCCCATGAAATCTGGAAGCTTGTTGACTTTGAGTTTTGGTGAGCCAGATAAATATCACAGATATTCCATCTGTATATGTCATAGAATAGAATCATAGAATCCGTACATTGCAGAAGGAGGCCATTCGGCCCATTGAGTTTGTGCCCACCACAATTGCACCGAGGCCCCATTCCTATAATCACTCATATTCACCCCGCTAGTCCCCTTCACAGTGGGGTTAATTTAGCGTGGTCAATCAACCCCAACCCACAATCTTTGAAATGCGGAAGGAAACCGGAATATCCCCCACGTAGACAGGGAAGAGGGTGCAAACTCCACACAGACAGAGATCCAAGGCCGGAATCGAACCTGAATCCCCGGTGCTGTGAGACAGCAGTGCCAATCATTGTGTCACTGTGCTGTCCATTCAAGGAAGGGATTCTATCAGACATTCATCCCCATCAACCCCCTTCTTAGGGGTTGAGGATACTTCTGAATCAATGCAGGAATTGCAAAAAAAACCTGATACTTGCCAGCCATTCTCCTCAGCTTGTTAGGGTTTTTATTTTACATAAAATAGTTCCAGAAAATTATATACAAAATACAGTGTAAAGGATGCAGGCATGATGTACATATCTACATCAATGGGAATGAAGTAGAAAGGATTGAGAGTTTCAAGTTTTTTAGATGTCCAGATCATCAACAACCTGTCCTGGTCCCCCCATGTATACACTATAGTCAAGAAAGCCCACCAATACCTCTACTATCTCAGAATACTAAGGAAATTTGGCATATCAACTATTATTCTCATCAACGTTTATAGATACACCATAGAAAACATTCTTTCTGGTTGTATCAAAACTTGGTATGTCTCCTGCTCTGACTAAGGCCCAAGGAAATACAAAAAGTCATGAATATAGCCCAATCCGTCATGCAAAACAGCCTCCCATCCATTGACTCTGTCTACATTTCCCACTGTCCAGCAAAGCTGTCAGCATAGTCAAGGACTTCATGCACCCCAGACATCCTCTCTTCCACCTTCTTCCATCGGGAAAAACATATAAAAGTCTGAGGTCACATAGCAACCGATTCAAGAACAGTTTCTTCCCTGCTGCTGTCAGACTTTTGAATGGGCTTACCTCGCATTAAGCTGATCTTTCTCTGCACCCTAGCTATGATTATAACAGTACATTCTACTCTCTCTCCTTTCCTTCTCTATGTATGGTATGCTTTGTCTGTATAGTGCGCAAGAAACTATATTTTTCACTATATGTTAATACATGTGACAATAATAAATCAAATCAAATCAAATCAAACAGTCTGTGTTCAAAGGACTGAGTGGGATATAGTTAAATGCAGTTCTGGTATAGATAAAATGTGGTTCTGTACTAAATGAACACCATTCTAGAACAGCGCTTGAAATTGTGCGGTGCCGAACTGAAGCCTAAAATAGAATTCTATAAACAGGTCCTTTATAGTACTGTAACGTGACAGAGTTCAACCATTAAGCTGTAATTAATTATAGGAAATAGCAGAAAAAAAATTGTTTCAACTGCCAAAATTAAGGTACAAGTCATTTTTAGTTTATATTCATTATAACTGACAGTTCATTTTTCAAACCTGATCTGCAGGAAAAATGGGTTCATTTAGAAATAATGTTGTTTAAATTAGGTGGTGTGTGTAAGATCTATTCAAAGGAACGCAAAGGAAGTGCCAGATAAAGCGTATGACAAAAATATGCCCGGCGTATTATAAAATGACTTGCTGATGACTAAGCCTTGCAGAGTTTTATCTTAAATACTTGAGTGCTGATTAAAGCAAATTATTATTCAAACTTTGTTTATTTTTATTTATTCATTTGTCTCACAAGTCAGCTGACATCAACACTGCAATGCAGGTATTGTGAAAATCCCCTAGTCTCCACACTCTGGCATCTGTTTGTGTACACTAAGGGAGAATTTAGCGTGGCCAGTACACCTAATCAGCACGTCTTTCAGGTTGTCAGAGGAAACCTGAGCACCCAGAGGAAACCCACGCAGCCACGGGGAGAAAATGCAAACTCCGCACAGACAGTGACCCAAGGCTGGAATCAAACCTGTGTCCCTGGAGCTGTGAGGCAGCATGCTAACCAGCGTGCCACAGTGCCGGCCCTGTTTTCCAAGTAATATGCGCATCCTCACTTTCATTTCCGAAATACAATCTCACAGCTTCCCGACTGTTTTGTCTTCTATTCTAAAAGCACGCCGGGGGAACAACAGATGGAATTTTCTGGCCCTTCCCACTGGGGGGGGATCCCCCTATCCCATTGATGGTGACTCCCTCCCTCCCTCCACCCTCCCCAGTGGCCTCATTCCCTGGCTGCGGAAAGTGCAGGGTGGACACAGAAGATCCTGCCACAAACAAATGGTCTGCCATTGGGGGAGAGAGGGAGAGGGATGGAGTTGTCAGAAAACCCTATCCAATGGGTTGCACCCCCTCTGAAAGTCTGTCTCCCCACTGTGCCCCTTGTTTTTGATTTGGAGAAGTTTCAGTGGTCCCTGAAGGCAACTATCTACAAACACGCTAATATTTATTTTAATGTATTTACAGATTATGGGGAACTTTTGACCATATTTACTTCCCTGTCACTTTCACTTTACTCTACCCCAACATCTCAGAAAGCATGAGCGTGTGACACTTCCTTATAAATTAAAGTTAGCCCTTTATGGGACTTAGTCCAATACAGCACACTTCACTATATTTTGCAGCAGGAGTAACAAAGCACAAAAAAGCCTCCCCACATCCCCACCCAAACCACCCCACCCCGCACACCTGTCTGCCCGAAATAATTCATTACTCAGGCCAGGCTACAATCAGGTGTCCTGTAAGTTCATTCTCCAAAGATGTGCAGGTTAGATGGATTGGCCATGCTAAATTGTTACTCTTAGTATCGGGGGGATTAAATATGTGGGGCCACAGGGATAGGGCCTGGATAGGATTGTTGTAGGTGCCGCCTGAATGGGCCAAATGGCCTCCATCTGTACTGTAGGGATTCTTAGTTTCTAATAAATGAATGAGTGGCCAAATTCACTCAAATGATCCAACTTTGATCATAGCTGAAAGTCTCCAGGGTGAAAAGTCACCTGGTCGATATAGAGTTTGTGGGTGGGATTTTATGGCTACATTTGCCCCAAGGCCAGAAAATCCCACCCGAGGTTAACAGGTCTTTGCATGCTCCATGTCCCGCCAACGATGATTCCCATGATGATGGGACAGGTAAATTCCACCCCATGTATTATTATTCTACCATACTCTACTATTTTTGAGTCATCCAACTCAGCATAAATTGAGGAAATTGTTTACCACAACCTTGCCTATAGTTTGCACATTGCTGGGAATCAGCACATTTCATCTTTGGGTAAAAACTGAAGTCAATGGACACATGGTGACACAGTGGATAGCATTGCCACCTCACAGTGCCAGGGACTCGGGTTCAATTCCTGCCTCAGGTCACTGTCCGTGTGGAGTTTGCACATTCTCCCCATGTCTTGAATGGGTTTCCTCTGGACACTCCAGTTTCCTCACACTCTCCAAAGGAGTATAGTCCAGGTTGATTGGCCATGATAAATTGTCCTTAGTGTCAGTGTGTTAGCAGGGTAAATATATGGGGTTACGGAGATAGGATCTGTGTGAGATTGTGGTCAATGCAGTCTCAATGGGCTGTATGTCCTCCTTCTGCATTGTGGGATTTTATAATGGGGTTCAGTGATTGGTGTTATTCCTAGCAGAAAGCTAAATATTAGAGTTTTTGGATGACAATTATCCCAACTCCTGTGCAAGATTTCCTCAGGATAGTATTCCAGGCTCAACTATATAGTTACTTTATCAGTACTTACTGCTCAATCACAAAATCATGATGAGTTCAGCGTCAGCTCCATTCATCATTCCTCAGATAATGCAGACAGCAAAACTTGAACAATATCCTGGCTCGAGACTCCTACCATCAGTGTTCTGGGGCTCAACATAGGCAAAAAACTTATCTGGACCAGATGCTTACATACTGAAGCTACTTAGAGCAGGTCAAAGGCTGGACCGCCATGGAAAGTGTTTCACCAGCTGACTCCCAAATACTTCTGCAATATCTGCAAGATGGTAGTCATGATGTGAAGATGCCGGCATTGGACTGGGGTAAACACAATAAGAAGTCTCACAACACCACGTTAAAGTCCAATAGGTTTATTCGTAGCAAACACCACTAGCTTTCAGAACTGCTGCTTCTTCATCAGGTGAGTGGGAACTCCCACCCACCTGATGAAGGAACAGTCAGCTCCGAAAACTGGTAGTGTTTGCTGCAAATAAACCTGTTGGACTTTGATCTGGTGTTGTGAGCCTTCTTACCATCTGCAAGACACAGGAGTGTAAAAGAATGCTCTTCACTCACATTGATGGGAGCTGTAGTAAGATCATTCAAGAAGCTTGACACAATCTGCCAAAAAGCAGTCTGTTCGATTGGCATCTGATCCACTAGTTAGTGATCCAACAACTCCATGATCAGAATGTGCTATCCACGGAATATATTGTAATGGATCACTAAGGTTTATTTGAGAGCACTTCCCTAACCCAAAATAGCCACTGTCTGCATGGACATCAGACGGTGACTTATAGAAGAGGGCAACATCTTCAACAAGTCACACACAATGCTGACATATTACCACCACTCATTCATTGTTACTGGGTCAAAGCCCTGGAACTCCATGCCTCCACAGTGCTATGGCAATGCCTTCAGCGTATAGACTGCAGCAGTTCAAGAATGTGGTCCATCCAAACGGTAACCAGGGATGGGCAATAAACGCTGGCCTTTCCAGTCCCATCCACATTGAAGCATGGAATTCCTAGAGCGTAGAAGGAGGCCATTCAGCCCATTGAATCTGCACTAACAACAATCCCACCGAGGCCCTATCCCCGTAAGCCCACATATTTATGCTGCTAATCCTTCTAACCTACTCATCCGGGGACACCAAGTGGCAATTTAGCATGGCCAATCAACCTAACCGCACATCTTTGGATTGTGGAGGAAACCAGGGCAGCTGGAAGAAACCCACGTAGACACAGGGAGAACATGCAAACTCTACATAGAGTGTAACCCAAGCCAGGAATTGAACCGGGACTCTGGACCTGTGAGGCAGAAATGCTAACTACTGAGCCACTGTACCGCCATATTCTAAACAAATTTTGCAAAGTAATGAAGATGCTACACTTGAACACATCATTGAATCAATTGCAGCCTAACCATCTGAGCTTGTTCATAGATTTCTGTCCAGAAATCTCATTGTGAAATATTTTAATCTAACTTTTGCTTTAACCTCTGTGATTAGAACCTTATGATATAGAGATGCCGGCGTTGGACTGGGGTAAACTCAGTAAAGTTTTACAACACCAATTTTAAATCCAACCAATTTATTTGATAGTAAATCCGCGAGCTTTCGACTTTACAGCCTTCGTCAGGCAAATGCAGCGTTCTGATCTGCAGAGGCACTCATATCCACACAGACAGTTACAGATTGCTGATTAGAATGCGAATCCTTACATCTAACCTGCTATTCAAGTGTTAAAGTGGCTAACAATGTGCGTGAAGGAAATCCTGAGCATTGGTTAGAGAATTGTGTATTTTCTCCAGACAGCACAGTAAGTGAGGTTTTTTGCTAATCCAGGCAAGTTACAGGGGTTACAGATAGTGTGTCATGAAGCCAAGATCCCTGTTAAGACTGTCCTCATGTGTGCGGAACTTGGCTATCAGTCTCTGCTCAGCGACTCTGCGCTGTCGTGTATCACGAAAGCCCCCTTGAAGAACATTTACCCGCAAGTCGGAGGCCGAATGCCCATGACTGCTGAAGTGTTCGCCCACAGGAAGGGAACTGTTTTGCCTGGTGATTGTTGAGCGATGCTCATTCAGCCGCTGTCGTAGTGTCTGCATGGTCTCCCCAATGTACCATGCTTCGGGACATCCTTTCTTGCAACGTATTAGGTAGACAACGTTGGCCGAGTTGCAGGAGTATGTACCGTGTACCTGGTGAATGGTATCCTCATGTTTGATGATGTCGTCCATGCCTATGATCTGGCATGTCTTGCAGAGGTTGCTGTGGCAG
Source organism: Sphyrna mokarran (assembly GCA_024679065.1). NCBI lineage: Eukaryota > Metazoa > Chordata > Chondrichthyes > Carcharhiniformes > Carcharhinidae > Sphyrna > Sphyrna mokarran. The sequence continues at coordinate 37,551,740 of JAGIQG010000025.1, forward strand.
GGTTGTGTGGTATTGTGGTCATTGTTCTCCTGAAGGTTGGGTAGTTTGCTGCGAACAATGATCTATTTAAGATTGTGCGGTTGTCTGAAAGCAAGAAGTGGGGGGGTGGGGATGGCCCTAGCGAGATGTTCATCGTCATCAATGACATGTTGAAGACTCCGGAGAAGATGTCGTAGCTTCTTCGCTCTGGGGAAGTACTGGACAACAAAGGGTACTCTGTCCACCTTGTCCTGTGTTCGTCTTCTGAGGAGGTCAGTGCGGTTTATCGCTGTGGCACGTTGGAACTGTCGATTGATGAGTCGAGCGCCATATCCTGTTCTCATGAGGGCATCCTTCAGCGTCTGGAGGTGTCTGTCACGATCCTCATCATCTGAGCAAATTCTGTGTATACGGAGGGCTTGTCCATAGGGAATGGCTTCTTTAACGTGTCTAGGGTGGAAGCTGGAGAAGTGGAGCATTGTGAGGTTGTCTGTCGGTTTTCGGTACAGTGAGTGCTGAGGTGACCGTCCTTGATGGAGATGCGTGTGTCCAAGAATGCAACTGATTCTGGAGAATAGTCCATGGTGAGTCTGATGGTGGGATGGAACTTGTTGATATCATCATACAATTGTTTCAATGATTGTTCACCATGAGTCCAAAGGAAAAAGATGTCATCAATGTATCTAGTATATAACCTTGGTTGAAGATCTCGTGTAGTGAAGAAGTCTTGTCCGAACCTGTGCATGAAGATGTTGGCATACTGAGGTGCAAGTTTGGTCCCCATGGCTGTTCCATGTGTCTGGATGAAAAGCTGATTGTTGAAGGTGAAGACATTGTGGTCCAAGATGAAGCGGATGAGTTGTAAAATTGCATCCGGAAACTGACAGTTGTTGGCATTGAGTACTGAGGCAGTTGCAGCAATATCATCGTCGTGGGGGATGTTGGTGTAGAGCGCCGAGACATCCATTGTGACAAGGAGCGTCCCTGGTTCAACTGCTCCATGTGTGCTGAGTTTCTGTAGGAAGTCTGTAGTGTCAAAACAAAAGCTGGGGCTTCTTTGTACACTGGGTTTCAGGATGCCCTCGATATAGCCGGAGAGGTTCTCACACAGGGTCCCATTGCCCGATACGATGGGACGGCCGGGTATGTTTGCCTTGTGTATATTTGGGAGGCAGTAGAGATCTCCAATGCGGGGAGTACGTGGAATGAGAGTCCGGAGGGTGTTCTGAAGGTCCGGATCAAAGGTTTTGATCAGAGTGTTGAGTTGATGAGTGTGTTCTTTGGTCGGATCCGCTGGTAACTGTCTGTAGTGTTTCACATTGTTTAGTTGTCGGTACACTTCTTCACAGTAGTCCGTTCTGTTCAGTATGACAGTGGCGCCTCCTTTGTCTGCTGGTTTGATGACAATGTTGCGGTTGGTCTTGAGAGCACGGATGGCCTTGCTTTGTGCTTGGGTGATGTTCGGGACTGTCTTGTAAGTGCAGTTGATAAATCTGGTGTTCACGCACCTCCTGATGGCTTGGGCATACATGTCCAGTCGGGGGCAGCGGCCTTCCGGAGGAGTCCAATTGGATTCTACATCATGACAAATAAGGAGCCAGAGAGAGAGAAACGGAAAGGAGCAGAGATAGAGAGGGAGAGAGAGATAAAGACACAGGGAGAGATAGAGAGAGAGAGACCAGGAGAGATGGAGAGAAAGAGGGGGAGAGAGAGATAGAGAGACCGGGAGAGATAGAGAGAGAGAGTGATAGACAGAGGGGAGAGACAGAGAGAGAGACAGAGAGAGAGAGAGACAGAGAGAGAGAGAGAGATAGAGAGACAGGGAGAGATAGAGAGAGAGAGAGAGTGATAGAGAGACAGAGGGGAGAGAGAGAGACAGAGAGAGAGAGAGAGGGAGAGAGAAAGAAATAGAGAGACAGGGAAAGAGAGAGAGAGATAGAGAGAGAGAGAGAGAAAAGGGGAGAGAGAGAGAGACAGAGAGAGACAGGGAGAGATGGAAAGAGAGAGGGGGAGAGAGATAGAGAGACAGGAAGAGATAGAGAGAGAGAGAGAGGAAGAGATGGAGAGAGATAAAGAAAGAGAGAGGAGGGAGAGAGAGAAAGAGATGGGGGAGAGAGACAGAGAGGGAGAGAGAGAGAGAGAGAGACAGGGAGAGAGAGAGAGAAAAGAGAGAGAGAAGGGAAGAGAGAGAGAGAGAGACAGGGAGAGATGGAGAGAGAGGGGGGGAGAGAGATAGAGAGACAGGAAGAGATAGAGAGAGAGAGAAATAAAGAGAGAGAGAGAGATAAAGAGAGAGAGAGGAGGGAGAGAGAGAAAGTGGTGGGGGAGAGACAGAGTGGGAGAGAGAAACAGATAGAGAGACAGACAGAGATAGAGAGGGTCAGAGAGAGGATTAGAGGGAGACAGAGAGGAAGAGATAGAGAAATACAGAGAAAGGAGAGAGATTGACACAGGGAGGGGAGAAATAGCGAGACAGAGAGAGAAGAAAGAGACAGAAAGATAGAGATAGAGACTCAGAGAGAAAGATACAGAGATAGAGAGAGAGGGAGAAGGAGAAATATACTGAGGAACAAATAGGGAGGAGAGGTGGGAGAGGAAGAGAGGGCTGCCCCCACAGGATGGAAGGATATGGAATTGAGAAGCTGAAGGAATAAAGATGGAATAAAGATGAGTCGGAACGTCAAGCTGGAAATCAGAAAGGAAACTCAGAAAGCAAAACAGAGGGAGTAAGATTTCCTGAGAAACCAGAAAAACATTCCAAAGTGAAAGTTTAGTTATTAACGTCACAAGTAGGCTACATTAACACTGCAATGAAGTTACTGTGAAAAGTTTCTCATTGCCACACTCTGGTGCCTGTTTGGGTACACTGAGGGAGAATTTAGCATGGCCAATGCACGTAACCAGCATGTCTTTCGGACTATGGGAGGAAACTGGAATACCCAAAGGAAACCCAGACAGATACAGGAAGATCTATAACTGTCTGTGTGGATATGAGTGCCTCTGCAGATCAGAACACTGCATTTGCCTGACGAAGGCTGTAAAGTCGAAAGCTCGCGGATTTACTATCAAATAAATTGGTTGGATTTAAGATTAGAACCTTATGCCAAACTACTGCTGAGCAATAGAGACGGTGGACAATGTAGAACTTAGAACATGGAAAAACTACAGCACAAACAGGCCCACAAGTTCCGCCGATGATATCCATACCTACTTGGCTTCCCTGTAACCCTCAATTCTATTAAGTCCCATGTACTCATCCAGAAGTCTCTTAAAAGACCCTATCGAATTTGTCTCCACCACCACCAACGGCAGCCGATTCCACTCACCCACCACTCTCTGAGTGAAAAACTTACCCCTGCTGTCTCCTCTGTACCTACTACCCAGCACCCTAAACCTGGGTCCTCTCGTAGTGACCATTTCAACCATGGGAAATGGCCTCTGAGAATCCACCCGCTCTACACCTCTCAACATCTTATACACCTCTGTCAGGTCCCTTCTCGTCCTTTATGATGTGTGAGCTGCCATGACAGGCTGGCAATTGTTAATTGTTTGCAACATTGGGGAAACAACCTCAAACTTCCATCGGGGAAGTTAATGGTGAAGTCACTGAAATAGTGATCCAGGGCCTCAGACAAGTGTTCTAGGAGCGTGGCTTCAAAACTTTCCAGGGCAGCGGATTGAATTCGATTAATAAATACATAATTATAAAGCTAATCTCTGTAATGGTGACTGAGAAACAGTCATCAGCTGTTGTAAAAGCCCATCTCACTCATGTATTTCCTTCTGGGAGGGAAGTCTGCTGTCTTTATTCAGTCTGGTCTACACGTGACTCCAGGCTCACAGCATTGTGCCTGGCTTTTAACTGTCCTCAGATGCGACCCAGAGAGACACTCCGTTCAAAGGGTAATTAGGGATGGGCAAAAAATGATGGCCTTGCCAGTAATATCCGCATCTCATGAAAGGAGAGAATCTATTTTAACCTCATTGACATTTTTTATTAGAGACTGTGTTTTGCTTTCAATCCCTTAAATATAACTCTTCTCAAAAGCCTTTCCCTTAATGAAAAGTGACAACTGAGGAGTTGTTTTGCTTTATTATTGCCGCATAGTAGATCATTTATTGAAAGCTTCAGGACTCAAAGCAATGACAGAACAAGCCATTAAAGAGTTAATTTTATTAGTGTCAGAAGTAGGCTTAAATGAACAATGCAATGAAGTTGCTGTGACAATCCCTTGCTGACCACACTCCGGCGCCTGTTTGGATACATTGAGGGAGAATTTAGTACGGCCAGTGCATCTAACCAGCACAACTTTTGGACTGTGAGAGGAAACCGGAGCGCCCGGAGGAAACCCACACAGACACAGGTAGAACGTGCAAACTCCACACAGACAGTGACCCAAGGCCAGAATTGAAGCTGGGCCCCTGGTGCTGTGACACTAATGACTGTGCCATCCAATATAAAGCTTGAATAGAATGACCTTGGTAATGTTTGGGAGGAGGTTGAGCTGGAGTCAAGCAGTACTCCAAAGACTCTCACCTCTGATTGCTGTGAAATGCTCGATGTTTGATTCAATTGTGTGGAAATGAACAGACTTTAAGCATGTCTGTTTTGCTTCACTTTTCTCCAATAGGACAGGAGTGAATTAGTGAGGAAGTCATTAAAATAAGTCCTAATTTACAACAATCAACTGGGGAAGTGTTAATTTTTTATTTCAGGCAGAGTTAACAGCGCCGTTAATGTAATGCCGTGCAATTTTTCACAGTGAAGGGATTGCATGAACTATCAACACACGGAATACATCTATTTTTTACACCAAATCAAATAAAATGAATCAGTGCCACAGGCCATTATAAGCCAGTACATCACTGATTCAATCTGACAGTTGATTATATAGCTTTCTGAGGTTAACACGATATGGTTTAATTTCGGTACTCAGTTTTACACTGTATCTAACCATGTAAACAGCCCCTGTCCCTGATCAAGCAAGTTGTTTTCACACAATCAAATTTACAATGTGGCAAACATAGTTAACATTTCTCATGCTGATTTGTCAGTCTTAATACGGGCAAAGCGTGAATGTCTCAAGAATTAATGTTTTACGATAACAGGAAGCAAGGGAACTCGCATAGATATTAAACTATTGTGTATTCGAGCCTCCTTATTTAATCATTTTATGGAACTTTCTAGTAGCTTTCCGCTGGAGCCCTCCTCCCCGCACACCCACTAGAGCGGTAAAGCTCCAATTAAGCCATCCACGTTTACAGCTTTCACAGCTTCATTCCACAGATGATTACTTTGTATTCCCTAAGACACTGGAGCACTTGGGATCCACGCCGTGTTTGAACACCTCAGTGGCAAATTATACCCTGAAGTTTTCAATCCTCTCCCAACCCAGTGTTCATCCTACCCATTTTAGCAAATGAAAATGTAGTTTAAAGTTCCATTATTAATCACTAGTAGGCTTACATCATCATTGCAGTGAAAATTCCCTAGTCGCCACACTCCGGCACCTGTTTGGGTACACTGAGGGAGAATTTAGCACCTAACCAGCACGTCTTTCAGACTGTGGGAGGAAACCGAATGCACTTGGAGGAGACCCATGCAAACATGGGGAGAACGTGCAGACTCCATAGACAGTGGCCCAATCTTGGAATTGAACTCAGGTCTCTGGCGCTGAGAGGCAGCAAACTGCTGTGAGGCAGCAGTGCTAATCGCTGTGTCACCGTGCACAATGTGTGCATTTTCCGAGTGCTTGTCCCCATTACATATGTCGGAAATAAACGTTCTCCTGTGTTTTTCTCACATCGCCAGGATCAAATCCGGTGAAGGATTTGGGAATGATTTTGATACAGAAAGGTTGTTTAGAATAAGAAATTTTGATGTTTTTCAGAGAAGGCTTTATACCAACATGAGAGAGAAGGGGAATAGTGGAAGATGACAGGTTGAGTGGGAAGAGACTCATATAGAGTATAAAGGCTGGCAGAGCCCATTGAATGACTTTTTTCTTGTACTGTGAATTCCATGTGGTGGATATTTGAAAGAAGAGGTTAGAATCATAAATCCATACAGTGCAGAAGAAGCCCATTCGGCCCTTTGCATGTGCACTGACTACAATCCCACCCATTCCCACAAACCCATGCATTTACTCTAGCTAGTCTCCCTGACACTAAGGGGCAATTTAGAATGGCCAATAAACCTAACCTGCACATCTTTGGACTATGGGGGCACCTGGAGGAAACCCACGGATGGATGGGGAGAATGTGCAAACTCCACATAGACAGTGGCCCAAGCCGGGAATCGAACCTGGTTCACTGGCACTGTGAGGCAGCAGTGCTAACCACTGTGCCACCCCAATTGTAGAATAAACAACAGATTCAAAGGTGCAATAAATCAGCAGAGGAATGTTTGACTGGTTCAAAACGTATCCATGCAAGAGGGGAGTATTTCATCACAGTCCTGACTTGTGCTTTGTAGATGGTGGAGAGGCTTCGAGGAATCAGGAAGTGAGTTACCACAGGATTCCGAACCTCTGACTTTCTTTTGTAGGCACACTAGGGCAAATTTTACCATAGCCCACCACGGGAATCAGAGTAAGTGAGGAGTGGACCATGAAAATATCCGTTGACCTCAGCAGGATTTTCTGGTTTCAGGATGAACAAAGCTGGAAATCTCAACGAGCATGTGTATTTTTTTTTAAAGAGCAACACAGCACGGGAAACAGGCCCTTTGGCCCAATGAGCCCGCGCCGCCGTCATAACTATATAGTAGCAAATCCATTATCCTATTATGTTATTCCTAATATGGAAAATTTTCACTATAGGGACAATTTGTTTCCCAATCAGCCTAAGAGCGAATTTTTGGGTTGTGGGAGGAAACCGGAGTGCCCAGAGAAAACCCACGCAACCATGGGGAGAACACGCAAACTCCCGCAGACACCGGCCCAATTCCAAGTGTCTGCACAGCCACATCAATAGTCTCTGAGCTGTCATGGTGCCCTTCAGATGGTCCACATAAAGCACTCATTTACGACATGAAGTACCAGGCAACCCATGAATCAACATCCAAGAGCTGTCCTCGCACCACCTGCCGAATGCATGCTCAATGTTGGTCAAGTATGGACCGAATTACCTGTGGAAAAAAAGCCGTAGTTAAACAGTCCTACTATATCCCTCTATCTGCATACCGCTCATGTGGCTGTCCAAGAGACCCTTAAACAGCCCCAGCGTGCCTGCTCCCACCACCTTACTCGGCAGTGCATTCCACACCCCCACTACCCTTTGTGTGAAAAACTGCCCTCTAATATTCGTCCTATACATAGCCCCCCTCACCCTATGGCCATGACCCCTCGTCCTATCCATTTCTAAAGGCGGAAAAAGTTTACCTCCATTTACTCTATCTATACCCCTTATAATCTTATACACCTCTATGAGATCCCCTCTAAGCTGACGTCTTTCAAGGGAAAACAACCCCAGTCTATTTAATCGTTCCTCATAAGACAGTCCTTCCATACCAGGCAGCATCCTGGTAAACCTCCTCTGCACTCTCTCCAAGGACTCCACATCCTTCCGATAGTACGGCGACCAGAACTGGACGCAGTATTCCAAGTGAGGCCTAACCAAAGTTCTGTACAACTGCAACATCAAACTCCTACTCTTGTATTCTATACCCTTTTCTATGAAAGCTAACATACTATACGCCTTCTTTATCACCTTCTCCACCTGTGAGGACACCTTCAGAGACTTGTGAACCTGCACCCCCAAGTCTCTCTGCGTCTCTATGCTCCGTATAGTTTTACCTTTTATCCTATAACTCTCTTCTACATTTTTCTGGCCAAAATGCATCACCTCGCATTTATCCGGATTAAATTCCATTTGCCATCTATCTGCCCAGTCTACCAACCTGTCTATGTCCTGTTGTATTGCCTGACACTGCTCTTCTGTACCCGCCAATCCAAGCATCTTGGTGTCATCAGCAAATTTGCTGATCTCACCACCTACCCCAACTTCCAAGTCGTTTATGTAGACCACAAATAGAAGAGGACCTAGTACTGAGCCTTGTGGCACTCCACTAGTGACAGGCTTCCAGTCGGAAAAAGAGCCTTCCACTACTACCCTCTGTCTCCTCCTCCCGAGCCAGTTCTCGACCCATCTACATACCTGACCCTGTATCCCATGCGCCTTCACCTTCTCTATCAGTCTACCATGAGGAACCTTGTCAAACGCCTTACTGAAATCCATGTAGATGACATCAACAGCCTGTCCTTCATCAACTGTTTTTGTCACTTCTTCAAAAAATTCCACTAGATTTGTAAGACAAGACTTCCCCTTGACGAAGCCATGCTGCGTATCCCTGATCAGATCGCAGCGCTCCAGATGCTCATACATCCTGTCCCTAAGGATCCTCTCCATTAGCTTACCTATAACTGAAGTCAAGCTCACCGGCCTATAGTTCCCTGGGTGATCCCTCTGACCTTTTTTAAACAACGGTACTACGTTTGCTATCCTCCAGTCCTCTGGGACCTCACCTGTGTCCAAGGAAGAGACAAAGATTTGCGTCAGAGGCCCAGCCAAGTCTTCCCTCAACTCCCTTAGCAGCCTGGGGTAAATGCCATCAGGCCCCGGAGCTTTATATGTCTTTAAGCTGCCTAACAGCCCCAACACCTCTTTCCTCGTAATCCTTATTTCCCTCAACCGATCCTCAACTTTGTCAACATCAGGCACAGACATCTGTCCAGTCTCCTGCGTGAATACCGACGCAAAGTATTCATTCAGGATCTCCCCCATTTCCTCAGGCTCTAAGCATAGATCCCCTCCTCTGTCCCTAAGAGGTCCAATCTTGCCTCTAACCATCCTTTTGCTCCTTACATAGGTGTAAAATGCCTTTGGATTTTCCTTAATCCTACCTGCCAGAGCCACCTCGTGGCCCCTTTTTGCCTTTCTAATACCCCTTTTAAGATCCCGTCTACACTCTCTATAAGCTTCCAGCCCTGTCTCAGTCCCTAGTTGCCTAGATCTAATGTAAGCCTCTCGCTTTTTCCTGATCAAGTCCTCAATCTCCCTGGTAAGCCACGGTTCTCTAATCCTACCTTTCTCATCCTTCCTCCTTGCCGGCACGTATCTTTCCTGCAGAGAGTTTAGTTTTCCCTTGAAAGACTCCCACATGTACCTCGTCGACCTGCCTTCAAAAAGCTTATCCCAGTCAGTATCTTTAAGATCTTGCCTAATCTGGCTGTATCTAGCACTCCCCCTGTTAAATACCTTCCCTTTTGGGCCGGTCTCGTCCTTTTCCATTAATATCCTAAAGCTTACTGTTTAGTGTATGGTTAGTCCAGCTCAGTTTCTGGTCAATGATAAGACCCAGGATGTTGATGATAGAAGATTTAACAATGGTAATGCCCCACTTTATAAGAAAGATGTGGAGGCATTGGAGAGGGTACAGAGGAGGTTTACCAGGATGTTGCCTGGTATGGGGGGCAGGTCTTATGAAGAGAGGCTGAGGGATTTGAGGTTGTTTTCGTTAGAAAGGAGGCGGCTAAGAGGGGACCTTATTGAAACATATAAGATGATTAGAGGTTTAGATAGGGTGGACAGTGATAGCCTTTTCCCTAGGATGGAGAAAGCTAGCACGAGGGGACACAGCTTTAAATTAAGGGGTGATAGTTATAGGACGGATATCAGCGGTAGGTTCTTTACCCAAAGGGTGGTTCGGGAGTGGAATGCCCTGCCTGCAGCAGTTGTAGATGCGCCAAGTTTGGTGGTGTTTAAGAGGTTAGTTGATAAGTATATGGAAGAGAAGGGAATGGTTTAGTTTGGAGGGCATTGCTTTTTATATTGGTCGGCGCAACATCGAAGGCCAAAGGGCCTGTTCTGTGCTGTAATGTTCTATGTTCTATGTTCTATGAATATCAAAGGGTGATGTTTAAATTCTTTCTTGCTGAGAGATGAGCATTGCTCCAAACTTGAGTGGCACGAATGTTACTGACCACTTGTCTCCACAAACTTGGATATTGTCCAGATCTTGCTGCATTTGTACATGGACTGCTTCAGTATCTGAGAAGTCACAAATGGTGCTGAACATTGTGCGATCATCAGCGAATGTTACCACTACTGACCTTATGATGGAAGGAAGGTCATTGATGAAGATTGTTGGGCATAAGACTCTATCCTGAGGAGCTCTTGCGGTGATGTCCTGGGACTGAGATGACTGATTTCCAACAAGCACAATCATCTTCCTAATAGCCAAGGATGACTCCAACCAGCAAAGCATTTTGCCCAGATTCCCATTGACACCAGTTTTGCCAGGACTCCTTGATGTCATATTCAATGAAGTAGGCAGTTCCAACACCTATTTATTGGCTTTGTGCTTGTTGGCCAGGAGGAGCAGGAGTGCTTGCCCCCACAACCACTCAAACAAATCTTCTTCCAACATCAGACAAACACTATCCATCCATCCCCCCACCTCCATAACAGATCCACACCCTCTCCTGGAAAATCCCCCTCGCTATTGCCATACATCACCGCTGCCCCCAGGGGCCTGGGTTCATTTTCTGGCTCAGGTTGTTGTGGAGATTGCATGTTCTCCCCATGTCTGAGTGGGTTTCCCCTGGGTGTTTTGGTTCCCTCCCACTGTCCAAAGATGTGCAGATTAGGTGCATTAGCCATGCTAAATTGCCTCTTAGTGTCCCAGAAAGCGTAGATTAGAGGGATTAGAGGAATAAATATGTGGGTTACGGGGATAAGGCCTAGGTGGGGTTGTTGTCAGTGCAGACCCACTGGGCTGAATAGCTTCCTTCTGCATTGTAGGATTCCTATGGTGACAGACCAAAGATCCAAACCAACCTCCGACAACTGACAATTTTTCCAGGCGCATCCTCAGTGAGTTATCATGAAGTCCCACCATTAAATTTAGCGAGACTGCCACATTCCTGGCATTTCCTTATTTCCCTCCCCCATAATTATCAGGGCTGCACAGTTCATTTGGGTGTATCTCGACTGACTGTCGAGAATACCTTCTGCGTCTTTGATGCTTGACAGCGTTCACATTTACCGGAATACAGGAAGTGAAAAGAAATGTCATTAAGCTCAGGAAAGCCTGTCTTCTCTTTCCACAGGCCAACCCACGCCCCATCCCTCAACAAATCTGTTAATTATTCTCTACCCCACAGACGCCCATCACTATTTCTCGCACCAATTGCTGCTGCTGTTAATTTATGCGGAAGATACTTGTGGAGAGGCTGAAAGGCCATTAAGCAAAACATGTCAAACTAGAAGGATGAACAAGTGCACTGCCATTGTTATTACTACTGGTTCATCAAAACAAGATTGATAATTGATAGTTAGGAAGCTCGCCATACAGAATCTGACATTTATTTGCCTTCTGTAAAGACTATTTATCTGTGCGTGCTGTCGCAAGCATGATGCTATTTTCCAGTTGTGTTCTATCCGCAGTCAATTACGAAACTCTCGCGTCCGAATATGCGCAATTATTTTTATATTTCTGAGCAGCCCCAACCACATGATGTGTCAAGGTGCAATTATCCGCCAGCTGTTTATGTTCAGAGTCTTCTTTTGTAATGTCAATCCCAGCCATCGGATTAGACAGTGTTAAGGATCTGAATGCGCCAATGTGCCTCGTTAAGTTTGGGGAACAGGGATCATGCAGCTGGCGCCGGTCTGTGCACTGCTGTCTCAAATGCTGGCACCTCTCTCTCAAATGTTTCATCCCACAGGACTCTGATAGGAAAGCTTTCCAGCAGAGGCTAAATGCCTTTTCTACAATACCCACGCCCACTTTATTCATTCATGGGATATGGACATCACTGAAGGCCAACACTGGCAGTACGATGGCACTGTGGTTAGCATTGCTGCCTCACAGCGCTAGGGATCCGGGTTCGATTGGGTGACTGGCTGTATGGAGTCTGCACATTCTCCCCATGTCCACATGGGTTTCCCCCCCAGGGGTTCCGGTTTCCTTCCACAATCTGCAGCATTGAGTTTAGAAATTAGCAAGTCACATTGCAGCTTTGTGGAATCTTAGGCCGCATTTGGAATATAGTGTTCAATTCTGGTCGCCACATTACCAGGACGATGCGCAGGCTTTAGAGAGGGTACAGAAAATATTTACCAGGATGTTGCCTGTTGCGGAGCGCATTACCTCTGAGGAGAGGTTGGAGAAATGTGCTTTGTTCTCACTGGAATGACAGAGATTGAGGGATGATCTGATCGAAATCTACAAGATTATGAGAGGAATGAGCAGAGTGAGTAGTCAGAAGCTTTTTGTCAGAGTGTTAGATTCAATTACTAGGGGGCTGTGTTTAAGAAGCGAGGGTCAAGGCTTAAAGGAGATGTATGAGGCAAGTTTTGTTACTCAGAGGGCGCCTGGAACTTACAGCCAGAGGTAGTTATAGAAACAGATATGATAGTAGCTTTAAAGGGGCATCTGGACAAACACATGAATAGGATGGGAATACAGAAATATGGTTACTGGAAGGGGAAGGGGTTTTAGTTAAGTTGGGTAGGCTTGGAGGCTGAAGGGCCTGTTCCTGTGCTGTAATTTTCTTTGTTCTTTGTTCCAGTCTGAAAGATGTGCAGGTTAGGTGGCTTGGCCATGCTAAATTCTCTCTCAGTGTACTCAAAAAGGCACTGGAGTGTGGCAACAAAGGGGATTTTCACAGTAACTTTATTGCATGTTAATGTAAGCAGTAATAGATAAACTTCTAAAAAAAGATTATAGCATTGCTTCACAATGATGCTAAAATCTTAAACTGAGTGTAAATCTCTTGACGCTGCTTGAACTATTTCCCCAGTGAAATAGTGTATTTACCTTCTCCATGGAACCTTATCCAGCTTCATTTCGCAGTGTCTGCATTACCAACAAACTGTCCTGGTCCCTTCATGCCCACACTTTAGTTCAGAAAGTCACTAATGCCTCTAATTTTTAGAAGACTAAGGAAATTTGGGATATTACCTATGACTCTCACCAACTTTCACAGATGTACCATGGAAAGCATTCTCTTTGATTGTGTCACAGCTTGGTATGGCTCCTGCTCTAACCAAGACTGCAAGAAGCTACAGTGTTGTGAATGAAACCCAGTCCATTGAGCCTCCCATCCATTGACTCTATCTACATTTCCTGCTGCCTCAGAAAAGCAGCCAGCATAATTAAGGACCCCACGCACCCACACATACTCTTGTCCACCTTCTTCTGTCGAGAAAAAGATACAATGTCTGAGGTCATATACCAACCGACTCAAGAATAGCTTCTTCCCTGCTGCCTTCAGACTTTTGAATGGACCTGTCTTGCATTAAGTTAATCTTTCTCTACATCCTAGCTATGACTGTAACATTACATTCTGCACTCTCTCATTTCCTTGTCTACAAACAGTATACTCTGTATAGCGCGCAAGAAACAATAATTTTCATTGTATACTAATACATATGACAATAATAAATCAAGTCAACATTAACACCGAACAAGCTGGAAATACTCAGCAGGTTGGGAAACACTTGTGTGGAGAGAAACAGCATTGACATTTCTTCATGAGCTGGAACAATTTCCCGCTCTCAGAACCTGCCTGAAATGTTGAGTATTTGCTGCATTTTCCATTTTTACTTCTGATTTCCAACAGCCACAGTGTTTAGGTTTATCATTTCCAATTGAGCCTTGATGCTCATATGCACAAGTACAAACTCGGAGTTCACACAAGCAGTTTTGCAACAGCACGTTAGTTGCACACGGAAACCCCTGTGAGACCAATCCTTTCAGCAACCTCTGTTGGAGGAGGCATATTATGCCAGTGAATAATCCTTAAGGTGCTTCAATCAGTCATATCTTTTGCTTTCCATTCCATCTCGTGCTAAGGAGAATATTCAGAAAACTATTGAGTATCAGAAGTGGAGGATGAATGTGATCTTTCCAATTATCGCAGTGGTTCAGGGCAATTGTTTTTGAGCTGGTCTGGAATAGTCCTACATCTTATTGAAACTTACAGAGTATAGAAAGGCTTGGATAGAGTGGGCATGGGGAAGATATTTCTATTAGTGAGACAGACTGGGATCCAAGGGCATAGCTTCAGAGTAAAAGAATGACCCTTTAAAGCAAAATGAGAAAGAATTTCTTCATCCAGAGAGTGGTGAATCTGTGGAATTCATTGCCACAGAAGGTTATGAAGCCCTGGTCATTCAGTGTCTTTAAGACAGAGTGGCACAGTAGCACAGTGATTAGCATTGCTGCTTCACAGCTCCAGGGACCTGGGATCGATTCCTGGCTCAGATCACTGTCTGTGTGGAGTTTGCACATTCTCCCTGTGTCTGCGTGGGTGTGCTCCGGTTTCCTCCCACAGTCCAAAGATGTGTGGGTTAGGTTGATTGGCCGTGCTAAAATTCCCCCTTAGAATCCTGAGATTAGCAGGTAAAAGAGTAGAGTTATGGGGCTAGGGCCTGGGTGGGATTGTGGTTGGTGCAGACTTGAAGGGCCTCTTTCTGCACTGTCGGGTTCTATGATAGGCTCTTGATTAGTAAGGGAACCAAATGTTATGACATAAAGGCAAGAGAATAGGGTTGAGAAACTTATCAGCTATGATTTAGATATAGGTGAAGCAGACAAAATGGGCCAAATGGCTTGATTCTGCTTCTATGTCTTATGGTCTTAACACATAGAACATAGAACACTACAAGAAATAAGAAAGGCTCCGAACATCATTTTCAAATCTCTCTGGGCTGCAAGTGTAGTGCGAGGAGAGAGCTAATGTTATAGAGTCATACAGCAGAGAAACAGGCTCTTCGGCCCACAAAGTTTGTGTCAACCGTCAAATACCAATCTATACTAATTCCATTTTCCAGCACTTGGTTCATAGCCTACAATATTTGGCAACTTAAATACTGGTCCAGATGCTTCTTAACTGTTGCAACTTCAATCTGTGTATAGATTAGGAGAGTCAAATTAGTCACAGTACAATAGAGATTGGGATTTAATGGGATTAGGAGTTACAGATAGTTCTATGGCCTGGTAGGTACTGATATGATTGGCACAACTTGTGGGCCGAAGGTGTTGGAAATGAGGAAGAATTGGCTGACTTTAAGCATGTTTAGTCATAACACTCTGGATTATCACCATCTCCTGAAATTTGCCTGAGTTTGTTGTGTGTTCCTTGTGAACAAACCCTTTTTGATACCAGCGACTGCATCCAAAAGGGAAATCGCAGTTGGGGTGCCATATCTGGCATGGCTTTTAATAACCGTGGGCATAGATGAACAATGCCCAACGGGCGAAGCTCTCATCTGCTAGCAGCAGATTAGAAACTTAACTAGCCAGGTAAAACACCACCCTAAATGTGTTCTGAATTCAGCAAGGAAGTTCTCTCTCAGCACCATCGCCAAACAATAGGCTCAAAGGTGCCCTTTTTGTGAACTGCCCATAGTCCACATTCATTGATGCCAAGTAATTAGGGAACCTGGTAATCCAGAGGCTCAGGTCAATGCTCTTGAGGGCATGGGTTAAAATTCCATCGTATGCCAGCTGTGGAATTTGAATTCTGTTAATTGATCTGGAATTTAAAGCTTATAGACCATAAGATGTGTTATCGGACAACAAATTTTATGAAATTGGGCAGACAATATGGAAGCAGACTAAAATTACACTTAGAGCCTCCCCACTAAAGGTCACAAAGGAACAGACACAGACTAGCAGGCAAGGACACGCTTTTCAAATGCATATGAGGGCTAGCGCACAAGGGAAGCTGGACAGGGTGGCACCTACAGGAACTAAATTAAAAAGCACATCCCCACCCCATCAAATCAGCACTTCTAACTTAATCAAACAACCCTCTGCTGAGACACCTAAAGATTAGCATAACTAAGGAAGCATCCCTGGCCCCTCAAACTTCCTGAGAAGAATCACACACCCATTGTTCAAACCCCGGAGATTCTAGACCATTAATAACCAATCAAACAAAAACAATTAACACACACTTAAACCCATTGTCCCAACACTTGAAAACATTGAGACAGGATGGCTAAAGTCGAATACTGTAAATAAGGCATTAGCATTTGAATTGTGCACTCCACCGAAGTTCAGGTATAACTGTAGCTCATTGTGATGAGTCTTTAGAGTGCTTTAGGGACAGTTTGATTGTATGTCCTGACTGCACCTCCGTCAACGTAAAAGAAAATAAAGCTGTGCTGTTATTGAACTATTGAACCTGGGTCCGAAGTGGTTGTTTCGCCCACTCGCGCTAACAGATATATTAGCTAAAATAGGCCATCAAGTCTGCTCCATCACTCAGTGAGATCATGATTGATTTGATATGATAATCCTCAACTCCACTTTCCACCTTATCCCCATAACCCTCCATTGCCTTACTGAATAAATCTGTCTGTCTCAGCCTTAAACATTATGGACCCAGCCTCGACAGCTTTCTGTGTTAAAGAATTCCACAGATTCACTGCCCTCTGAGAAAAGAAATTCAGAACATAGAACAGGCCCTTCGGCCCACAAGTTGTGCCAATCATATCCCTGCCTACCAGGCCTATCTACAACTTTCAATCCCTTTAAATCCCATGCACTCATCCAGAAGTCTCTTAAAAGACCCCAGCGAGTTCGCCTCCACTATCACCGACAGCAGCCGATTCCACTCACCCACCACCCTCTGAGTGAAAAACTTACCCTTGGAATCTTCTCTGTACCTATTCCTCAGCACCTGTGTCCTCTCATAGCGACCATTTTAGCCCTAGGAAATAGCCCCGAGAATCCACTCTATCTATACCTCTCAACATTTTATAAACCTCTATCAGATCGCCTTTCAACCTTTGTCTATCCAGGGAGAAGAGACCGACCTCCCTCAATCTATCTTCATAAGACATGCCTCCCAATCCAGGCAACATCCTTGTAAATCTCCTCTGCGCCCTCTCAGTAGCTTCCACATCCTTCTTGAAGTGAGGAAACCAAAACTGCGCACAGTACTCCAAATGAGGTCTGACAAGGGTCTTATGAATTCCTTGTAATCTCTGTCTTAAGTGATCTCTTCACCTCAATGGTGGAGACCATGAAACCATTCCGGATTGTGGTACAAATGCACGTAGTTTCATTAATGTCTGTTAGAGAAGGGAATCTGCCATCCTTACATGTGACTCCAGGCTCACAGCGATGAAGTGGACTCTTCAATACCCTCTGTGTAGCAAAGCCACTAAGGTTAAGAGCAATTAGCAATGGCTGACGCATTTAGTTAAAATCCCTGCAGTGCACAAGAATGTGCAGTGCACATTCAGCCCATCGAGTCTCCAACAAATCCATTCGGCCCACAGGGTCTGCAAGAAGTCCATTCAGCTCACCGAGTCTATAAGAAGCCCATTTGGCCCACCGAGCTTGCACTGACAACAATCCCACCCAGACCTAATCACCATAACCCACGTATTTATCTTGCTGATCCCTTACACAAAGGGATAAGTTAGCATGGCCCGTCCAACCAACCTGCACATCTTTGGACTGTGGGAGGAAACTGGAAAACCCAGAGGGAACCGGGTGCTCCAGTTTCCTCCCACACTACACTGTGGGCTCACTGGCCCACATTCACTTACCATCAAGCAACATCTTGAGTTTAAAACTCTGATCCTTGCTTATTCCTCCCAAGCCCTGTAACGTCCTCCAACTCCGCAATCTCCGTGATATCTGAGCTCATCTAATTTGGGCCTCTCGAGTTTCCTCAATTTTAAGCGTTCCATTGGTTCCCATACTTTTACCTACCTAGGGCCAGTATGCTGGAACACTCTTCTTACACCCCATTGGCTCTCTCCCTCAGATTCCTCTTTGAAGACTATTTGAATCCTACTTCAATAAGGGAGTTTTTGGTCAGCTGACCTCCTTATTTGTCTCAGATTTAGATTTTGCTTTATAAAGCTCTTATGAGGTGATTAGGGGTGCTTTTTTGAAGGGGCTATGTAAATAAAAACTGTTGTTGTTGTTATTCTATGAATAACATAGAATCATAAAATCCCTACAATGCAGATGGTGGCCATTCAGCCCATCGAGTCTGCACTGGCTCTCTGACAGAGCATCTTACCCATGCCCTCTCCCCCATCCTATCTCATAACGCCATACATTTACTATGGCCAATCCACCTAACCTACACATCTTGGGACCCTAAGGGACAACTTAGCATGGCCAATCCACTTAACCTACATGTCTTGGGACATTAAGGGACAATTTACCAATGCCAATCCACCTAACCTACACATCTTGGGACACTAAGGGGCAATTTGCCATGGCCAATCTACCTAACCTACACATCTTGGGACACTAAGGGACAATTTACAAATGCCAATCCACCTAACCTACACATCTTGAGACACTAAGGGGCAATTTACCATGGCCAATTCACCTAACCTACATATCTTGAGACACTAAGAGGCAATTCACCATGGCCAATCCACCTAACTTACACGTCTTGGAACGCTAAGGGGCTATTTAGCATGGCCAATATACTTAACCCATATGTCTTGGAATGCTAAGGGGCAATTTAGCACAGCCAATCCACCTAACCCGCACATCTTTGGAGTGTGGGAGGAAACCAGAGCAGCCTAAGGAAACACACACACAGACATGAGGACAATGTGCAAACGTAACACAGACTGTGACCCGAGGTCGGAACTGAACCTGGATCCCTGCACAGTGCTAACCACTGTGACGCCATGTTTCATTTCCAACCTTGATATTTTTGTCATTTCTATAATGGTTTCCATAAATGTTAGAATTGTGGTATCAAAGTAATGATCAATGCTAGCAAAAAATTCACAATCTGAAATTTAACAAGATATGAATGGTAGCTTTACTAAGCAAAGGAGAAGCATTTCCAGTAGTCAGTATCATCCTCAGCAGAAAGCAGACAAGGAGGATATAATATAATTTAATTAAGGGATCCAGATGGCACTGCAAACTGCAACGGGGAATCTAGGATGGCTTATCAATGTTAACAAACCTCAAGGCTTAATTATAGCCTGTTATTCACTTCCTTTCTTTCATTATCTTTATAATATATATAAATGGCCCCATTAAAACAAGAAGTGTTAACAACAATTCTGAAGTTGCAGTGGTGAGAAGCTCAGGAGGCTTTTGCGATGTCTCATGTACCGAATGATGTTGTCAAATCGTTTATCTGAGAATTATATTACGCAGAAATAGTCTTGTAATTGGAAGGCAATACTCCAGAATTATTAGCAAATCGGGTAAGATCTCAAAACATTAATTGCTCTCCTGTTTTTTTTCCAGAGATCCTCTGTGAGACGTCGCTATGAAATGGATTAATTTAAGAAAGCCAGACCCCATCGCTGGCAGGGTGAGTGAAAATCTCACATGTTATAGAAAGAAAGAAGGAACTTGCATTTATATAGCACCTTTCATGACATCAGAACATCCCCAATTGCTCTTGTTGTAATTGCAAGCAAGCATGTCATGTCCAGTATACTCCGACATACACACCAACATGATAATGATCAGATAATCTGTTTTAGCGATGTTGAGTGGGGGATAAATAGTATCCCAGAAAAATCATATCATATATCCCCTTCTTAGAATATTCATAGGATCATAAGGTGGGATTTTCTACCCCAAGCTAGAAATTCCTGACCAAAGTCAACAGACCTTTACATGATTCACTCCTGTCCGCTATGATTCCCGTGGTGGTCAGGCAAGATGGGAAAGTTCTGTCCATAGAATCATAGAATTCCTATAGCGGAGAAGAAGGCCATTTGGCCCATCGAGCCTGCACTGCCAACAATCCCACCCAGGCCCTATCCCCCCCAACTCCATGTATTTACCCTGCTAATCCCTTTGACACTAAGGGGTTTAGCACAGCCAATTCGTACATCTTTGGACACTTTGGAGGAAATCAGACCAGCCGGAGGAAACCCAGGTTGTGTGATTTTTATTTTTACGTCAATCTGAGAAGAGAGTTGGAGCTTTTGGTTACATATCTATTTGAAGGGCGTGAAGCCAGATGAGTGACTCTGCCCATTCTGGCTGCTCAGAGCTCCATGTTGCACTCCCAAGACGGAGCAGATCCTGTGCCAGTGCGCTAAGCAATTAGCTTGGCTTGACACAAGAACAGCAGATACATAGATGTTACACTTGTGATAATGCAGCCTCATTATCCATTGGCAAATGTGACAGGTCCAAAAGTACACATCTGTCAGTGTCACACTTGTCAAGTTAGTGACTTATGAATGAGTGCAAACGAAAGATCGATGACAGAAATAGCTCATTAAATAACTGAACAGATAAATCAGAGGCAAGTCCTTTGAAAAGGTTTACACTGCGTGAACGGGGTATCTTTTATTGAAATGATACATTTTTATTTTTAGTTTCATCAATTGCAAATCATGCATTCAACTAGACTCTTCTGGTCCCTGCACTCCCATTTGATTATGCAGATCAAATGCAGGTTAATTATTCTACAGCTGTCACATTTAATCATCTTCCTCAATCTTTTGTACTTAAATGTGTAAATGGAAATGACACACTGGCGTGCACTGGTGCCATGGGAAATGAATCGAAATGTTCATCTGGCTGAGAGAGTGGAAAATATTTCCCTCAAGAGAC
This sequence comes from Sphyrna mokarran, assembly GCA_024679065.1. NCBI lineage: Eukaryota > Metazoa > Chordata > Chondrichthyes > Carcharhiniformes > Carcharhinidae > Sphyrna > Sphyrna mokarran. Next base: position 37,572,309 of record JAGIQG010000025.1, read on the forward strand.
TTCACAAATGCTCCGAGACATCCAAGAACTTCGAAAGCCAAGTGATTAGCATGGCCATCGCAACCCGCCTCGGAAAATGCCAAGAGTTTAACCTTTAGAAAAGCAGCAACCCCATTCTGTGCTAATGAAGATGATGATGAAATGCTATTCCCAGTCTCCTATTCTCCCTGCGTTATCCTCTCCCTCGTATTTTCAGTGGGCGATGACACCGATGGAGCGCTCTACCATAATGTAGAATTGCAAACATAGGTGGAACTTGTACTGTGGCTCGATCGTTAGCACCGCTGCCTCACAGCTCCAGTGTCGATTCCAGGGTTCGATTCCCGGCTCGCGTCACTGTCTGTGTGGGGTTTGCACATTCTCCTCCTGTCTGCTTGGGTTTCCTCTGGGTGCTCCGGTTTCCTCCCAAAGTCCAAAGACATGTGGATTAGGTAGATTAGCCATGCTAAGAAATTGCCCTTTTGTGTTCAGGGATGCGTAGGTTAGAGGAATTAGTGGATATAATATGTAGGGATATGGGAGTAGGGCCTGAGTGGGATTGTGTTCGGTGCAGACACGATGGGCCAAAGGGACTCTTTCTGCATGGTATAGTTCTATGATTCTACGATAAACAGCGCCAGTGACCCGGGTTTGATTCCCGGCCTTGGGGCACTGTCTGTATGGAGTCTGCACATTCTCCCCGTGTCTGCATGAGTTTCCTCCAGGTACTCCGGTTTCCTCCGGGTGCTCCAGTTTCCTCCCACGCTCCAAAGATGTGCTGGTTGGGTGGTTGGCCCTTGCTGTCAGGGGGACTAGCTAGAGTAAATGCATGGGGTTGTGGGGGAGGGGTCTGGGGTTGGGATTGTGGTCGGTGTAGACTCGATGGGCCGAATGGCCTCCTTCTGCACTGTAGGATTCTATGGTAACTAAACTGCACGCATTTCCAGGATCATCGTCACTGCTGCTTTGGTAGGGTTTGTACGGAATTGGAAGGCAGGACTTTTAATGATAGTGAGAAGAGAACATAGATAGCATCCTCACAAAAAGAAGGAAGTTATTTTCTCTTGTCTTATCTGGCAGGGATGAAACTCTGACTGTGTAAGTGGTTTGTCCAAAAGCTATAACTGATAAAAGAGAGCAACCTGTTGAAGTAGGTTCGATTTCTGTGGGTTTGCCTTATTTTATTGAGGGGTTTTGGGGGGAGTTTCTCTTTGTCTCTTGCCTCTGGTGTTGTTTGATGGGAAGAGGTGGTGTCTGCACCCAGTCAAAGAACAAAGAAAAGAATAGCACAGGAACAGGCCCTTCGGCCCTCCAAGCCAGTGCTAACCATAATACCCCACCTGAACTGAAAAAGACCTCTGCTCTCTCTCGGTCCATATACCTTTATTCCCTCCCTACTCATGAGCCTGCAAACGCTTCTTAAATGTTGCGAACGTGCCTGTTTTCACCATTTCTTCTGATAGCATGCTCCAGCGCCCACCACTCTCTGCGTGAAAAACTTGCACTGTACACCTACCTTAAACTTTCCCCCTCTCTCCTTGAACCACTGTCCCCCCGTAATTGACACTTCCACCCTGGGAAAAAGCCTCTGCCTGTCCACCTTGCTTATGCCTCTCATAATTTTGTAGACCCCTGTCAGGTCTCCCCTCAGCCTCTGCTTTTCCAGGTAATTTTCCAGTCAAGCCCCAAACCAGGGCATTAATAATACAGTGAAGGAGATTCGACAATGCCTTCTGGATCATTCTGGATCTGGTACTATCAAAAGACAATGAGCGGAATTCTCCCAAAAAGTTTCTAAGTGTGATAACCATGTGAAAACAGGAGTCTTCACGCCAGTGTTTTGGGTGAGCTTGGCGCTGCAATCTACTAGCACTCTGTTGATAGCTGGGAGCTTTGTTCAGGTGCAGGTGGGGGTGAGGGAGTGGGAATTTGTTGGGGGGGGGGAGCCTGAGTATGCCGGTGCTGCAGAGTGTTTGGGAGTAATTGCGCAGGGCGCTCCCATCTGACATTGAACTGGGAGACCTCCTGCCACCCCACCTCCCCTAGAGCCATCAGACTGCACTCCCACCCCCGCCATTGCTGACATTGCCACCCCCACACCGACACAGGTCACCAGCATTGAGGCAGCAGGACCTGCTCCATGAGTCCTCCAGCAGAAGCCTGACGTGCACTGATCTCCTCCAAAGACCATCCATTCATGTTCTCCCCCACCTCCCCCCCCCCGCATGACCCCTGCTGCATGTCCCTCTTGAAGAGCTCTCCCCTTGCCCTTTTTGCAGGGATACCCTCTGCCGACCACTCCCTTTGCAGATCTCCCCCCTACTACATAAACTCTCCATCATAGCCCCAGTCCCCAGTCATCTACCTCCATTTAGGCCCCATCCTTTTGGCATTGCCCTGGCACACTTTTAGTGCTCAATTAGGCACTGCCAGAGTGCCAGGTAGGCACTGCCAGGATGGCATTGCCCAATGAGCACTGCCCGGCAATGCAGACGACCTCCCTGAGGTTTCAATAGCCTCTGATCCCATGGCAAGGTACCTGACCCTCGCTGCTGCAGAGCTGTAGTGATACTTGGCAATGGGATGTCCCGTTAGCAAGGGAGGAGGCGGCTGTGAGGGTGGAAACAACCGTGCCAGACATTACATTCAAACGCACTCAGTTCTTTGCTAATAGGCTTTGCGCCCTTTCTGGGCATGAAGCTGTACTTTTCAGCAAAGCCGGGCTGGAAAGATGGCAATCTGTTTTGTTTCCGGCTCGAACAGGATTTTTGGCCTCGTGCGCTATCTTCCCAGTGTGGAGAGTAGATAAGATTGCATCCAACAGGCCTGGTAAATAACAACAAATGGGGATCTAGGAAAGTTAACTTTCAGAATATTTCACAGACCAAAGTGAAATGAAAGAGAGCTGGATGTACCGCTGTGGGAATACGATCTTTTGGAGCTGAGAGAGAGTGGAGATGACCTCAACACCACATGGACCACCCCAGTTCAGAAAGGCATCTCACCTCCGACTTCTCAAAGGCAATTTTTGGACGGGCAGTGAATGGAGTGTTAGCCAGTGAAGCCCATGTCCTGTGAATGAATGAAAAAATACACAAGGAAATATTTTTTAGTGTATCTGCAATCATCTTTAAAAAATGGACAAATGTGACCACAAGAGAGAAGGAAATATTAGATTTTCTCCAAACTAATAAGGAGAACATAATAGCCACATGGAAGCAAAGGAATGGTCAAGGGTCCAGTCATCATTAAACTTGTTATTTCAAAGTCATTTTAGTTATTTGTGGGACATGTGCATTGCCAGTGGCCAACATTTATTGCCCACCCCTAGTGCCCCTATTCAGAGGGCAGTTGTGAATCAACCACATTGCTGTGGCTCTAGAGTCACATGTAGGCCAGACCAAGTAAGGACAGCAGATTTCCAAAGAACAGTTACAGCACAGGAAACAGGCCCTTGGACCCTCCAAGCCTGTGCCGCTCATTGTCCAACTAGACCATTTGTTTGTATCCCTTCATTCTCAGGCTGCTCATGTGACTATCCAGGTAATTCTTAAACGATGCCAGCATGTCTGCCTCCACCACCCTACTTGGCAGTGCATTCCAAGCCCCCACCGTCCTCTGCATAAAATCCGTCCCTCTGATATCCGAGTTATACCTCGCCCCTCTCATCTTGAACCCATGATCCCTCGTGATTGTCACCTCCGACTGGGATAAAGCTTCCCACTATTCACTCTATCCATACCCTTCATAATTTTGTACACCTCTATTAGGTCTCCTCTCATTCTCCGTTTTTCCAGGGAGAACAACCCATTCCTAAAGGATATTAGTGAACCAGATGGATTTTTCCTGACATAATCATCAGTAGATTTTTAATTCCAGATATTTTTAATTGAGTTCAAATTCCATCATCTGTCGTGGTGAGATTCGAACGCGGGTCGCCAGAACGTCAGCTAGGTTTCTGAATGAATAGCCTAGCAATCATACCACGAGGCCATCACTTCCCCATTATTTAAGGACAGACCATAGAATAAAAGAATATTAATCACTATTGAACCAGAGAAGTTTTTCTACAACAGAGCTGAGTTTCTAATAGCTGGAGAAAATGCCATAATGCAATTGATTTAGAAGTATAAAGCAAGCTTTTTTCTTTGCTCATTTAAACAAATAGCAGGGCATCCCATAGTTACCCTGGCACACAGCTGGGAACTTTGCTTGCAACAGCGCTTAGCCAGTTTAATAGATTTAATCAAACAATCTCCAGTAACTTGCTCAAAATTTGAAAACCCACAAAACGTTGGTCCACCAGTAAGAAGCTCCATGCTTTCCCAACAGGATCCTATTTAACAATGGCTGCAGCCTGAGCACAAATATATTGACTGATCCGACAGCATGACTACCTTCATGGGGGAATTTCATTTAATGCTCTGTATTAATAACTCTGAAGCAATCCCATTACTGCCATCTATAGCAATCATGAATTTCACCAAATTAGCAACCCATGTAATGCAGCAAGAGAGAATCAATAATTTAATTGCAAATTATGTCGACTTGGGGCATGCAGGAAATGTGGTATTGCCAGAAACCTAAAAATCAATCCCTTATTTAGCATTTGACTTCAAGAACAACATGTGTAAAGCAAAAGTCAATTTCCCATTTGACTTGAAGATCCCAATTTTAACTCCAAGAGTGGACAGGTTTGAGTAAGTTAAAATCCCGCCATAAAATCAATCCTTAGAAACATGGTGCAACAGGATCAACGATTTAACATCAGCATTACACTGATTGCTTCTTTATTCCCCTGCTCAAACATACCCATTATTAGATATACACCTCAATTCAGAGTACATTATCCTTAGGAGTCTGAAATAACTCCTCAGAAGCCGGTATCTTTTCACTTAAATCACTGAACCACAACAGTACAGAAGGAGGCCATTTGGCCCATCAAGGTCTGCACAGACTCTCCAAAGGAGCATCTCATCAAGGTCTACCTGCCATCCTGTATCCATAACCTCACAAATTTAACTGCTAACCCCCCTAGCCTGCATGTCTAAGAGGCAGTTTAATATGGACAATCCATCTAATCTGCACATCTTCGAATGGTGGGAGGAAACTGGGGCACCTGGAGGAAACCCATGCAGACACGGAGAGAACTTGCAAGCTCCACACAGCCAGTCACCCAAAGCCAGAATCGAACCCATGGCGCTGTGAAGCAGCAGTGCTAACCACTGTGCCAACGTGCCGCCACTTAGATTTACTTACGTAGTCAGCAACATTCCAGGATGTACTTCCTTGACAGAGCATAAATCTGAAGAGTCACTGACCCTGACATGCCACATTATACAGTAAGAACTCTCACAACACCAGCTTTAACCTGGTGTTGTGAGACTTCTTACTGTGTTTACCCCAGTCCAACACCGGCATCTCTACATCACTCCACATTAATTACATAAGCAGGCACTTTAATAGGCCAACTCATTACTGTCTTAATCAAGGAGCTTATATTCTAAGAAGTCCACCTTAAGAGCCTCATTAAAGTCATTGCAGGATGGAAGAGCAATTGTACTTTTGCATTCAATATAACTGTGCAATGTCACATAGAACAAGCATTCAAAAATCTGTAATCACTCTTAATATTATCTTCTCCTCTCCCACTAAATCTCCTGAATGGAAAATAAGTGCTCAAGGATATTATTTGATTTGTTTTGATTTATTATTGTCACATATATTAGTAGACAGTAAAAAGTATTATTTCTTGTGCGCTATACAGTGTGCTATAATATATATATATATTCTTGTGCGCTTCTCAATGTACCGTACATTGAGAAGGAAATGTAGTGTTGTATTCAGAGCTAGAGTGTAGATCAACTTATTGTGAGGTAGTTCCATTCAAATGGCAGCAGAGAAGAACCTGTTCTTGAGTCGGTTGGTACATGTCCTCAAACTTTTGTATCTTCTTTCCCAACAGAAGAAGATGGAAGAGAGAATGTCTGGGGTGTGTGGGAGTCCTTGCTTATGTTAGCTGCTTTTCTGAGGCAGTGGGAAGTGTGGACAGAGTCAGTGGATGGGAGTCTGGTTTGAGTGATGGACTGGGCTTCGTTCACAACCCTCTGTAGTTTCAACTTCAGTTGTATCAAATTCTAACATTTCTCAAGTATTTAAATGCTGTTCTGACCACAAAGTGATGCTCCCAAAGTAAAGCAAATGAACTATTTATGATTGTAGATCAAATCACACAAAATGTTTAATTCAATCCATTTAATTCCTCCAATCGGAGTTGGCGGGCAGCTAACAGATACACAGGAAAATGAGGAAGGCAATTGATTGAGAGTAGATACTTTAAATTCAATCCTGGGACATGGGCATCACTGGCTGATATGACCTGCTCTTTCTAATTAACACATCCCTTTATTAAAGTTTAAAGTTTATTTATTAGGCTGAACGCAGGTGTTTCACAAAGTTGTCACCCTACTTGTGTTTAGTCTCCACAATGTAGAGGGGAACCACACTTGGAGTAGTGAATGCAATAGACCAAATTGAAGGAGACACAAGTGAAATGCTGCTTCACATGGAAGGATGTGCGAGTTAGGTGGATTGGCCATGCCACGTTGCCTCTTAGTGTCCCAAGATTAGATTAGGGGAATTAACAGGGTAAATACGTGGGGTTACAGGGATGAGGTTGGGTGGGATTGTTGTTGGTGTAGGCTTGATGGGCTAAATGACCTCCCTCTGCATTGTAGGGATTCTATGACTCTATGAGTTTTTGGCGCCTTGAACAATGAGGAGCGAGGAGTCCGGGGATGATTTAGAATGAGACACACCAGACAGGATTTTATTTTTGTGAGTCCAGAAATTTCCACCCGAGATCAATGGAGATTTCAGATGTCGGACCCTTGCCAACACCGATTCCATGGCTGATAAATGGTAGAGATCCAGTCACCATATCCACGCGCAGGGCCCTGAACATTCAGCTGGCCTGACTAATATTTAAAACATCTGGGTAGTCACCCATCCAATCACAGGCTGATTCCTCCATACGTTTGCTGCTGATTGGCTCAAACTAGTGAGTTTGAACCAACCAGGACACCAATTTGAGCCAATTAGGGCACCAAGCGTACCGTGGTACAGTGGAGGCGAATGGGTGTGAGGCAGCCAACCCCAACTCAATATCAGGCAAGGCCCAAAAATGAGGTAGCGCGTCAGAGGCAGGCTGGGTTGGGGAGGTAGGACTCCAAATGAGGCAGCTGAGTAGACGGAGGACCCAAGCCGTTGAGGCAGCTGAGGACTATTGGCGAGCAAGGGGAGAATGCGAGTGCATGAGGGGGGAAGAGTGTGAGGGGATGGGATGAGGTGCAATGACTTCAATCAGGCCATTGATGTTGGCTTATTGGAATACATGGGGTTAAGGGGATGGGCTTGGCTGGAAATGTTGTCAGTGCAGGCTAGATGGTCTGAATGGCCTCCTTCTGCACTGTAGGCATTCTATGATTCTATGAGTTTTTGGAGCATTGAACAGCGAGGAGCCCAGGGAAGATTTACGATGAGACACACCGGATAGGATTTTATTTTTGTGAGTCGGGAAATTTTCGTCCGATTAGGGAGTCAGTTGATGGGCCAATCCCGGAGTCTTTTCTTTGTATTTAAGAGGAGTGGTAGTTCCTCTGGCACTCCTGAAAGTAGATTGCTAACCCTTAGCGCCCTGTGCACTGCTGTTAGAATTGTAAATAAAGGGAATTTGGTGAAGGGACTTCTGTCTCCAATGACTTGAACAGTGAGGAGCGAGGAGCAGGGGCAGATTTACAATGAGACACACCAGACGGGATATTACTTTTGCGAGACCAGAAAGCCTGAGGTCATTGGAGACATCAAGGAAAGTGTGGTGGGTGGGAATAGGTAGGGGGTGGAGAGGGAGTCTTATGGAAAATTCATCATCAGAATCATAGTTAAAAGATGAATCCTATTTTGACAGAACCTTAAAAAAAATGTGGGATTGATGCTGTGAACACCTGCTCTGTAAAACAGCTGATTAACTGCCTAAATTCAAGATCTTTAGCAACAGGAGGTGACTCTGGCAGCGAAAAGCACACAAAATTGAAGGTGAGGCAAGGAGATAAAGCTAAGTAAAGAGACATTCTGTCATTTTCTTTTAAAAAAGCTTACAGCATTGAATAATAAATATTCATCCAAAAGTATGGGTGGGGGCACAACCTCAGGCTAGAGGGACAGTCCTTTAAACAGAGGTGAGGAGGAATTTCTTCAGCCAAGTGAATCTTTGCCACAGAAGGTTGTAGAGGCCAGGTCATTGAGTGTCTTTAAGTCAGAGATAGATAGGTTCTTGATTAATAAGGGGATCAGGGGTTATGGGGAAAGGGCAGGAGAACGGGGATAAGAAAAATAGCAGCCTTGATTGAATGGCAGAGCAGACTCGATGGGCTGAATGGCCTAATTCTACTCCTATGTTGTGGTCTTACGAAGACAACATTAGAATTACTTGATGACTTGCCAATTTCCAGAGATACCGCAGCGATTGCAAAAGTTTAACAAGTTGAGACTCTGAAGTGACAATGGGATGACAAGATATTGCTAGTTTTTTCATTGTAAAGGAAGATATTGCATCGTACGATGCATTGGATATGAGAAAATATTTCTTACTAAATAAAATAGAAAATGTAGGGAAGATAGAAAATTTGAGAAGAGTGTGATGTTGGAGGCTGAATGCAATTGAGAAACCTTCATTGGCTCCATTTTATGATGATGAAGAGAAATAGGATGAGAAAAATGAGGTTGATTTTTTTTTTGAAACAACTAAAGCAGTTTACTATTATATTTATAAACTATTCCCTGACCCTAATAAAGAGAACAAATATTCGGCAACCGTACTCCAATTGGAGAAAGGTGGAAGAAGATATTGCTGATAATGAATGGGGTGGCACAGTGGTTAGCTCTGCTGCCTCACAGTGCCAGGGATTTGGGTTCAATTCCGCCCTTGGGTCACTTTCTGTGCGGGGTTTACACATTCTCTCTGTGCCTGTGTGGGTTTCCTCTGGATGCTCCAGTTTCCTCCCACAGTCCATAGATGTGCGGGTTAAGTTGATTGGCCATGCTAAATTGGCCGTTAGTGTCAGGGGGATTAGCAGATTAATGTGGGGTTACGGGAAAACGACCTGGGTGGGATTGTGGTCGGTGCAGACACAATGGGCCGAATGGCCTCCTTCTGCACAGTAGGGATCCTATGAAACTTCCAAAGCTCATGTGAATGCTATGTATATGTTTGTTCAAAGTATCTGGAAGAATTAGTTCTGTGTTATTGCCTCAGTTAAATCTGGTATGTTCTTACTGGAGGAAAGTGCTGAGACGTCTTGTTGCTACAGTCAAATTGCTGCCTTCCTTGGGACTACCTCCAAGAGGACATGATGGGTGGAAATGTTCCTGTCCCGCCCACCATGTGAATTGTAGCAGGCGGGACACGGACCATGGACGGGTCTGTTGACCTCGGACAGTATTTTCCGTTCGGGCAGGCACGATCAGAAAATCCCATCCAATGTGTCATCATTGTCAAATGGAAAAGATAACTTCTTAGCTAGCTCGAGTATCTCAATAAATCTGATGAGTTTCTCAAGGAGCATTTAGAAAGTCACCAGTATTGTGACTCAGGGAAGACCGCTTTTTATTACACCAAGTCGACAATTGACGTAGCAGCACAGTAGTTAGTACTGCTGCTTCACAACTCCAGGGACCTGGGTTCGATTCCCAGCTCGGGACACTGTCTGTGTGGAGTTTGCACATTCTCCTCGTGTCTGCGACAGTTTCCTCCGGGTGCTCTGGTTTCCTCCCACAGTCCAAAGATGTGCGGATTATGTTGATTGGCCATGCTAAAATTGCCCCTTAGTATACTAGGATGCTTAGGTTGGAGAGATTAGCAGGTAAAATATGTAGGGATACGAGAGTAAGGCCTGGGTGGATTATGGTCAGTGCAGACTCAATGGGCCAAACGGCCTCTTTCTGCACTGTAGGGTTCTATGACTTCACCAATATAACAGCAGAACCGTTTAGAAACCAATTCACTGATGAGGTAAAACATGCCAAGTACTATTGCATAATATTTGATTTAACATCCAGTTAAAGTGTGAGTCATTTTAATATATCTCACCAGTGATAGTGAGGTTTATGAGTGATTTCTTGACTTTGGTTAGCTTAAATTTCTCAACATTTGGAGACAAGTGCCTTGGAAATCATTGCAAATTTAGCTTTGGACATCATAACTTGTCCTGGGCAGAGCTTTGTCAATGCCTCAAACATAGCAGGAAAATATTGAGGTTTGTAGGTAATGCTGAGTGACCCATACCCTTGTACATTGTTTATCCCACATTCAATGGAGTTTGTGCGCTCTCCCCATGTCTGTGTAGGTTTCTTTCGGGTGCTGCGGTTTCCTCCCACAGCCCAAAGATGTGCAGGTTAAGTTGAGTGGCATCCTAGTATACTAAGGGGCAATTTTAGCATGGCCAATCAACATAATCCGCACATCTTTGGACTGTGGGAGGAAACCAGAGCACCCGGAGGAAACTGTCGCAGACACGAGGAGAATGTGCAAACTCCACACAGACAGTGTCCCGAGCTGGGAATCGAACCCAGGTCCCTGGAGTTGTGAAGCAGCAGTACTAACTACTGTGCTGCTACGTCAATTGTCGACTTGGTGTAATAAAAAGCGGTCTTCCCTGAGTCACAATACTGGTGACTTTCTAAATGCTCCTTGAGAAACTCATCAGATTTATTGAGATACTCGAGCTAGCTAAGAAGTTATCTTTTCCATTTGACAATGATGACACATTGGATGGGATTTTCTGATCGTGCCTGCCCGAACGGAAAATACTGTCCGAGGTCAACAGACCCGTCCATGGTCCGTGTCCCGCCTGCTACAATTCACATGGTGGGCGGGACAGGAAAATTTCCACCCATTATGTCCTCTTGGAGGTAGTCCCAAGGAAGGCAGCAATTTGACTGTAGCAACAAGATGTCTCAGCACTTTCCTCCAGTAAGAACATACCAGATTTAACTGAGGCAATAACACAGAACTAATTCTTCCACTGGGATATATGATGTGGAGATGCCGGTGTTGGACTTGGGGTAAAACAGAAAGAAATCCCACAACACCAGTTTAAATTCCAAACACTGGGATACACCATAACACTGTTACAATATAGGTTTCTGCTCCGGTCTGGTTAATAACTCTCTTCCCTCTGAGCCTGAAGATTCTGGCCCCAATTCTGACTCCAGGACTTGTACGAAAATCTCAGCTGATGCACCGGTGCAGTAATGAGGGAGTGCCACACTGTTGGGGGTGCTGTTATTCAGCCGTGCTAACAAACTAAGACCCTCTGGGATGGGTGCAGATTTGCTGCCATATTTCCATTGCAACAGTGGCCACACTTCAAAAATACTTCATTGGCCCTAAAGCATTGTGGGGTGCCCTGAGGTCATGAAAGGTGCTATATAAATGTAGGATTTTTGTGTATAAATAATAGTGAATAGTAGAGAGAATGCAGTGAATTAGAGGGTAGGTGAAAAGAATATCCTCTATGCAGAAACTTGTGATCTAAACTTAGTGCAGTGAAAGGTAGTTAAAGCAGATTCGAGGGTAACTTTCAAGGAAAATGTATATTTGAAACTGAACAATTTTGCAACATTGATTAAAGGATAGGGGAGTGAGGCCAGTGGGATCACTCATTCACCAATGGGCTTTGGTCACATTGTTCAATGCTGTCTCCCTTCAATGCAACAATAGGTAAGAGAAAGCACTGATGGCATTTAAGACAGATATTACTGGTGACTTCCAAAGGGGAACTGATGTATGCGTTTGTTTGAGTCACTGACAGATGATGTGCCAGCACAGAGCTTTGCTGGGGGAATAACATTCACTTTTAACCATGTCTTTGTGACAGAAAATGATTTACTCTTTTTTTTTGCATTTGCGGATCAGCCAGGCGTACCTAAATTAATTCCTTCTGCATTATTAAACTGCGTTACAATTGATAAACGTACCTCGCATATCACTAAGATACCAAATCCAATTTACTGGCTTTTTTTTCTGCCACTTCAACTTGCCATTCTATAATTGCAGACCTGGGTTCTTGAGATCGAGTAAAATTCATCTGAGCAGCCAGCAGTCAGTCGCAAGCACAAATAGAGGTTACTTCACAAACATGCCAAATACCTCATTTGCATCTGGAGTAGTGCTTGGAGTAATTCCTTTTCCTGTAGATGACTCTGGAGAAGATTTGGCCGGGCAGGGAGAGAAATGCTAATAGGATCCAAGTCAGTTAGTGAAACAGAAAGCAAGACATGAAGCTTTACGTTGCTGAGAGAGTTTTGTCAGTTTGTTATCTTTCCTCTCACATGCCCAATGTCCCAGCTGTCCCTTATTTATGCGTGCTCAATGTATCTAACAAAACAATGTCCTTCACTTTTGTATCTGAACAATGTCATTAACAAGACATGGATACACTATGACACTGTTACAATGCAGGTTTCTGCTCTGGTCTGGTTAGCTCTCTTCCCACTGAGCCAGAAGGTTCTGGTCTCAATTCTCACGATGTAGAGACGCCGGCTTTAGACTGGGGTAAACACAGGAAGAAATCTCACAACACCAGGTTTAAGCCCAAGCAGTTCATTTGACAGTAATCCCACAAGCTTTTGGAAACAGTGTTCCTTCATCAGGTCTCACTGGTGTTGTGAGACTTCTTACTCAATTTTCACATTAGAACTTGCACAAAAATCTCAGCTGATGCACTAATGCAGTAATGAGGGAGTGCTGCACTATTGGGGGTGCTATCATTCAGACATGCTGATAAACTAAGTCCCTCTGGGATGGGTGCAGATTTGTTGCCATATTTCCATTGCAAAAATGGTATAATTTTATAGCAATTATGAAAGTGGTATAATTGTAAATGAGCAGATATGATAAAATGGACGTGGGAAGAGAGAACGTGGGAAAGATGTTTCCATTAGTGAGGGGAGATGAGGATCTGAGGGCACAGCCTCAGAATAAAGGGACGATCCTTTATCCCAATAATTTTAGGGATTTACCCTAGGATTCTCTGGGAGGCTAGAGAGGAGATTGCAGAGCCTTTGGCTTTGATGTTCATGTCGTCGTTAGCTACAGGTATAGTGCCGGAAGACTGGAGGATGGCAAATGTTGTCCCTTTGTTCAAAAAGGGGAGTAAGGACCATCCTGGAAATTATAGACTGGTGAGCCTGACTTCTGTTGTGGGCAAGGTCTTGGAAAGAATTATAAGGGATAGGATTTATAAGCATCTAGAGAGAAATAAATTGATTAGGGATAGTCAGCACGGTTTTGTGAAGGGTAGGTCGTGCCTCACAAACCTTATTGAGTTTTTTGAGGAGGTGACCAAAGAGGTAGATAAGGGTAAGGCAGTTGATGTAGTGTATATGGATTTTAGCAAAGCGTTTGATAAGGTTCCCCATGGTAGGCTACTGCAGAAAGTGCAGATGCATGGGATTGAAGGTGATTTAGCAGTTTGGATTAGGAATTGGCTAGCTGATAGAAGACAGAGGGTGGTGGTTGATGGGAAATATTCAACCTGGAGTGCAGTTACAAGTGGTGTACCTCAAGGATCTGTTTTAGGGCCACTGCTGTTTGTCATTTTTATAAATGACCTAGATGAGGGTGTAGAGGGTTGGATTAGTAAATTTGCTGACGATACCAAAGTGGGGGGAGTTGTAGACAGCGAGGATGGATGTTACAGTTTGCAGAGGGACATAGATAGGTTGCAGAGCTGGGCCGTGAGGTGGCAAATGGAATTCAATACGGATAAGTGTGAGGTGATTCACTTTGGTAGGAATAACAGGCATATGAAATATAGGGCTAATGGAAGGACCCTTAATAGTGTTGTCGAGCAGAGGGATCTTGGGGTACAAGTACATAGCTCTTTGAAAGTTGGCACCCAGGTTGATAAAGTTGTTAAGAAGGCGTACGGTGTGTTAGCTTTTATTGGTAGAGGGATTGAATTTAGGAGCCGTGAGGTTATGTTACAACTGTACAAAACTCTGGTGCGGCCGCACTTGGAGTATTGCGTACAGTTCTGGTCGCTGCATTATAAGAAAGATGTGGAAGCATTGGAAAGGGTGCAGAGGAGGTTTACCAGGATGTTGCCTGGTATGGTGGGAAGGCCTTATGAGGAAAGGCTGAGGGACCTGAGGTTATTTTCATTAGAGAGAAGAAGGTTATGCGGTGACCTAATTGAGGCGTATAAGATGATCAAGGGATTGGATAGGGTGGATAGTGAGAGCCTTTTTCCTCGGATGGTGATGACCAACACGAGGGGACATAACTTTAAATTAAGAGGTGGTAGTTATAGAACAGATGTCAGAGGCAAGTTCTTTACACAGAGGGTGGTGAGAGCGTGGAATGCCCTGCCTGCAGCAGTTGTGGACTCGCCTACTTTGGGGGCATTCGAATGTTCGGTGGATGGGCATATGGATGATATTGGAATAGTTTAGGTTAGAGGGTCCACTGGCCGGCGCAACATCGAAGGCCGAAGGGCCTGTACTGCATTGTAATGTTCTGTGTTCTATGTTCTATGTTCTAATAGGACCCTGGTGCTCATATGCACAATAACTGCAAACTTGGAGTGAACATAAGCAGCATTGCAATAGTGCATTGGTTGTGCACAGAGTTAATATAAATGTATTCGGAGATCCCTATGAGACCAATTCTTCCTCTGTTGGAGGGGACATATTATGCCAGTGAGTAATCTTTAAGGTGTTTCAATCAGTCATATCTTTAGCTTTCCATTCCATCTAGTGTTATAGAGAATATTCAGAAACCTATTGAGTAGCAGAAGTAGTGAATGTCTGTGATCTTTCCAATTACTCCAGCAGAAGGAGAGAATTGGACTTTATCTGGTCCTCAATAGAACTACATCTCATTGAAACAGAATACTGAAAGGCCTGGATAGAGTGGATGTGGAGAAGATGTATCCATTAGTAGGAGAGATGAGAATCCAAGGGCACAGTCTCAGAGTAAAGAGATGATCCTTCAGAACTGAGATGAGGAGGAATTTCTTCAGCCAGAGGTTGGTGAATCTGTGGAATTCACTGTGGCAGGAGGCTGTGGAGGCCAGTTCTCATTGAGTGTATTCAAGACAGAGGTAGATAGGTTCTTGATTGGTAAGGGGGTCAAAGGTTACAGGGTAAAGGTGGGAGAATGGGGTTGAGAAACTTATCAGTCATGATTGAGTAGCGGAACAGACTCAATGGGCCAATTGGCCTAATTATGCTCCTATATCTTATCGTTTCTTGGCCAGAGCTACCATTGGACAGCCAGGCCAGTTGATCATCAAGAATCTGTCCTACTCATTCACATCTCTTGTGGGCAAGCCATTGAAATCCTGGGAGAAAGTAAACACCATTGATACCATTTCCCAGAGTTTCCACTCCTCTGTGACTCGAGGGAATTCAGTGTGTAAGTAACACCAAGCTGTATTAAGGCTGCTGGGATGGTTATTACATTAGGGAATCTGGAGGAGCTAATGAGGATGTCAACATTAAACATGGCAGTTAGACGGTTGTCGACAATGTTAGTTGAGGTTTCATTATTGTTGAAGAGGCAGGCCAGAGCAGGGGGAAGGTAGAGTTGAAAAGAGCAACAGTATTTGGACTGTCCGCTGTGATAGTGGAGTCGGACACTTTAGGAACTTTCAACCGGTTATTGGATAGGCACATGGAGCACACCAGAATGATAGGGAGTGGAATAGCTTGATCTTGGTTTCGGACAAAGCTCGGCACAACATCGAGGGCCGAAGGGTCTGTGCTGTGCTGTACTGTTCTATGTTTTATGGAACCTCAGATCAAGCCCAATTCAGTAGTTACCACCCATCTCCAATATTGCCCTCCCTCCATTCAATAGGTCACTGCAATGCACAGGGAATCACATTCCATTTGTATTCACCTTCAAGACCCCTAACCTGCTCAATGAAACCCACCACAGGCATGATTTAAACATCTCCAACTCCAAAACACTGATGAAACCTGGATGAAAGCTTAGTTACCCTTCTAAACAAACATATTGGGCAGGATTCTCTCCACCCCTGTGATATTTTTCCTAGTGGCAGATTTTTCCCACCGTTGTCTTTGGGGTTTTATATATCCTGCACCCTCCACCATCGGGGAACAAGTCACAGGACAGTGGGGACAGGAAGATCCCATTGGCTAGAAAATTTCAACTGTTGTCTCTGACCCATTCATTTCCCCCTGGATCCTTAATCAAATGGGGCAACAGGGTGGCACAGCGGTTAGCATTGAGGGTCCCACGTTTAATTCCAGCCTTGGGTCACTGTCTGTGTAAAGTTTGCACACTCTCTGCGTGTTTGTGTCCTCTGGGTGCTCCAGTTTCCTCCCATACTCCAAAGATGTGCAGGTTACGTTGATTGGCCATGCTAAATTGACCCTAGTGTCAGGGAGGTTAGCAGGGTAAATGGTTACAGGAATATGGGCCTGGGTGGGTTTGTGGTCGGTATAGACCTGATGTGCCGAATGGCCTATGACATTCCATTCTATTTTAAATACAGACTGGCCAATGTAACCCACCAGATGTACGAGTGAGACCTCATCTCACTTGTATATCTGTGACATCAGAAACCCTCCCCAAACCTTGGAGCATTTAATAATGTCTAGCATCACACCTCACCTCCTATCCCTCCCCTCCAGCTTAGGTATGAAGGAAACATGTTAGAGTTTCATTTGCTGTCCACCAGGACATTGGACTGGTGATGGGGAACATGGCATTAAAACTATGATGACAGCTTCTGCTCCTAAAGCGATATGAAAGAAAGAAGTATGATGACTGTTAAGGATCATATCACGCATCAGATTGTGGATTCTGTGGGTCTGAGACCTTCCTGTTCTGCAGCCATCAATTCTGCACTGAGCAGTGTTCTCAAGCAGTTGAGTCTTTCTGCAAGTTATATTTTGATTGGAGCTCTTGTTCCAACTTGAATGAAGAGTAAGTTGTTTTGTATACTGGATCCATGGCCTTGAGAGAATTAGGAAAGATCTTTGATGAACAAATGACCCTTCTACCTCTATGAACAAAGGCATCCAATCATCATTCTACTGATGCATTTGGTAAAGGTACAAAGAGTGTGAAGAGCTTTCCAAAGACAATGCAGAGCTTGAAAGCAGTAGCATAGAAAGCAAATGGCCTTCCGGATACAAAGATAATGGAGTCATTTCAACAGATTGAGCTGAACAAAAGAAACACACTCAGCTCCATCTAAGATATTGCTGCGAATCAAGGATATGACATGAAAATAAAAGAGAGAAATGAAAGTGGAATGAAAGACAATGGATTAGGTAAAGTCAAGATAGAGAGTTCTGACTGAAACCATCCATCATATTGGAGACAGATTGACAACTTGGAATAGGACTGTGCATGACACCCTGAAGCAAAAAGAATTGATTTGATTCTTGCAACACTTTAGAGTTTTGCAATTCATTGAGGTGGAGATTAAACTAAGCCAGAAGCAAAAGAATGAGGCCCCCCTCCCTAAGGAAGTAGTTGAAGGGAGTGAATTTTCTGAAAATACTGATGGTCCCTCTATTCTCCTCCCGACTGTCTGACAAGTGAACTGTCGCATTAAAATGTGTTCTTTCATTATAGTGTAACAGGTGCCGGAGCAGTGGAATCTTTTAATATCAGTGTATCGGTGCACATCAGAGAAACTTCACGGAAAATCTTTTTTTGAGTAATACAGGAGGTTTGGGATCTTCAATATCTTGAACTTTGATTTAGTGTCTAGGTATCAACCCTTCACTGACAGTAAGTATCGCTGCTCAGGTGCTTAGGATATCTGGGGGATTGACACCTTAAATGAAGATTTCTTCCAATTTGCTGAAATAAATCAAATGCACAGACTTAAAAAGACTTGAGATTGACAAAAAAATAATTCTTGTGGAGAGTCAACATGCTCCTTGCACAGTCATCCCACATGATCACCCAGTACAAAGAATTCAATCACATCACTGTCCTCAGGAGATTCATGACAAAGGCATCAAGAATGAGGGCAATCAATTGTGAGGAGACAGGAGAAGCACGAAATGCTTCCACTGGAGCTCAAAGAAGTGAAGGGGAGATTTAGCACATGTTTAGAATTATGAGAGATTTAATTGGGGTAAATTGGGACAACATTTCCCACTGAAACTGGATCTTCAAATACTTGGATGGACAGAGACTTATTAGGGAGAGTCAATGTGGCTTTGTGTGTGGTAAGTCATGTTTAACCAATCTATTAGAGTTTTTCGAGGAGGTTACCAGGAAAGTGGACAAAGGGAAGGTGGTAGATGTTGTCTACATGGACTTCAGTAAGGACTTTGACAAGGTCATGCTTGGGAGGTTAGTTAGGAAGGTTCAGTTGCTAGGTATACATGGAGAGGTAATAAATTGGATCAGACATTGGCTCAACGGAAGAATGATGTGGAGATGCTGGCATTAGACTGGGGTAAACACAGTAAGAAGTAGACACAGTAAACCTGGCGTTGTCAGACTTCTTAATGTGTTCAATGGAAGAAGCCAGTGGAGGATTGCTTCTCTGAGTGGAGGCCTGTGACTAGTGGTGTATCACAGGGATCGGTGATGGGTCCATTGTTGTTTGTCATCCGTATCAATGATCTGCATGATAATGTGGTAAATTGGATCAGTAAATTTGCTGATGATACAAAGATTGGAGATGTTGAGGAAGGTTTTCAAAGCTTGCAGAGCGATTTGGACCAGCTAGAAAAATGGGCTGAAAAATGGCAGATGGAGTTTAATGCAGACAAGTGTGAGGGGTATTGGAAGGGCAAATCAAGGATATTAATAAGCTTGAAAGAGTGCGGAGAAGGTTTACAAGGATGTTGCCGAGACTTGAGAAACTGAATTACGGAGAAAGATTGAATAGGTTAAGACTTTATTCCCTGGAGTGTAGAAGAATGAGGGGAGATTTGATAGAGATGTGTAAAATTATGATGGGTATAGATAGAATGAATGCAAGCAGGCTTTTTTCCACTGAGGCTAGGGGAGAAAAAAAACCAGAGGGCATGGGTTAAGGGTGAAAGGAGAAAAGTTTAAAGGGAATATTGGGGAAGGACTCTTCACAAAGAGAGTGATGGGAGTGTGGAATGAGCTGCCAGATGAAGTGGTAAATGTGGGCTCACTTAAGAAAAATTTGGGTAGGTACATGGATGAAAGGGGTGTGGAGGTCCAGGTGCAGGTCAGTGGGATGAGGCAGAAAAATGGTTCAGCACAGCCAAGAAGGGCCAAAAGGCCTGTTTCTATGCTGTAATAATCTATGGTTCTATGGTTTTACGGAAGATAACTGGAGGGTTACAGCTTTAGGGTACTTGGCAAAAAGTCAGCAGTAAGATGACGAGATTTATTTTTCACAGCGAGTTGTTGTAGAACACAGAACACAGAAAAACTACAGCACAAACAGGCCCTTTGGCCCACAAGTTGTGCCAATGATATCCATGCTGACTAGACTTATCTATAACCCTGAATTCTATTAAGTCCCATCTACTCATCCAGAAGTCTCTTAAAAGACCCTATCGAGTTTGCCTCCATCACCACCAACGGCAGCCAATTCCACTCACCCACCACCCTCTGAGTGAAAAACTTACCCCCGATATCTCTTCTGTACCTACTCCCCTGGAATGATCTGGAATGCATTCTGTGAATGGACTATGGAGGCTGAGCTTGGCTTTCAAGGGGAATTAGGTACAGAGATGAGGTAATGGAGCGATCTGATGAGGGAAATGGTGTTGAAGTGATTCCAAGAGGCATAGCAGCATAGAATTGCTACACCACAGAAAGAGGCCACTTGGCCCATCGAGTCTGACTGACAACAATCCCACCCAGACCCTATCCCCATAATCCCATGCATTTATCCTGCTAATGCCCCTGACATTTTGGATCAATTTAGCATGGCCAATCCACACAACTGGCATTTCTTACAGACTATGGGAAGAAAACCAGAGTACCTGGAGGAAATGGGGAGAAAATGCTATCCAAGGCCAGAATTGAACCCGGGTCCCTGGTGCTGTGAAGTTGCAGTGCTAACCACTGTGCCACCATGCCACCCCTGATAACTTGCCACACAACAGAGCATATTTTATAGCTCATGGAATTAACTGGACAGTAGCTAAACAGCTGATCAGAGGTTAGGAACTCTGTAGTGAATAACTCACCTTTTTCATCTATGTAGCACAAGTCAGGGGTGTGATGGATACTCTCCGCTTGCCTGGATCAGTGCAGCACCAACAGCACTCAAGAAGCTCAACACCATCGAGGACAAAGCCCACTGATTGGCACCTCATCTGAGACCTTCACCCTTCATTTCCTTCACCGCAGCACAGAGTGACAGCAGTGTTTGGCATGTACAACACGCCCTGCAGCAACTCACCAAGGCTCCTTTGACAATACCTGCCAAAACACAGGCCGAGAAAAACAAAGGCTACAATATCCCAATTTTTTTAACTGTTGCCTTGAGTAGGAAAAGCAGAGAGCAGCCCAGCCTCACGTGGTCCCCTCACTGTGTTTTCAAACACATTGTGGAAAAAAAATGGATGGTACAGGTCCCATGGCATCATGTTAGCAGGGCGAGCTCTAATTGAATCCCTGGCGCCAGAACCTTTGGCTTTCTAAAGGGTGTCTCAATTTAAAAATCAAAACACGATCACACATTTCAGTAAGGCGTTTGACAAGGTTCCTCATGGTAGACTGATAGAGAAGGTGAAGGCGCATGGGATACACGGCCGGGTATGTAGATGGGTCGAGAACTGGCTCGGGAGGAGGAGACAGAGGGTAGTAGTGGAAGGCTCTTTTTCCAACTGGAAGCCTGTCACTAGTGGAGTGCCACAAGGCTCAGTACTAGGTCCTCTTCTATTTGTGGTCTACATAAACGACTTGGAAGTTGGGGTAGGTGGTGAGATCAGCAAATTTGCTGATGACACTAAGATGCTTGGATTGGCGGGTACAGAGGAGCAGTGCCAGGCAATACAACAGGACATAGATAGGTTGGTAGACTGGGCAGATAGATGGCAAATGGAATTTAATCCGGATAAATGCGAGGTGATGCATTTTGGCCAGAAAAATGTAGAAGAGAGTTATAGGATAAAAGGTAAAACTATTCGGAGTATAGAGACGCAGAGAGACTTGGGGGTGCAGGTTCACAAGTCTCTGAAGGTGTCTTCACAGGTGGAGAAGGTGATAAAGAAAGCGTGTAGTATGTTAGCTTTCATAGAAAAGGGTATAGAATACAAGAGTAGGAGTTTGATGTTGCAATTGTATAGAACGTTGGTTAGGCCTCACTTGGAATACTGCGTCCAGTTCTGGTCGCCGTACTATCGGGAGGATGTGGAGTCCTTGGAGAGAGTGCAGAGGAGGTTTACCAGGATGCTGCCTGGTATGGAAGGACTGTCTTATGAGGAACGATTGAATAGACTGGGGTTGTTTTCCCTTGAAAGACGTCGGCTTAGAGGGGATCTAATAGAGGTGTATAACATTATAAGGGGTATAGATAGAGTAAATGGTAGTAAACTTTTTCCACCTTCAGAAATGGATAGGACGAGGGGTCATGGCCTTAGGGTGAGGGGGGCTATGTATAAGACGAATATTAGAGGGCAGTTTTTCACACAAAGGGTAGTGGGGGTGTGGAATGCACTGCCGAGTAAGGTGGTGGGAGCAGGCACGCTAGGGCTGTTTAAGGGTCTCTTGGACAGCCACATGAGCGGTATGCAGATAGAGGGATATAGTAGGACTGTTTAACTATGGCTTTTTTTCCACAGGTAATTCGGTCCATACTTGACCAACAAGGAGCATGCATTCGGCAGGTGGTGCGAGGACAGCTCTTGGATGTTGATTCATGGGTTGCCTGGTGCTTCATGTCGTAAATGAGTGCTTTATCTGGACCATCTGAAGGGCACCATGACAGCTCAGTGACTATCGCTGTAGCTGTGCAGACACTTGGAATTGGGCCGGTGTCTGCGGGAGTTTGCGCGTTCTCCCCGTGGTTGCGTGGGTTTTCTCCCACATCCCAAAAATTCGCTCTTAGGCTGATTGGGAAACAAATTGTCCCTACATTTAGACTCTTCCATATTAGGAATAACCTAAAATTAGAATAGGATAATGGAATTGTTACTATATAGTTATGATGGCAGCGCGGGCTCGTTGGGCCGAAGGGCCTGTTTCCCATGCTGTGTTGCTCTAAAAAAAAACCCCCTTCCCTCCCCCCAACCATGGAACACATCCATGGAACTTCCTTCCTCATGGAATTCCACCCCCTCCCAACAAAATCACTCCTCTCCTCCATGCAACCTCCCCATCCCCTGCAATAAGATCACCCCCGCCCACCCTTGGCTGTACCCAGGCACTGCGACTTGACACTGCCCCAATGTTGCTCCCTGACAATTTGATGCGATTAGTTTTTCAACCTCTTTTGAAGGATTTTGCTGTTTCTTTGCTTTGGATTCCAGGGGCCAATTCTTATTGTTCATGTCATTTCCTCCAGCTTATCACCAGATTCCTGGACAGACAGACATCGGACACACGGAATCCAAATTAAAAAGAACCGAGTATAAAAGCAGCTTGAAGAAAACGTAATGACAATGTTTGTTTCTGTTGACCTCCATCATTCTCAATGGACAGTAATGATAATGTATAATTAACTCAGCAGATTGTACAACCAACACCTTAAGCATTTAGCACCTAAGTTAATTATCTCTACCTACTACTAGATATAAGTCTCCGCAGCTAATATGTCAAGAGTTCTGAACATTGCTCCATTTGGAAGTTTTCATGCCACAGTGACTAACAGATAATAGCACAGCAGAGGTGTTTCTGAACTTGATACACCCATTACATAACAGATTGCCTTTGCTATCCCAAAAGGAAGTGGGCAGAAAAAGAAATACTCTTCAAATTTGTGAAGTAACCCAATATTCCACAAATTATAGAATTCCTACAGTACAAAAGGAAGCGATTTGGCCCATCGAGTCCGCACCAACAACAATCCCACCCAGGCCCTATCCCCTTAACCCTCTAATTCACCCTATTACTCCCTCTGACACAGAAAGGCAATTTAGCATCTGAAGGAAAACCATTCAGATACGGGGAGAATGTGCAGACTCCACATAGACAATGACCGAAGCAGGGAATCGAACCCAGGTCCCTGGTACTACGAGGCAGCACTGCTAACCATTGTGCCATTGCGCCGCCCATATCATAGAAGACTTAAATTTACACACTGGATAATCATTCCCCATAAGTGTGTGCTGGTGATGAAGGTAAGGTGAAAACCACAGGACGAATCATGTTGTGGCTGCCTTCCTGTTTTTCAACTATAGACCAATTAGAACCATTTTTTAAAAAGTTGATTCAAATTTGGGGATGGTCATATTTGAACTGACGCTCCAACATTTGAAGCATTCTTCAATTTGGAAACAACCCTGTTACTTAATGCTGGTGGTAACATTTTCAACAAATGAACAGCAACTTAATAGCAGTCACATAAATATATCCACATTCGTCATTTATTTATAAAACATTAATCTTTACATACATACAAATCATCTCATATATTCGTTTCAAAGTCCTTGTGACCTTTAAGGGTCCAAACTGTTCAAACATCCCAATGTGCCACTGTGTGCAGGACTGTGCGTTGGGGTTGTGTGGCAAGTTGTGTGTCAAGCCACGTGTTGTGTTGTATGCTAGATCTGTAAGAGATGGTAATATTACTTTAATCAAAATTTGCACATTCAAAAATTAAACTTCTAACACTCTAATAGCGCTACCTTTCAAACACACTCCATACTGAAGAAATCCCCTCAATCAGGAACCTGTTGTTAAAAAAGCAAACACCTAGTCAGAAACCATATCAAAATATAATACCTTTAACTAAACTACTTAACTTTAACTTCAACCTTTTCAGATTGTCAATCAAACTGTGAACAGTGCTCAGGTAAGTGGGTCTGTAGCTTTTGAAACTCAGCCAAATATTCATAATGGCCTGGACTATTAAAACAAACCATTACTTTCACATGCAACTGAGCCCTTTGTGTAATGATTGTAATGAGGACCACAATGTGGACATGTTAGAATACAAGTGCCTAATTAAGGCAGTAATGGCTTGTTCAAACAGGGAATACTACCTGTGTATATAATATATAGTGTCAAGGAGCATTGCCTGTGTGTATAATAGACTGTCAGTGTCACTGTTCTGTGGGCTCATCCCACAGTATAAGGACATACGTGTCTGAGTGTTGCTAACTATGTAAATAAATCAAAGTTTGAAGAAGGGACACCAGCCTCAGAGGAGTTACTTCACGTGGAAATTTCGAAAAGAAATGGCCATGTTTTTCCATCTGAGCTAAACCAGATGCTAAGTTTATCAATGCACTCCAGTTCTTCTTCTAAAGGAAAGCTAAAGACCTGTTTTGTTCAAATTTAAAGGGTTGTGGAGATCTAAGGTCCTTCAGATTTTAAGCATAAAAACAGAAAATGTTGGATAAGCTCAACTGGTAAGTCAGCATCGGTGACGAGAGAAATAGTTAATATTTGAAATCCACTCTGTTTCTCTCTCCACAGATGCTGCCAGCCCTGCTGAGTTTATCCAGCATTTTTAGTTTTTATTCATAACTTACAATAAATACAGCCATTAATTATTGAAGCTGTAAAGAACAGACTCAACATTTCAAAACATGTCAATGAAAGAACCCCAGGAGCAGGCGGGTGTTTTTTTTCCATTTGGGATTCCACCTTGTTTAATGACTCCCCTGAATTTCAATGAACCACATATGCAGAAAAATCCTGCACAAATTCCTCCACAAGTTGTAGGACTGTTTGGGCTGCCTCTGGATAAAACACTTCCTGGCTACAAATTCATCTAAATATTGCTTGCCTTAGTCCAGTTAATACCTAGGAGTTCAATGCATAAAACCACTTGTTCTTAAGCTTGCATTGAGACTGAAATGGTATGAAAGTAAGTGTGCAGGTACAGCAGGCAGTGAAGAAAGCCAATGATATGTTGGCCTTCATAGCGAGAGGATTTGAGTATAGGGGTCAGGATATTTTGCTGCAATTGTATAAGATGTTAGTGAGGCCACACTTGGAGTACTGTGTGCAGTTTTGGTGTCCTTACCTGAGAAAGGGTGCCTTTGCTATAGAGGGAATGCAACGTAGGTTTACCAGGCTGATCCCTGGGATGGCAAGTCTGTCATATGAGGAGAGACTAAGTTGGTTAGGATTATATTCACTGAAGCTGAGAAAAGCAAGAGGAGATCTCATAGAAATTTATAAAATTCTAACAGGGTTAAAAAGGGCAGATTCAGAAAGAATGTTCCTGACAGTGGGGGAGTCTAGAACTCAGAATCATAGTTTGAGGATAAGGGGTAAACCCTTTAGAGCTGAGCTGAGGAGAAACTTCTTCAGTGAGTTGAAGAGTGGTGAATGTATGGAAAGTAGTTGAGGCCAAAATGTTGTCTGATATCAAGAAGAAGTTAGATAAAGCTGTTGGGGCTAAAGGATCAAGATATATGGGAGGAAGGGGGGAATGGGGATAATGAATTCGATGATCAGCCATGATCAAAATGTATGGTGGAGCAGTCTTGAAGGGCCGAAGGGCCTACTGTTGATTCTAGTTTTTATATTTAATGCAGAAACCATTGAAATTGATGGATGGGGATTAGAACAATTCCTCGGAGTGGAGTGAAGGCACATTATTGATACAATTTAATGGCTGTCCTCTACAGCTTGTGTTATATTCGCATTAAACTTATTTAATATTGGCTGACCTGAAGGATGACTGAGTTCATCTAGTGTATCGACTGAGTCAAAGGAATACTACAAAGCCATAGACTTGGTTCTCAATCCATGGTGACAATTAGTTGACTTTAATGCCGACTGTAGCACAATTGACCTCACAACTATTTGGGTCAAGAAAGTTAAAATAAAGAGAGATGTGCATTTATATAGCACCTTTCATGATCACTGGCTATCATATATTTGCAGCAAATGACGTACTTTTGCTTTGATTTATTATTGTCACATGTCCTGAGACATAGTGAAAAGTATTGTAACAGCGTTGGGGAGGACATAATCGAAATTTCAAGTTCTGAGGAGTGAAGGTTTCCAACAATTTGTTAAGAATTCTATCGGGATATATCATAGCTTGGTATGGCTACTGCTCTGCCCAAGACTGGAAGGAACATAGAAACTAAGCTATGTTTCTCTTCCTATTATTGAAAGGATACCAAAGAGAAGGGGACAACCAAGATGTTTTCGGCAATGGATGTACTGGACTAAGAAGAGTGATTGGGCATCTTCTCATTGAAAATCATAGAACCCTACAGTGTAAAAGAGGTCTTTGCACCGAACACAATCCCACCCATACCCCCATATCCTTACATGATATACCCACTAACCCCTCTAATCTACTCATTCCTGGACACTAAGGGGCAATTTCTCAACATGGCCAAACAACCTAACCCGCACATCTTTAGACTGTGGGAGGAAACAAGAGCACTTGGAGGAAACCCAGGCAGACATGAGGACAATGTGCAAACTCCACACAGGCAGTGACCTGAGCCGGGAATCGAACACAGGATCCTGGAACTGTGAAGCAGCAGTGCTAACCACTGTGCTACCATGCCACCATGGAGTGGTTGAGAGGGCTCTGAATACCAATTTTACTGTAAACATCATGTCTGTAACAGAAGAACTAAGGGACATGACCTTTCATTGAGCATGATAAACTCAAATCAAACCTGTGAAAACACCAGCAGTAAAAATCATAGCTGGGAACAGTCCTTGACAATCAGGGAAGATTGAGGATATTGGAGAGGAAGTAGACCACAGCTGCAAAGGAGCTGAGAGATCACAGAGGTGAGATCAATGGTAGATTGTGAGGATAGGAGAGATCTCAGAGACTAAACAGAACAGATCAATGCTAGAGATATAAAAAGATGTGGGAGCTTGCCCATCTCACTCACCATGGGAATCATACAAGATGCTCACTGGGACTCACCTCACCCCCTTCAAAGGCATCTTCCAAACCCATAAACTCTACCAACTGTGAGGATAAGAACAGCAGATACATAGGAACAGAACAACTGAAAGTTCTACTCCAAGCCACACACCCTCCTGATTTAGAACATAGAACATAGAACAATACAGCACAAACAGGCCCTTCGGCCCACGAGTTGCGCCGATCACATCTACCAATCCACAGACCTATCTATAACCCTCTATCCTATTCTTTTCTATATACTCATCCAGAAATCTCTTAAAAGACCCCAATGAGTTTGCCTCAACAACCTCCGACGGCAGTCGGTTCCATTCACTCACCACCCTCTGAGTGAAAAACCTACCCCTGACATCTCCTTTGTATTTGCTTCCCTGCACCTTAAATCTGTGTCCTCTCATAGTGACCATTTCAGCTCGGGGAAATAGTCTCTGAGAGTCCACCCTACCTATCCCTCTCAACATTTTATAAACCTCTATCAGGTCGCCTCTCAACCTACGTCTCTCCAGTGAGAAGAGTCCCAGCTCCCTCAACCTATCTTCATAAGGCCTGCCTCCCAATCCAGGCAGCATCCTTGTAAATCTCCTCTGAACTCTCTCAATAGCCTCTACATCCTTCCTATAATGAGGCGACCAGAACTGCGCACAATACTCCAACTGGGGTCTGACAAGAGTCTTATAGAGCTGCATCATTACCTCCTGACTCCTAAACTCTATTCCTCGATTAATGAAGGCCAGTACACCGTACGCCTTCTTGACCACTTCCTCCACCTGCAAGGCCGATTTAAGAGTTCTATGGACCCGGACTCCGAGATCCTTCTGCTCTACAACACAGCTAAGACTCCTACCCCTTATATTGTACTCCTTCATCCCATTATTCCTGCCAAAATGGACCACTACACACTTATCCGCATTGAAGTCCATAAAGTCCATAAAGTCCGCGTTGAAGTCCATTTGGAACCGTATCGCTGTTCTTTCACAGTCGCTGGATCAAAATCCAGGAACTCACTCCTCAACTATGTGCCTACACCACATAGACTGCAACGGTTCAGGAAGGAAGCTCATCAACACCTTCTCAAGGGATGGGTGGTGACAATGCTGGCCCTGCCAGCAATGCCCAGCTCCTATGGAAGAGTAAAAACAGAACGGTTAACAGGCACACATATTCAATCAATGAACAATTGAACAACTGAATGCAGACATTTGCTAGGGAAGGGAGAGTGCTGGAATCAGTGAGTAAGGACTGCTGTGAAGTTGAGTTTGTAAAGATATAAAAGATATAAAAGATTTATTTAAAAAAAGCCAGAGGGAAAGAAAACAGTGTGAGGTCCCTTTAAAAGCTGTTTTTGAGTTCTGTGTTAAAATGCAGAGTACACACAAACTCCGGGTTGCAGCATTTGTTTCAAAAGGACCAAAAGCATCAGGGTTGCTTTGGTAACACACTCAGCTAGCAGCCTATGCGTTTGAAGAAAACGCTCAGCTAAAGGGGACCTATTTAATCTACTGTTGTCAATCTCAGGCCAATCTGAGTGCAGGAATATTGATAGGTCATTAGGATTATAGAAAGGAACTTGACTGTCTTGAGTTCAGTTCCATCAGGGGTTGAGCCAGGATTTCAACTGGAAACAGGGTCAGGCCAACTGAAGCAGATAAAAGCAGTTGAATCAACTGGAGCAGTCGCTTCTCGGCCTTTTGGCTAAGATCAAATGTTGTATCGACGTGCTGTAGTTGGTTAAGTCATTAGGTTACATTTTAGCTTCATTTGAAGCAATTATTAAAAGTGGCATCTGAGCTTTTTAGCTAAGATGCAAATGAATCAAGTCTTGGAGGAGGTGCAGTGCTGAGTTGGATCATGTAGATCAAGCCCGAGACAGGAGGCAAGAGCCCTGTCTTGTCAGCTTGGATCGGGAATGTCTCACTTGTTGGAACTCTGAATTGGACTTGATTTGATTGAATTGGATTAAAAAAAAATTGTTTTTTTTTCGTTTGTTCTTAAGTCTGCCATGTCTCAAGATAAATCACCCTCTCACCAGCAAAAAGTACTAAATCAAACAGCGCTTACAAACAGCGGACAACTACTGAAGAACTCCGAAATTTCCAAATGGTATCAAACCTGGTTGTATATAATTTTTGAGAATGACTAAGATTCTGTTATTACCGTTTAAAAATTGAATTGTCCTTGTCATTTTGAACAGTGTTTGAGTTGAACCATCCTTAAATTAAAATGTTACTTGTTTAGTTAAAGTTCCTGGTTAGTTGAATAAATAATCTGTTGATTACTCACTTAAAGCGAATGTCAGGTCTTTATTTTAATGAATCTAAAAACATGAATTACAACAGTTAATATTTTCCCAGACATTTTAACAGATTATGAAGCAAGGTGAAGGGGATTAACCTCTGCACTATAATAAGGATGGAGTTGGTCGTGGGGGCCAAAAGTAATGGGACTAATCTTGGCGATAAAATAGTCAGAGGATGTTTCTGTTAAAATGGGATTGGTGATGTTTGCATGAAGCAATAGTGACACAAGTTGATGAGAATAAGCATGGATACTGAAGCATTCCTGATGAACTGTTTGTGAAGAAGATTGGCAAGGGCAGTATTACCTTGAGAAGATAAAAGCATGGAAGTAAAGTCGAGACAGGAGAGGGGTAGGAGGGATTGAGTAGGAAGCAGGCAGTGTTTTGACAGTAAATGTAGGCAGTTTTAATGGTGAGATTATTCACCTTGAGAAGCATAAAAGAAAACGGAACACAATACACTTTTCTTTCAAGCCCAGCATACAAATCTGGCAGTATTCATTGTCAACGTGAATCCCAGTTTCAGTGAGGTTGAGGTTAAGTGATCATAATGAACATGTAACAAGGAAAGAAATGGATCATTCAGTCGTGGTTGTGATTGGTAGAGGTAACAAAGGCAAAATCTGCATACTTGCCAAGTTAATCACCAAAACTGCTGAATTACGAAGGACGGGAGTCTATCGGAATAAAGCTTCAGGGATCAACATGTAAATAGGGATACCGAGGTTGTGGGGGGTGGGTGGTTGATGGAATGAATGATTTTTGAGACACTGAACAAAAACATGTCAGTGTAAACAATATCGCTCGTCATCCATTTCTGTCTCACTGTCACTGGAAAAATATGTTCACAGAAATAACAGGATCTCAGCACACGTATTCATATTATGTATCAGCACAACACCAAGCCTATTTTCCCATGCAGAGCATAACTCTGCAGACAACACACACCCTGCACATCATTTAGCAACAACATTTTCCAAATCAGACCTTACCTTGCACAGCCTCAGGGGCTGTGGGGAGTAGTGGGGTGGGGGAGTGGGATGCTCTCCCTCCCCTGTTTCAGACCTGAAAAGCGGCTGAGTTTGACATTTGTTCTGGGTCACCCAAGAGTGTTAGTTAGAGCCCTCAGGTAGATTTGCTGCTGAGTATTAGAAATCAACTCTCAGCCTGAGCAATCTGAAGCCCAGATACAGAATAAAGGCATGCAGGATGTGAGTACAAAATCGAGCGCACTACCAGGGGAGTGAGATGGTAAACCAAGAGCCTGAACAGATGGAGGTTCCAGCTCACAGTGGAAGGAGTTGCGGGTATTCTAGGACAGTGAGGTCAATTGGGTTCAAATACTATATTCATCCAAACTCCATCTTCTGTGAAATATCCTAAGCAAGAAATTCCTGAATTATTCAGGACTTGGCCCGGGAATTTTATATTTTATTTTAAAACCAATTCAAAACCAAGCTGGAAAGAAGGAAATTGATGGAATCAATGCACACTTTGAAGTTTGTAGTGCAGTTGGCTCCATAGCTCAGTGTTTAGGGCACTGGCTTTGTAAACCAGGATTTGAGAGTTTGATCCTTGCTGGGGTTTGTGTTTAAAATTTATTGTTAGGGGCGGCATTCACAGTGCCAGCGACCCCCGGTTCGATTCCTGGCTTGGGTCACTATCTGTGCTGAGTCTGCACATTTTCCCTGTGTTTGCATGGGTTTCTTCTCACAGTCTGAAAGACGTACTGTTAGGTGCATTGATCACACTAAATTCTCCCTGGCGAACTGGTGCCAGAGTGTGGTGACTAGGAGATTTTCACAGTAACTTCATTGCAGTGTTAATGTAAACCTACTTATGACACTAATAAATAAACCATAGCTATAAATTTTGATGAACTTTAAAACGTTATTGGAAGTGTTAGGTTTATTGTAAATGTAATAAAGAAAATGTTCATTGTTAATAGGCTATTGCATCCTTGTTTCCAAACCTCTTCATGACCTCAGCCCTCCCTATCTTTGTCATCTCCCTTAACTATACAATCCTTTGAGATATCTGCATGCCTCCAATCTAGCCTCGTGGGCAACTGTGACTTTAACAAGTCTACAATGAGTACTTTCTTTTCAATTGCCAGGAAGTTAAGTCCTGGAATTCCCCCACCCCCTGTCTATCCAAGAGGAGAAAGGGAGTGACAGCCCTTGGCATCAAGCCAACATTTGGCCAAAAGGGGCATCAAGGAGCCCTGGCAAAATTGAAGTCAATGGGGATCAGAGGGAAACCTCTTCACTGGAATCTTACCTACAAAGGAAGATGGGAATGGTTGTTGGAGGCTAATCATCTCAGTCCCAGGACATTGCTCCTGAAGTTCCTCAGGGAACTTCATCCAGCTTCATCCAGCCATCCTTCATCCTTCATCCAGCCATCTTCAACTGCTTCGTCAATGACTTTCCCTCCAATATAAAGCAGCTGATGATTGCAGTGTTCAATACCACTCACAGTTCAAACCCTGAAGCAGTCTGTGCCAACATGCAACAGGACCTGAGTAACTCCCAGTTTTGGGCTGAAAGCAAAAAGCATACAGGGGAGCTATGAGATGAAGTCCTTTCAATTACTTTCTACAGATTCCTGTTTGAAAGCACAATCATAGTTTTCCACCCATGCTGAAATATTTTTGTGTCACACTCCATCCAGGCTCACAAATGAAGAGAGCCCATTCAGTCAAGGTGGGTGACTGACACCTATGGATTAAGGCAAGAAGGGGGAAAGGGAGGGAAGTAAATCTGATTTCACCGGCAGTGACTATGCTGCGACACTATCTCATTGACTATAAGATGCTTTGGGCTGTTTTGAAATTGTGAAAGACAAGGTGGGATTTTCCATACAATTTGACACGTGTTTCACAGTGGTGGAGGTCATCTGCTATTGACTGGTGGCAGAACTTCCTGGTCCTACCATTGCCAATTAGATTTCCCACTGAATGTATCTTTCACAGTCAAACTTCCAGTCTGGATAATCCTGCTGGCATGAAGCGCCAGAAAATCCCAGCCACTATCTGATTATAAGTCATTTGGACTATTAAATGGTGGAATTTAAAAACTCAATAAGACATCTGGAAATAAAATTCCAACGTTGACCATGATAGTTGTAAAAACTCATCTTAGTGGCTCACTAACATCCTTATCTGGTTTGGCCTACATGTGACTCCACACCCACAGCAGCAGCAGAATTGTATTCAAGCACAATCTGTAACTTAAAGGCCTCGCATATCCTCCACTCTACTCTTGCCTCCAAGCCAAGGGATCAACCCTGGTTCAATGGAGAGTCCAGGAGCAACAGCAGGCATACCTAAAAATGAGCCATCAACTTGATGAAGTTGCAAAACAGCAGAAGCAGCAACTGTTAGACAGAGCCAAGTGATCCCACAATCAATGGATCAGATCTAAGCTCTGCAGTCCTGCCATATCCAATCATAAACAATGGTGGATAATTAAATTACTCAT
This sequence comes from Sphyrna mokarran, assembly GCA_024679065.1. NCBI lineage: Eukaryota > Metazoa > Chordata > Chondrichthyes > Carcharhiniformes > Carcharhinidae > Sphyrna > Sphyrna mokarran. The sequence continues at coordinate 37,605,134 of JAGIQG010000025.1, forward strand.
TGGAGGAGGAGGAGGCTCCACAAATATTCCCATCCTCAATGATGGAGAAGCCCATCATCATCTCAGTCCCAGGATATTACCCATGAAACTCCTCAGGGTAGTGTCCTTTGTCCAGCCATCTTCAACTGCTTTGTCAATGACTTTCCCTCCAGATAAGAGGCATTGCTTATAAATATAGAAGATAAGGAGGTATCTCCTTATATCCTTATAAAGAGATAAAGATAATACTGAAGCATTTGCTGCAATCTTCAGCCAGAAATGGCGAGTGTATAATCCATCTTGGCTTCTTCCAGTAGCCCCCAGCATCACATATCTCAATCTTCGGCCAATTCTATTCACTCCATCTGATATTAAGAAATGGCTGAAGGTGCTGGATACTGCAAAGGCAATGGGCCCTGATAACAACCCAGCAATAGTACTGAAGACTTGTGCTCCAGGACTTGCTGCATCCTTAGTCAAGCTGTTCGAGAACACTCACCCTGGCATCTACCCAATAATATGGAAAACTGCCCAGGTACATCCTGTGCACAAAAGCCGGACAAATCCAACCTAGCCAGTTACTGCCCAATCAGTCTCCTCTCAGTCATCATAAACGATGTTGGAGTCATCAACAGCGCTATCAAGCAGCACCTGCTCAGCAATAACCTGCTCCCAGTTTGGGTTTTGCCAGGGTTCACTCAGCTCCTGACCTCATTACAGCCTTGTCCCAACAAGGACAAAAGAGCTGAATTCCAGAGGCTTGGTGAGGAGATCTGCCTTTGACATCAAGGATGCATTTGACTGGATGTGACATCAATGAACCATAGCAAAACTGGAATCAGTGGGAACTGGGGAGAAACCTTCCACTCAGTGAAGTCATACCTGGTACAAAAGGGCGGCATGGTAGCACGGTGGTTAGCACTGCTGCCTCACAGCTCCAGGATCCTGGGTTTGATTCCTGGCTTGGGTCACTGTCTGTGTGGAGTTTGCACATTCTCCTCGTGTCTGTGTGGGTTTCCTCCAGGTGTTCCAGTTTCCTCCCACAGTCCAAAGATGTGCAGGTTGAGTTAATTGGCCGTGCTAAGAAATTGCCCCTTAGTGTCCAGGATTGCGGAGGTTAGAGGGATTAATGGCTATAATGTGTAGGGATATGGAGTAGGGTCTGGGTGGGATTGTGTTCGGCGCAGGCCTCTTCCTGCACTGTAGGATTCTATGGTTGTGGTTGTGGAGGGTCAGTCATTTCAACTCCAGAATATCACTGCATGAGTTCACCAGGATAGTGCCTAGGGCCTTACCATCTTCAGCTGCTTCAACTTTTCACAAGGTCAGAAGTTCACTAATGATCGTGCAATGTTCGGTATTATTCACATCTCCGCAGATACTAAAGCAATCTCTGTCCAAATGTAGCAAAACCTGGAAAATATCCAGGCTTGGGCTGACAGGTATCATTTCTGTACTCAAGTGCCAGGCAGTGACCATCTCCAAACCACCGTACTTTGACATTCAATGGCATTACCATCACTGAATCCCCACTATCAACATCCTGGGCATTACTATTGACCAGAAACTAAACTGGATTCACCATTTAATACTGTGGCTACCAGAGCAGATCAAAGCCGAGGTACTTTTCAGTTAACAACTCACCTTTTGACTTCCCAAAGCAAGTGCAATATCTACAAGGCACAAGTCAGTAATGTTTTCGAATACTCTCCATTTGCTGAGAATAATGCAACTCCAACAACACTCAAGAAACTCGACACCATCCAGGAGAAATCAGCCTTTAATTGTCAAACATTCAATCCCTCCATCGCTAACGAAAAGTCTACCATCTACAAGATGCATTGCAGGAACTCACCAAGGTTCCTTAGACAACACCTTCCAAACACAGGACCATTACCATCGAGAAGGACAAGAACAGCAGATGCCTGGGAACCCCAACGCTGGAGGGTCCCCTCTAAGTCACTCACCATCCAGATTTGGAAATATATCCTCCTCAGTTGCTGGGTCAGAAATCCTGGGAACTCTATCCCTAACAGTTCCCAGAAGAGAGTCCTGGGAATTCCCTCCCTACATCTCAGGGACTGCAAGGATTCAAGGAAGCAGCTTGCCACACCACCTTCTCAAGGACAATAAGAGGTGGGCAATAAATGCTGGTCTAACACCCAGACCCTGTAAAATAAATAAATAATGTCCTTGGGTTCTTAAGAACAAAGAACAAAACAGCACGGGAAACAGGCCCTTCAGCCCAATGAGCCCGCGCTGCCACCCCGATGTTCCCATCTCTACCCGCGATCCCTGTCCATGTTTATAGATCTATGGATTAAAAACCAAATTTGAGACAATTTAGGGAGAATTTGTTTTGCCAATTAGCCTAAGAACATATCTTTGAGATGTGGGAGGAAACCGGAGCACTCGGAGAAAACCCACGCAATCTCGAGGAGAATGCGCAAACTCCCATAGACACAGGCCCAAATCCATGTATCTGCACAGCACAGCGATAGTCACTGAGCTGTCGTGTTGCCCATAAGATGGTCCAGGTCAAGCGTACACTAACAACGTGAAGCACTAGGATACTCTCGAAAAAAATCCAAGAGCAGCCCTCTCACGACCCATCGCGTGTATGCCCCTCGTTAGACAACAAGGTGAACCAAAGCACCTGTAGGATAAAAACAAGTACATCAATATCATCATCTATTTACACACTTCCCAGGGACTCCCAAGGCTCATGATCCCTATTTTAAATCAGTTTTCTATACCCCTCCATTCCCATTCTGTTCATGTGCCCATCTAAGTATTTCTTAAATAACTCCAGAGTGCCTGCCTCCACCACTTTACTTGGCAGCGCATTCCATACCCCCACCACCCTCTGTGTGAAAAAACTCCCTCTAGCATCCAAATTATACCTTACCCTTCTCACCCTAAGCCCGTGACCCCTCGTGCTATTTGAGTCCATCCTAGGAAAAAGCTTAACCCTGTTTACTCTATCAATCCCCTTCAAAATCTTGTACACCTCTATCAGATCTCCTCTAAGTCTACGTCTTTCTAAGGAAAACAGTCCCAATTTGCCTAATCTCTCCTCGTAACTCAGACCTTCCATACCAGGCAGCATCCTGGTAAACCTCCTCTGCACTCTCTCCAGAGTCTCCACGTCCTTCCGGTAGTAAGGCGACCAGAACTGGACGCAGTATTCCAAATGAGGTCTAACCAGAGTTTTATACAACTGCAACATTAAAGGCCAGCTCTTGTACTCTATACCCCTTCCTATAAAGGCTAACATACTATATGCTTTCTTCACAACCTTCTCCACTTGCTCTGCCACCTTCAGAGACTTGTTCACCTGCACCCCCAGGTCCCTCTGCGTTTCTATACTCTTAATAGGCCTACCCTTTATCATATACCTCCCCCCTACATTCTTTCTCCTGAAATGCATCACCTCACATTTATCAGGATTGAATTCCATCTGCCATCTATTTGCCCAAGCTACCAGCCTATCTATGTCCTGCTGCATCGCCCGACAATGCTCCTCACTATCCACAAGTCCAGCCATCTTTGTATCGTCTGAAAACTTGCTGATCACTCCACTTACTCCCTCTTCCAAGTCATTTATATATATTACAAATAGAAGAGGTCCCAGTACCAAGCCCTGCGGCACACCACTAGTGACCGACCTCCAGCTAGAGCAACACCCTTCCACTATTACTCTTTGTCTCCTATTACCAAGCCAGTTACTTATCCATCAAGCTACCTGTCCTTGTATCCCATTTGTCTTGACCTTCTCGACTAACCTCCCATAAGGGACTTTGTCAAACGCCTTACTGAAATCCAAGTAGACAACATCAACGGCTCGCCCTTCATCCACTGATTTCGTCACCTCCTCAAAAAATTCTACCAGATTTGTAAGGCACGACCTCCCCTTAACAAATCCATGCTGCGTATCCCTAATCAGATCGCAACGCTCTAAGTGCCTATACATCCTAACTTGTTAGGAGATTAAAAGTCGCACGCAAATACAGCGTTAAACAAAAAAACTACCAATTGAATTCTTTGCTCTCTGTGATGTCTGGCTGCTTCCACCGCACTGTGGCCTTTTGCTGTACTGCACTTCAATTCAATTTCAAAGCACAACAAGGAAGGGTCAAACAGGACAACAGATGATCAACTTTGAGATGAAATTGTGCTTTGCAATTGCGGCAGTTTAATTTTTTTTCATCTCGCTTCCTCTGCGGAAGCATTAACCTGCTCACTTCACAGGATAGAGGCCAGTGTTCAAAAAAAAAACAGCCTATTCCAGACAAATGTGTTTGCCGCCCGTATGTTAAAACCACCTGACTTATTTCCTTCCTTGCCGATTGATGATCTCTTTCCTCTTTCTCCCTGCTCCCCCACACCCCCGCCTCAAACTTGGGACCTTGCCCTGCAGAATTCAATTATCTCTAAAAGCAGTTTGTCACAAAGAGGAATTGCATTAAGGGTTGAGCTATTTTTCACTGTCCGCGCGTTAAACACACGTACGGCTTGTGGCAAATGTCATTTACCAATCATTTGAAACTGCAGCCCAGTAAAGGCCAGTGCGTTTTGATGTATGTAGCACTCCTGAACTTTGCTTCATCAGTAAACAAGCACTGAAGGGGCTTGCTGAGCGCGCATTAATCCCACACTGGAAACTCAGCAGAGTCATTATTTCATAATTTGGCATGTAAATAAGATGGTCTTGGGAGAGTTACTGAGGAAATTAATGAAACAGCTGGTGCGGAGAGCAAAAAAAAATATATCCAGAGCTGTGTCTTATTCCGGGATCTCTTCTCTCGTTGACTGATGAAGGCAAATTGACATTTAAGCTTTGACAGCGTGGTGGAATCTATCAACAACATTGCCTGTTGCTGAGACGGGAACGTTAGGGGGTTATCATAAAGAAATAAGAGAGATCTCCTATCTTAGCAATGCCTACGCTAATATTGGCACTACCTCCCAGCTATTTCACTGTTCTCACTGACTCTGCCCGTTATATGGTGGAGCTTTCATCCCATCCCACCCCCCATGCGCTTTGCCTGTCCTTTCCATGGCATGTTTCCTGGCAGCAGAGGTGGCTTCACCACTGACTGCCAGTGGGGATCTTCCAGACCCGACGACATCTGTCCCATTTTGCAGAAGTTACCCATCCCGCCTCCAAGGAGCGTTCACAGATTTGTGCGTGTGAAAGCCATAATTGGCCGATTCCCGAACCCCCTCCTTTAACACGGTTCTTTTTAGATTGTATTGCCTCGCATCTTTCCTTTCAAAATGCTTCATTTCATGTTTCTCTCCATTAGATCGATTTTTCTATGTGTCTGTGAATTTTGGCAATTTGATTACATCCTCCAGGGATTTGCTCCATCATCCCTCACTATCTTTAAACTTTAAACATGATTTATTAGTGTCACAAGTAGGCTTATATTAACGCTGCAGTGAAGTTACTGTGAAAATCCCCTAGTCGCCACACTCCGGCACCTGTTCGGGGACACTGAGGGAGAATTTAACATGGCCAATTCAGCTAATCAGCATGTCTGTGGGAGGAACCACAGCACCCAGAGGAAACCCGTGCAGATACAGGGAGAATGTGCAGACTTCACATAGATAGTGACCCAAGCTGGGGTCTTATACCTTTCTAAGATTTATGCCATCTGCTTTTAAATATTATCCTGCTTACCCAAGTTCAGATTGCGAAAAGAAGAACAGTTGTCTACATACCAACAATGAGTGGAACCACAATGTAATTCAAAGAACAGCACAGCACGGGAACAGATCCTTTGGCCCTCCAAGCCCATGCTGATCATGTTGCCCTAATTAAACTACATAAAAAACCTTTTGCCCTTGCTTGATCCATACCCCTCTATTCCCTCCCTATTCATGTACCCACCCAGATGCTAATGTGCCTGTTTCCACCACCTCCTCAGGCAGTGCGTTCCAGGCACCCACCACTCTCTCCTCCGCACATCTCTCTTCAACATTCCCCTTCTCACCTTGAACCTGTATCCCCTTGTAAGTGGCCCTGGAAAAAAGCCTCTGCCTATCCACCCTGTCTATGCCTCTCATAATTTTGTAGACATCTATCAGATCTCCCTTTAATCTTTGTTTTTCCAATGAAAACAATTCTTTCGGTCTGGATAACAGTTCACCACCGCCATCAGCTTTCTGTCACTTATCCAATGTTTTATCCATGCATGATTATCCCTTAATCCTAAAGGCTTTGATTCTGCGAACAAGTCTATTTTATGATCCTTTATCAAATGCTTTCCATTACACAACATCAACAGCATTACCCTCATCAGCCCTGTCTGTTACTTCAGTAAGGAACTCAATCAAGCTTAGCAGACGTAAATTGCCTGTACACTTAAGAATTCCCTCAACTCAAAATGTTGGCTCTACTCTCTCCCCACAGATGCTGTCAGACCTATTGAGATTTTCCAGCATTTTCTATTTTTGTTTCCAATTCCAATTTTTGCTTTCATAAATTGTGTGTAATAAGCCTGAGCTGGCTGCCAAGTTGCTTCAAGTGACAATTAAGCTTGTCCTAGGTTTGTGTCTGTAATTGTTTCCCCAATACACAGAAGACTACATGTCTTGCATTTTCCAAACTTATCTATCCATTTTTTTAGCAGGGGTGTAACATTTGTAATCCTTCTATTCCTCTTGTTGATACAGTGGTAAGTGGTTAGTATTGCTAGCTCACAGTGCCAGGGACTCAGGTTCGATTCTGGTCTCCCGTGACTGCTTACATGGATTTTGTACATTCTCCCCGTGTCTCCGTGGGTCTCCTCCAGGTGCTTTGGTTTCCTCCCACATTCCTTAGGATGTGCAGGTTGGGTGGATTGGCCATGCTAAAATGACCCTTAGTGTCAGAAGGATTGACAGGGTACAAAGAACAAAGAACGAAGAATAAAACAGCACAGAAATAAGCCCTTCAGCCCAACGAGCCCACGCCGCCACCTCGATGTTCCCACTTCTACCCATGATCCCTGTCATCCCTGTCTATGCTATGCATTAGAACCAAATTTGAGACAATTTAGGGAGAATTTGTTTTGCCAATTAGCCTAAGAGCACATCTTTGGGATGTGGGAGGAAACCGGAGCACCCGGAGAAAACTCACGCAAGCACGGGGAGAATGCGCAAACTCCCACAGACACAGGCCCAAATCCATGTATCTGCACAGCACAGCGATAGTCACTGAGCTGTCGTGTTGCCCATCAAATGGTCCAGGTCAAGCGTACACTAACAACGTGAAGCACTCGGATACTCTCGGAAAAAAATCCAAGAGCAGCCCTCTCATGACCCATCACGTGTATGCTCCTTGTTAGACAAGAGGGCGGACCAAAGTACCTGTAGGATAAAACAAATACATCAATATCATCGATAATTTGCACATGTGAAATTATGGGGATAGAACCTGAGTGGGATTGTTGTCAGTGCAGGCTCGATGGGCTGAATGGCCTCCTTTTGCACTAGGAATTCTAGAAAAAAGATTTAGAAGATCGTGGCCAGAAGGTCCTTTATTTCCCTTGGTAACCCAGGCTGCTTTTTATCAAACCAGATGACATTGCTACTTTTGAGTACCATTTAGTCTATTCTTTCACTTAGCTTGATCCCTATCCATATTTTTCATACTACAGCCTACTTTATTGTGATACTGGCAGTGCCCTAATAGTAACACAAGAAATAGGAACAAGTAAAATGGGAATGAGGGGCTTTTAAGTGTGGATCTCTTTCCAAAATCTAGTTATGTTTGCATTTAGAATTTAATTTAACTGTACCAATGTGCTGTCATTTCTTCCAGTCAGTCAGTGATAAACTAGTTCACTGCCAGAGGGGAACTGCAGTCAGATAATTAGGTTTGAACTAGTTTCCTGAGCCAGCAGTGGCTGACTCAGCTCACCGAAGCCTCAGCTGCTGTGGACACAGGAGCTTTAGCAGACTCGTGAAGTAAGTCTCAGAAAGCTGGCAGTTCAGCAATACCAAGTGCTTAATTCTAGGAATTTGGTAAGTGAGAGAGGAGGTGCTGTTCTGATCTTGTGGGAAAATAGAGAGTTTTGTGAAAGGATGGAAGAGCAGCGCTCCAAAAGCTTGTGCTGTCAAATAAACCTGTTGGACTTTTAACCTGGTGTTCTGAGACTTCTTACTAATGTAGCCAGAGACAGTGAGAGCAGAAAGCATTAATTAGCTGTGCAGCTAGCTGATGGGTTGGAGGTTTTAAAGTAATTTTTCTCTATCTCTAAACTGGGCAGCAGTTCACTCAGCTACTGGGAGATATAAATATTATATTCAATTTATGTCTTAACCAGTTAAACTCCTTAATGTAACTGTGGATAACTGTTGAGTGATATTTTAAGGATTTCCCAAGGTAGAAATGTCAATTAGCAGAGACATAGGTTTAAGGTAAAAGGAGGAAAGTTTAAGAGATGTGAGAGACTAGATTTTTACACAGAGGGTGGTAAGTGTTGGAATGTGCTGCCAGAACAGGTGGTAGAAGCAGATAAAATAGCAGCATTCAAGAGGGATCTTGACAGATACTTGAATAGGCAGGGAATAGAGGGATTTGGATTACATAGAGGCAAAAGTTCTTTAGTTTAGAAAGGCATCATGTGTCGGCGCAGGCTTGGTGGGCCGTGGGGTCTATTCCTGTGCTGTGCTGCTCTTTGCCTTTGAAACCTACTTAGTTAAGCAAAACACAATAAAGATAGTGATGCAGGTGACATGTTGCCGCTGCAGCATGTGGAGTGCTGTTGGATCCACTGCAACAATGCAATAAGTCTCTGTAGCTCGAGGAACATTGGCTCAGGATTAATGATGTAAAGATGCCGGCGTTGGATTGGGGTGGTAAGAACTCAGTAAGAATTTAGCAACACCAATTTTTAATCCAACCGATTTATTTGATAGTAAATCCGCGAGCTTTCAACACTCTGTGTCTTCACAGAGTGTTGAAAGCTCGCGGATTTACTATCAAATAAATCGGTTGGATTAAAAATTGGTGTTACTAAATTCTTACTCAGGATTAATGAGCAGGAGACAGAGCTTTGGACACTGTGATGCATTGCAAATAGATGGTGGGGGGAAGCAAAAAAGGAATGTGGCTCTCACATCTCTTTTAAACTTTCCTCCTTTTACCTTAAACCTATGTCTCTGCTAATTGACATTTCTACCTCGAGAAATCCTTAAAATATCACTCAACGGGAGGAGGAGACAGAGGGTAGTAGTGGAAGGCTCTTTTTCCGACTGGAAGCCTGTCACTAGTGGAGTGCCACAAGGCTCAGTACTAGGTCCTCTTCTATTTGTGGTCTACATAAACGACTTGGAAGTTGGGGTAGGTGGTGAGATCAGCAAATTTGCTGATGACACCAAGATGCTTGGATTGGCGGGTACAGAGGAGCAGTGTCAGGCAATACAACAGGACATAGATAGGTTGGTAGACTGGGCAGATAGATGGCAAATGGAATTTAATCCGGATAAATGCGAGGTGATGCATTTTGGCCGGAAAAATGTAGAAGAGAGTTATAGGATAAAAGGTAAAACTATTCGGAGTATAGAGACGCAGAGAGACTTGGGGGTGCAGGTTCACAAGTCTCTGAAGGTGTCTTCACAGGTGGAGAAGGTGATAAAGAAAGCGTATAGTATGTTAGCTTTCATAGAAAAGGGTATAGAATACAAGAGTAGGAGTTTGATGTTGCAATTGTATAGAACGTTGGTTAGGCCTCACTTGGAATACTGCGTCCAGTTCTGGTCGCCGTACTATCGGAAGGATGTGGAGTCCTTGGAGAGAGTGCAGAGGAGGTTTACCAGGATGCTGCCTGGTATGGAAGGACTGTCTTATGAGGAACGATTAAATAGACTGGGGTTGTTTTCCCTTGAAAGACGTCGGCTTAGAGGGGATCTAATAGAGGTGTATAAGATTATAAGGGGTATAGATAGAGTAAATGGTGGTAAACTTTTTCCACCTTCAGAAATGGATAGGACGAGGGGTCATGGCCTTAGGGTGAGGGGGGCTATGTATAAGACGAATATTAGAGGGCAGTTTTTCACACAAAGGGTAGTGGGGGTGTGGAATGCACTGCCGAGTAAGGTGGTGGGAGCAGGCATGCTAGGGCTGTTTAAGGGTCTCTTGGACAGTCACATGAGCGGTATGCAGATAGAGGGATATAGTAGGACTGTTTAACTATGGCTTTTTTCCCACAGGTAATTCGGTCCACACTTGACCAACAAGGAGCATGCATTCGGCAGGTGGTGCGAGGACAGCTCTTGGATGTTGATTCATGGGTTGCCTGGTGCTTCATGTCGTAAATGAGTGTTTTATCTGGACCATCTGAAGGGCACCATGACAGCTCAGTGACTATCGCTGTAGCTGTGCAGACACTTGGAATTGGGCCGGTGTCTGCGGGAGTTTGCGCATTCTCCCCGTGGTTGCGTGGGTTTTCTCCGGGCGCTCCGGTTTCCTCCCACTTCCCAAAAATTCGCTCTTAGGCTGATTGGGAAACAAATTGTCCCTACATTGAGATTCTTCCATATTAGGAATAACCTAAAATTAGAATAGGATAATGGAATTGTTACTATATAGTTATGACGGCGGCGCGGGCTCATTGGGCCGAAGGGCCTGTTTCCCGTGCTGTGTTGCTCTAAAAAAAAAGTTATCCACAGTTACATTAAGGAGTTTAACTGGTTAAGACGTAAATTGAATATAATATTTATATCTCCCAGTAGCTGTGTGAACTGCTGCCCAGTTTAGAGATAGAGAAAAATTACTTTAAAACCTCCAACCCATCAGCTAGCTGCACAGCTAATTAATGCTTTCTGCTCTCACTGTCTCTGGCTACATTAGTAAGACGTCTCACAACACCAGGTTAAAAGTCCAACAGGTTTATTTGACAGCACAAGCTTTTGGAGCGCTGCTCTTCCATCCTTTCACAAAACGCTCTATTTTCCCACAAGATCAGAACAGCACCTCCTCTCTCACTTAGGAGGCAGTATAGCTGGTGGAGGGGGCGGTAGATAATTTTCTCTGCACTGAGAGAAGACAGAATTGAAAACTCTTTATCAGAATACTTACAGCATTTAAAATAAGATGAGTGAATTAATTGCACAATTTTTCTTTATTCATTCATGAGAATGAGTGTCGCTGGCTGGGCCAGCATTTATTCCCCATTCTCAGCTGCCTGAGGGCAATTGAGAGTCAACCACATTGCTGTGGCTCTGGAATCACATGTAGTCATGATGTAAAGATGCCGGCGTTGGATTGGGGTGGTAAGAACACAGTAAGAATTTAGCAACACCAATTATTAATCCAACCGATTTATTTGATAGTAAATCCGCGAGCTTTCAACACTCTTGTGTCTTCCTCAGGCAAGTGCAGTGTTCTGGTCTGCATAGCACTCATATCCACACAGACAGTTACAGATTGCTGATTAGAATGCGAATCCTTATATCTAACCTGCTATTCAAGTGTTAAAGTGGCTAACAATGTGTGTGAAGGGAATCCTGAGCATTGGTTAGAGAATTGTGTATTTTCTCCAGACAGCACAGTAAGTGAGGTTTTTTGCTAACCCAGGCAAGTTACGGGGGTTACAGATAGTGTGTCATGAAGCCAAGATCCCTGTTAAGACCGTCCTCATGTGTGCGGAGCTTGGCTATCAGTCTCTGCTCAGCGACTCTGCGCTGTCGTGTATCACGAAAGCCCCCTTGAAGAACATTTACCCGCAGGTCGGAGGCCGAATGCCCATGACTGCTGAAGTGTTCGCCCACAGGAAGGGAACTGTTTTGCCTGGTGATTGTTGAGCGATGCTCATTCATCCTCTGTCATAGTGTTTGCATGGTCTCCCCAATATACCATGCTTCGGGACATCCTTTCTTGCAACGTATTAGGTAGACAACGTTGGCCGAGTTGCAAGAGTATGTACCGTGCACCTGGTGAATGGTATCCTCACGTTTGATGATGTCGTCCATGTCTATGATCCGGCATGTCTTGCGAGGTTGCTGTGGCAGGGTTGTGTGGTATTGTGGTCACTGTTCTCCTGAAGGTTGGGTAGTTTGCTGCGAACAATGATCTGTTTGAGGTTGTGCGGTTGTCTGAAAGCAAGAAGTGGGGGGTGGGGATGGCCCTAGCGAGATGTTCATCGTCATCAATGATATGTTGAAGACTCCGGAAAGATGTCGTAGCTTCTCCGCTCCGGGGAAGTACTGGACAACAAAGGGTACTCTGTCCACCGTGTCCCGTGTTCGTCTTCTGAGGAGATCAGTGCAGTTTATCGTTGTGGCACGTTGGAACTGTCGATCGATGAGTCGAGCGCCATATCCTGTTCTCACGAGGGCATCCTTCAGTGTCTGGAGGTGTCTGTCATGATCCTCCTCATCTGAGCAAATTCTGTGTATACGGAGGGCTTGTCCATAGGGAATGGCTTTTTTAACGTGTCTAGGGTGGAAGCTGGAGAAGTGGAGCATTGTGAGGTTGTCTGTCGGTTTGCGGTACAGTGAGGTGCTGAGGTGACCGTCCTTGATGGAGATGCGTGTGTCCAAGAATGCAACTGATTCTGGAGAATAGTCCATGGTGAGTCTGATGGTGGGATGGAACTTGTTGATATCATCATACAGTTGTTTCAATGATTGTTCACCATGAGTCCAAAGGAAAAAGATGTCATCAATGTATCTAGTATATAACCTTGGTTGGAGATCTCGTGTGGTGAAGAAGTCTTGTTCGAACCTGTGCATGAAGATGTTGGCATACTGAGGTGCGAATTTGGTCCCCATGGCTGTTCCGTGTGTCTGGATGAAAAGCTGATTGTTGAAGGTGAAGACATTGTGGTCCAAGATGAAGCGGATGAGTTGTAAAATTGCATCCGGAAACTGGCAGTTGTTGGCATTGAGTACTGAGGCAGTTGCAGCAATACCATCGTCGTGGGGGATGTTGGTGTAGAGCGCCGAGACATCCATTGTGACAAGGAGTGTCCCTGGTTCTACTGCTCCATGTGTGCTGAGTTTCTGTAGGAAGTCTGTAGTGTCAAGACAAAAGCTGGGGGTTCTTTGTACGATGGGTTTCAGGATGCCCTCGATATAGCGGAGAGGTTCTCACACAGGGTCCCATTGCCAGATACGGTGGGACGGTCGGGTATGTTTGCCTTGTGTATCTTTGGGAGGCAGTAGAGATCTCCAATGCAGGGAATACGTGGAATGAGAGCCCGGAGGGTGTTCTGAAGGTCCGGATCAAGGGTTTCGATCAGAGTGTTGAGTTGACGAGTGTGTTCTTTGGTGGGATCTGCTGGTAACTGTCTGTAGTGTTTCTCATTGTTTAGTTGTCGGTACACTTCTTCACAGTAGTCCATTCTGTTCAGTATGACAGTGGCGCCTCCTTTGTCTGCTGGTTTGATGACAATGTTGCGGTTGGTCTTGAGAGCACGGATGGCCTTGCGTTGTACTTGGGTGATGTTCGGGACTGTCTTGTAAGAGCGGTTGATAAATCTGGTGTTCACACACCTCCTGATGGCTTGGGCATACATTTCCAGTCGGGGGCAGCGGCCTTCCGGAGGAGTCCAGTTGGATTCATTCCTCTTCGGTTGCTGCACTGCGGATCCCTCTGTCGGCTGTTCTGGTTTATTAGCTATCTCATTGAGTCCACTATTGGCCTCTTGGGGTTTGTGGAAGAACTCACGCAGCCTCATTCGCCTGATGAATTCCTCTGTATCTGCTGCTAGACTGATGGGGTCCATTTTGGTGGTGGGACAGAAATTGAACCCTCGGCTGAGAACTTCGATTTCCTCTGATTGAAGTGTGTAGTCCGACAGGTTAACAATGGACC